>JBCFYV010011172.1:116530473-116597157 GCA_039000515.1 Timema cristinae
CCATCACCGGCAATTTAGTCTGATGCGAGAGTGACGCGTTAGACTACTAGTCACCGATGTGGGGAACGAAGCTGACCGAAATAATCTGCGTAATACTCTGCATTTTCCTGTCCGTCTAGACTATCCGCATATGGTATAGCCACTAATATGGTGAGAAGGTAGAATTTGAGAGAAAATATACATATTTCCATTTGTGCAACGAGAGAGGGGGAAAACCATTTAGTTTTTTTTTTTTAACCTCAATAGAACCATCGCGATTCGAACTCTGACCTTGGTCACACGCAAACCAAACTTGATGAGAAAAATGCATTTGACCACGTTTCACCGGTTTGGTGATGGAAACACAATTCAGTAATAACCAAATAGCGCTACTTAAAAATAAATTAACTATTTAAACACGATTTTATGCTTAAAAAAAGTTTCACAGGCAATAAGACGCCTTTAACTTTTTCTAAAAAAAAAGTCATATAGATGTTCTAAAAATGGTACTAAATCTTGCCCATAAAATTGGTAATCAATCAGAAAACTCTCCCAAGACATATTACAAAATAACTTTCTTTTATGTAGGCCTACTGTACATCAAAAAATAAAAAAACTTTTTGTTTGATCTTGTTTTATTATAGTGCTTAAAGTTAAAATAACAGTTTTCCAACTATTAATGTCATTATAATATTTTGTTTGGGATATTATTTATGCCTTATACATTTTTTAAGACAAGCTTTTACATGCGTCTTGACTTTCACAATCGTTTACGGCGGAGATAATTATCAATTTTTCAAAACATTGAGCTATTAAGGGAGCGTTTCAATGACAGCGTGTGCTTTTTTTAATATATTTCTAAATCTTGTATTACTTATAGTTAATGAAAGAAGATTGAACACTATAAAAAGCAAAAAAAAAGAGTTCTCTGTTAAAATATGTTCTATGCCATTATATTAAAAACGAGAATGTATTTCAACGGCATCATATAAAAAGGCCTATTATCATTCTATAATGATGTACGTTGCCATTTTTTTTAAACCATTTCAAATTAATTTGTAATAAAATTAAGTATGAAAATGAATTTCGTCCGCTGCAAATCTCTTTGAGGGCGCGTTTCAGCTGAGTAACTCTGTTCAAATTTTATTTTATTAAAACTCACTTTTAAATATTAATTTAAATAATGGGCAGCTCACACTAGCATAATATTATTAAATGGCGTTGGAATATATCATCTCCCAGCTATACAAATGATTTAATAACTTATTGCGGATATAAACATTTTTATTAAACTAAACAATCCATTTTATTTAAAATGTATATTTTTGTTTGATTTTCAAATACTTTTTTAATAAAGGTAAACGCTATTTAAAACAATTAGGATTTTTATATGTTTCTTTATATTTAATGGATAATTTTATTTAGATACGCATTGAAAATTGTACGCAGACACAGACAACCGCTAAGTAAAGAGGTTGTAATGCAGTTTGCCTATATGCCTTTAAAAGGTACCTTTAATATAATATATATGTTTAATATAATCTTAATTTACTTACTAAAAACATTATATGCCTTAAATTGAAGCTAAAAAAAATTGTATAACTTACACAACATAACTATAACAATTAGAAATATATTTCCAATAGTTGGTTGAAATAAACAGTCGCTAAATGAGTGTTTGAAATTTACCATAAAGTAATTATTAAATGCAACCTCCACATTCCCGGGATATTGAAAATAATGATCATTCCAAACAAATTATACAGATTTTAAACTTTATTTTATACTCGATAAATGTTAGCATATTTTCATTTCATATCTACACCCTAAGTAAGTCATTTCATCTAATCAAATGGCTCAACTCCCATGTGTCGAATATAACTAAAAACAATACTCTTATTTTAATAATCAAATAATTGAAGCCATTATTTTTTTCAAACGATAATATTAGAATTAATCACACTTTAGCTTCAGGGGTTTTTAAAAACAAATATAACCTACAAAGTTTATTCAAACACTAACCTATAAATCCAACTAAATATTGTGACTCTTCAATCAAAATGTTGTTCTAATAAATTATGTACTTACATCTGGAAAACGCTGAAATATCCATATTCTTCTTCCTTTTTCTTTTAGATGCCATATCACCCTTTAAAATTGTATTTAAAAAGTTCTAACAAGTGTTACTACTGTTCGAGGAAAACAAGGAATGAATTGATTTAGTTCATGGGAGAACACCACTGTTCCCTGGAAAACCAAAGATATACTGAACTTATCTTTTGGATAGTACGAGGTCTGGTGTGTTTGCACAGTTAGTGATAACCATAGAAAGTAAAGTAACAGTCACCACAAGTAATCGCCGATTTCCCGAGTAATAACAGTCTATACACGCACGCCCTCTCGTCGGAAAGGGGAAACCATTAGATTAGTTCTGTAGAGCGAAGTGTGTTCATTGTTTATGTTTTTAAATTAAATTTTAGTGCAGGGATTTGTAAATCAGCGGCGTTAAAGAAAACAGGATATGTTTGAACTATTATAATGCCTTTGTTTCACGCAATTTAAACAGTCTGTGACATCAGGAACTTACGAATCAGTCTTTAAAATTAAACTAAGACATTATTGAATAACAACAACGTTTATATAAGTGATAAAGAAGCAAGGATATAACACAATATACAGTTTATTCTATTGAAAATACAAGGCATTTATCGATTTCAAAACTATTATTTGATCACAACAGAGTTTTTTGATTATTTAATTTAAATAGATTTTTAATCTAGTCTTGAATAAATATATTGTATCATCAAACCAAATAAAAAGAGAGGTTAGGCACGCTTTCTTACAAAAATTTTTAAATCAAGTAAAACAAATTTTGGACACATATTGTACCATACAAAGGTGTCCTTATCACTTAAACCGTTCAAAATAACTCCCACTTATCATAGTCACTTGGGAACTATTTGAAAACTAGTTAATCGTCCGCGTACCGCAAACTAAATGCACTCCAGTTACGTCTTAAACAAACTACACCGAATAAAGAAGTGTGTTGACCCTCAGGCCGTTTTGACACGCAACACGACACGGCGGCTAAGTACGGTAGCGTCCGCTCCAAAAAGTAGTGAATTTCGCAGCACTTGACACAACCTGCGGTAGATGATTCAAGTTTACACCTAAGTTTCCCAAACTTAGTTAGTACCTTCAAAAAAGACGTGCGCGGGAATTGTCTGTTTCACGTCCCCGACCACGCAACAGGCCTAGGCCGGATGTACGACTACCTTATTATACATGGACACACATGCATACAGTGCCGAACACTCTGAAAGAAGAAAGAAGGTAGGGAAAAAAACCTCCTTGTTGGGAAAAAAAGGACGGGATTTTAACATCACATAAAAGAGTAGACTGTTAAAACCTACGAAGCGAAACAATCTTAGGGAAACTTCTTTTCTCAATGGTCAATACACAAGACGGGAATGAATCACGGTCTCTTAGGCAACTTCATCAAAAGAGGAGACATCCGACCATTAATAATTAACTACGTCATGAGAGGGCTAAGACGGTACTTTCGCAATATACTGGACTGCCTATAATGGGGAGATCGGGGCTCGAATACCGGCTAGTGTGCTGAGAGTGGATAACACTCTCTCTCCACGCAAAAAGGGTATACTTCTTATAAATTCAACCATTATAATCCCTAATACATTAGCAATATTTAGTACATAAGCGTAGAGACTAACCCAAACGGGTAATAAGACGGGCTGTTAACAAAATTATAATCAATGATTGGCCTTTTAGATCAATGCAATTGTAGGCCTACCAGTGACAGCCTAAAGCCACAACCTAGTAGTCGGTGGTTGTGATATCACAGTTATAACTCTTATCACCAAGTCCATCACAGATTCTGCCTTAAAATATGAGTGAAGAATTATCCTGAGCGCGGAACGATCCCTAATAGCTCGGATATAGAGTATAGAAACGCTGATACAAAGGTTCTTGGTTCGAATCCCGTGTCCAGGTGTCATTTTCTATTTATTCAAGTACTATTGTATTTTGAAGGATATGGGTGTAATCGGAGCATTTCACAATTCATTTTTTGTTTGTTTAAAGGGTGTTCCGGATAAACAGAATATCGTATAGTCGTGATTGTAATAAACGGGTTTCTAGTGAGCATATAAAAAGGCCATTGAAATTAAACCAAGAAAATAGTGGTGGTAAAATTCATTTCGTAAAACACGACCATAAATCGGATAATATATATGCGATCAAATACCTTAAATATTGAGACCTTAGACGGTACCATACAAACAAGACCATAAATTAATTTGAAAAGCAATGCATATAGATTGATTCTTTAAAAGTTCCTTCCTACCTGTATTGTAACGTTTTGAAATATTAGGTTCGTCAGATAAACTCTATAAATTCGAATTATTGTAGCTTCTCAATGTCTTATCAGGCTCGTAATAACAATGAATGAGGGTTAAATGGCGATGGTGTACTAAAAAAATTATCGTTCTATCCGTAGTACACGACTGCTATCTTTTGTTATCGACATGATCTGATCGACCTTTCAACCTAGATAAGCTCACACAACATCGGCCCCGGAATAATAATTTCTGTGAGAATAATTCTCAGCGTGAAGATAAACACACGACTCTGACGTGAGATTAACACTAAATTTATCACATCCGTCTCATAACCGATATAACCTTGACTCCATGTAACACCCACGATACATAATAACAACGTCAGGATAAGGCACGGCCAAAATTTGGAGTTGAGAATGTGCACCAGGGTAGATTCTTCGGCGCTATTGGAAAAAAGATCGTACTCGTGGATTTAAAAAAATAAATACAGATTTTCAGCCGCTTAGTGCTGCACCTACTTCTTTTGATTTTAATTTATTTAATATATTTAATTTAATTTAAAAAAGTAATGGAGATATCCATATTTAGTTACCATATAGGCTAAGTGTCAGTCTTGGTGCGTTAGTAAATTCCATTTTCAAAAAAATCAATGAAAACATTAAATAACAATAACATCTCGGTACATCCGTTGAGCTTCAATTGTACGTGTGGCTTCCTATTTAGTAAGTAACTTACGTTAAATATTCAGTGTGTATACAATATAAATATCAATTACGCCAGCGTGTGTATTTGTCAGATTGTATAAGGTAGCATTCGATGGCCCCCTCAGGTTTGATGGTTATGTTCGACTCTCAGACACGCCTTTTTTATTCATCCGTTAAGGCCCTGCCTACCCATAAATGCACGGTTCTAAACAAAACAATTTAGAACAAAATATATTTAATAATTCAACCTTGTTGTTTTTTATTTATTTTAGTAACATATCTGGGCATCTTTCATAATTCTTATGGAATTTTCAAACCATGCTAAAAATAGTTATTGAAATATTTTCATTAAAATGTTTCCATTTCAATGCATTTTAAATGGGAAAACAAAAATTATTAATGGATTTATTTATTTTCTTTGTACAATTAAGCTAGAGTGTTTGTTTATAACATACTATTTAATGAATAATTTCTTTTTCTTTTTAGACATATTTTTTAATTTGGGTTAGCTTCAATAATCACTACGATATTGAGCTCTAACGACTCCCAAGTCGACTCTCTAGTCAAAATACATGGTTTTAAATACAACTTTTCCTTATGCAACTAGTTGTCATAGCTGATAATAGGTGCCGTTAGTATGATCATTACCCATTTACAAGCTAGTATCATTTTTCAAGCGTTGGCTAACCTGCTGTATCGGAATGCAGGCGGCAATGGAGGGTTAAACTAATCTCTGTGACGTTCTTGAGTCAAAGAAACATTAATACCATGTACGTTAGGATAAGAAGGGCCAAAGTCCAATCATGAAAATTTGCGTAATTAAATATAAACAATTAAACATCTTAATATATTCAGTAACTAAAATACTCACAAAGTTTTCCTGCTGTGTGAATAAATATAGTTGGTCCCTTCTTACTTCAATGAGAGTATTACTTTAGTGATACATTATTTTCAAAGAAAAAGCCACATGCTTCTCCATACACAAAGTTTTATGACATTAGCCCTTATTTAACTGAGGCAGTAAACCATGTAAAATTCTTCACTCTTATCTTATATTCTTTCTTGAGTTTTCTCATTCTTTAGCACTACACGTTGTAATAATAAGTGTTAATATTCAAAGTAAATGAAAACTACTGTACATTGAATTTTTAATCCACTATTATAATAAATAAAAATAAACATTCCTGCTCATATCAAACATAGTTATTTTAAATAAAATTTGGTCTAAATGTAATTTGGAGACGTTCTCAGTATAATTTTATATACTAGTTTTTATTTTACGGTCTAGGATTTGACTCTCATTGGACTTTGGAATAAGCTATTTTTCAAAAAGTTAATGAACGAAGTTTTTGGTAGTCAAGATGTGAAAATGTTAATTTTATTTTATTAGCGTATTAAATGTGATTACTTTTAATTTGAACCTGTTGCATTCTCGCAGTTTGTGCGCTCGTTTTGGAAGAAATGTATCGAATCCCGAACAATAAGTACCCACGGTGATTACTTTTTTTATAATTAACAATATGTGACCTTTTTGCTTTCGAACAAAATCCAATGGATTGTATAAATTTTTAGGTGGAGAAGTATTTACAAAATATTATTTTATATCCTTGTGAATAACAAGTTTGTGAAGAAAGGGCGCACAAAGAAAATCAAAGATATAAATGATTATTTAACTTCTTGTAGTAAAGGGTAAGTTATTTTTAATGGTATGCATATTACTGGCGCTTAGGCTATCTGTATCTACTAATTTAAGTACAATGGATGAGCAGCGATACTATTTTATTTACTGTAGAAATAATATCAAAATTAAGATACAAATAAATACTTCTATATAACAATGCAGCGATTATTCTGATATTTCAAGTACTTTTTTTTTAAAGAAAAGCTCTTAGCTGAAAGTAAATGTTACTAACACTCTGTAACGCACTTATTGTATGTTCAAAATCTCTTGTGCCCTGGCCGAGTTCGTATCACGCTAGTACTAAGTAATTTCAACCTAACAGGGAATCGAACTAGTCAAGTTATTGAGCTGATTAATTTACGCACTCAGTGCTCAGTCATAGCACTTTAGCAATATTGACCACGACATGAAGCCGATGATAAGTAAATATATATTTAAAACCATTAAAATTAATGAACTTTTGTGTTCCCTATGCCATAAAGTAAGTAAGTAAGTAAGTATTTGATACCCGACCACCTCTGTTGTATAGTGGTCAGATTTACTGGCTTCAGATACTGAAGTCCCAAGTTCGATCCCCAGTGCCCCTAATTCTGTCTGTGAAGCAGTGGGTCTGAAACGGAACCAAAATCAACCTCGTGAGGACAAATGAGGAGATAATTGAATGAATAAGTAGCGCTTCAGTCTAGAAAACTGAGATAGAAGTCTGGAGGGCTCGTTGTGCTAACCACATGGCACCCTCAGCTTGAAAATGTTGGCCCTATCTTTGCCAACATACGGCAGCCTCTCGATCGGTATAGCCTGCTTGCAGGCTGACACCATGTAGATATTACTCAAGTTAAACTCTACCAATAGGATAAAAAATTATTCCCAAAAACATTTATTTCTGGAAAATGGTGTAAATCCTATAGATGTTTGAAAACTGTAAACACCGTATTAAATAACAGATACCCACTTCAGTGGCTGAGTGGTCTAAGGTGTCACTAGTGTTAAATTGGCCTGCTGATAGCGGAGCACTTGGGTGCAAATCCTGGTCGAGTCTATTGAGGGTAGTTTTTCCTAAATTGTTTCCCCATCTTCCAAAATAAAAATACTGGTAGATAACCTCTCAAATGCTTCTTTCCTCATTACCACCCAATTAGATTATCATATATGCGTATAACATGAACAGGTAGTATGACGTGGTAATATCAGTAATAAAAATAACAGATATATGTATAGTCAAAATTGTTATAGTCTTCGAAATGAAACTGCTTTTAAAATATGTTATTGCCTCCTTAGCCTTTAAATTTTAAAAATTAGCCAAAGCACAGTGGCCAAATTTAGCACATTAAATATTAGTTATTTTTTATTTTACCTGCTTAGTAATAAACTCAAATAAATGGTACGACAAAATCGTAGGCTACATACTCTCTCGTAAAGGTTATTTATTATAGATAGTGACAAAACCTTCAAAAATAAGTTATCTCTAATTTTACCTTAAATAAATTTTTCTCTGGTAAATAAGTGTACATTATTATTAATCACTACCCTCACCAGATATTTATTAGAAAAAATTTCAATAGTGGTACAACAGCATTAACCTGGAGTCACGTGACACTTTGATATGCTAATTACTCAAAATGGGTAAGGGTACAAAACTTTCTCTTTGTGGTACAAAACGGTACAAAACTAGTACAAAACTTTGGCATGAAAAAATTCAAAAGTGGTACAACAGCATTAACCTGGAGTCACCACTTTGATATGCTAATTACTCAAAATGGGTACGGGTACAAAACTTATTTGTGTTACAAAACGGTACAAAACTAGTACAAAACTTTGGCATCAAAAAATTCAAAAGTGGTACAACAGCATTAACCTGGAGTCACCACTTTGATATGCTAATTACTCAAAATGGGTACTGTACTGTTGGTTATAGACTGACCTTTAGGTCTATCAACCTTGAAGCTCCAAATAGTCATGGAACGAAGTCTATTGGACTAAATTGAAATTAGAAATGAAGTAGCGATCGGGAACGGGAATTTGAGGAACTAAAGCTTTTAATAAACTATTATAAATGAATAATTCAATCTTGGTTATCATTATTAAATAATTACATATCTTTGTACCTTTTTTATGTATTTAATTTTTCATTAATATTCATTTTATACTATGTTTGTTTAAAAATGTAAAGTCTTCAACTAAAATACTATTGGCCGATTCTCCTTATCTTAAAAAACTGGTCTCTGATTGGCCATCTCCTAGATATGAATTTCCTGAATTGAAAGGAACGCCTTTGTCTCGACCTATTTGGTTTTTGGCTGTAATACTGGTGAGACGTATTTTACCTTCTTCCTTTTTTTAAAATATTTTTGAGAATCTTTTCCAAATTAACATGTAGTCGTTTACTTTTTTATTTTGTTTATTATTTTTGTATGATGAAGTAAAGTTTCCGTGTAGTTTTATATTTTAATCATGATCTAGTGTTTATTATTAGATAACCTTTGTATTGGAAGGTAACGCCAAATTTATCAACCATGTGGCCGGATTTTTCTTTGATGCTATTATTTTTGATCAATCGACATCCTATATGTCACAATAGTTAAATAAAAATAATGTTAAGAATTAAATATTTTAGTTGAAGACTATTTTCTTTATCTTTATAAAAATTAATTTTATTTTGTTTCTATGAGCTTCTGATGGAGACATCTTTTGTGATGGGTGTTTGTAACAAATCGGTAAGGTAGTAAATGTAAAATGTTTCCTTTATTGTCTTTAAATTAACCTCACTAAATGTTTTCTTTTATAATCCTTTTTAAATTTTGTTTTTCTCTTAATAAATTATAAATCCTTTTGATAAATGGATTGTGATTTGAACAACCTCGTGGGAAACCACGTGTTTTGGTACTATCCCCCACCTTTTTTTTTTTTTTTTATATAATTAATAGTTGACTTAGTTCTTTTTCAGTCTTGACTAAGTAGAAAAAAAGGGGTTTAATAAGTGTCTGGTTACCTTCAAGATGAGGCGATCAGTACATAAAATGGTGCCGAAACCCGGGATATTTGATAAATAAATAAATATGTTTTTGTAAACCTAAATAATTTTTTTTTTTTTGTTAAACCATTTTATAGTATCTTATAATTCTTCTTGTTTTGTTACATCACAACATCAATACTGGGGAAATGGAGGTACCAACAACTGACTGACCTCACCTTGGGCGTGACTGATCCCGGGGAGGAGAGAGCCACAAGTCAAAATCGGTTGTTTCCTTCAAACTTCCAATCCCTTCAGGACATGGATAACTTACGGGTGAGAGCCATCCATAATAATACTAGATTAATTAACACACCTCCCAATATATTAGAATATGTAAGAACTCCTGTGGCAGGTATTGATGGGGCGAGTGGTCAGTGTGATAATTTAATAGATCTACCATTGTACTCATCAGTAGGGATAAATACTAATCAAGGACCTATCCAAAGTGAAAGTGGTTTTAACCAATTAGGCAATACTAGCGGCAATGTTTTTTCTGTTAGGAATGTTAATAGAGCCGTGGGTCAGGAAGTTTCTGCTAATGATAATTTCTTTCGTAAGAATTCCCTATCAAATCTAATGAAAAATATCTTTCCTCCCAACATAAATGAGCCTGAGTCTATTTTTATTTTCCTTCAGAAAATATGTAAATTGGTAAAGTTGGGAGCTTTCCCTGAAAATGATATTATAAGTGCATCTTTTTCTCTTACATCTGGTATGTTGATGGAACTATGGGGCAAGGCCATGCAAAATGGAGTACCATGGCAGACCTTGAAAGAGAACATCATAAAAAAATGCCTCACTTCACACGATATTTCAATTCTTGCCATGAAGTATTTCAATAGACTTCAAAACCCATTCGAATCCCTCAGGGAATTTGTTTCCGCATGTTTGGACACTGCAGATACACTCAATCTCCCAATCACTGAAAGTGTGTTGGCCCACACAATTATTTCAAATTCTGCACCCCAGGTTAGATTAAGATTGGGTGGAGCAAGGCCACTCACCCTTAGACAATTAGAGACCTTAGTAGAATCAGTGGAGGATGAACTTCTCTCTGATCTTCGTTTCAGTCAACAGTTCTCATCTGGCAAACTTCCTGAACCTCCACAACCTTATCTACAGTTCAACCCTAACCTGTCAGTCACCACTAAACCTGAACTAAATTCTGACACTATGTCTAACCTTTTTGTGCCTCAAAATGAGCCTCACAGTTTGTATACTCAACCCATAGTTTCTCTGCCACAAAATTAAAACAGGGCTAATAATTTTCCTAGAAATGATACACAATATGTACCAAAATACAGTAAAAATATCACACATTGCCAGAAGTGTGGGGGAGTAGGGCACTTAAGTCAGGTTTGTCCTTCACGCCCAAATCGTAAAGGCAATTTTCAAAGTCAAAATCAGCCACCTGTTCCTAGGGTCAATAACAAACAGTGCTGGAAGTGTGGGGAATATGGTCACACGAAATTTTACTGTCCAAAAAACTAATTTCGGAGAAGTTACAGAATCAGGATCTTGTCCGTAATAAAAAACCGATTCAAGAAACAAATTTTCACAAAGTTCAAACCAATAGCATTCCTACTTCCGTTCCTATTATTCCCGTCAGATTGGGGAATAATTATTATCCTGCTCTTGTTGACACTGGTGCCAATTGTTCTATTATTTCCACATTTTGTATGGAGGAACTGGCTAAGTCCAAGTGTGTGGTTGAATGACAAGAGTGTAATGTTCTGTTGTGCGACTCTAGTGACCGTTCCGAGACCACGTCGCCCTTAACCCCTTCTTCCTCGAGCCCTCCCCTGCGCGGTCTGCCAAACGGGCCACCGTCCTCCCCAAGGCCCGTCCACTAAGTTCCAAACACTCTAAGAGATCGCGCCAGGACGAAGGGCTCGATCAAGCTAAAGACCATAAACAATAAAAGGGAAAAAAACCCTATTCAAAGGTAAAAACATGTAATATGATGCAGTAGTTTTAGTCTTAGATTAAGAATAAGAAGGTTAAAATAGACATGATAGAATAAGTTAGAGATTAAGACCGAGGAGGAGGGTTGGGCCCACCCTCCTCTCGATGATAAAGATTGTACATGTATAGACATAAGAAAAAAATAAATAATAAACAGCACCTGTCTCCTACCTAATGATTTAGTTTCATTTCTGTAACCCAAACACCCTTTTGCGCTCAGAACCATTCGGGCTGCCACTTATCCTTCACCCCTCCCCAGCACCTGTCTCCTACCCAATGATTTAGTTTCATTTCTTTACCACAACACTCCTCTGCGCTCAGAACCATTCGGGCTGCCATTTATCCTTCACCCATCCCCCCCCCCCCCTTTTTCTTATATTTCTTTGCGCTCAGATCCATTCGGGCTGCCACTTATCCTTCACCCATCCCCACCTCCTTTTTTCTTACAATCTTTTTATGCGCTCAGAACCATTCGGGCTGCCACACCTCATGACCCCCCCTCCAACATCATTCCCGTACCGTCGCAGCAAGGGAGGTATCTGCCGTAAGGTCAGGGGAGAACAATCGTATTTTCAAGGCCCTCATCACACTGACACCTTACCTATATCCATCTGCGTCATCCTCCCCGAAACCTGTTCCCACGCAATCCACCTACCGATTACGACCCCTCTCTCTTCCTCCTCCTTACAATCTAGTCAATTATCACCCCCTGCCCCTCTCAGACCCCAGAAGAACTCATATAAAATGCATAACCAATAAAAAACTTCGCGACCTAGGTTTAGAAGACGCCCCGTCCAGCTCCCCGAAGCATGAAAAACCAGTCAAGGAACGACAAGATGGCGCCCAACGTGGGGCCACTTCTCCTGAACAAGAGAGAAGAGTGACCGGCTGAAGCCAGCAGAGAACCCAAACCTAAGGACTCACCACTTTTCCGAGTTCAGATAAACTCGGTGGCGCCCTAAAAAAAAAAAAAAAAAAAAAAAAAAAAACATTTAAAAAAAACATTAAAAAAATGCCAAGACGTACCCGACATCAGTGCGGTTTCCCCGCCTGCCCCGGGAAGGGAGAAAGAACAATCTACTGTGATAAGTGCGAGGAATGGTATCATTTCCTCTGCTTAAACTGGGAAGAAAAAGACAGAGATACCACTGGGCTCCAATTCATCTGCCAACCCTGCAATGAAAAGACGGCCGCCGAGCACGACGAACTTGAAGAACTCCGCCGAAAGGCAAGCCAATCCCTCACCATACTAGCCACCAATCCCACGCAGCCCACCTTCCAGCCTATTCTCCCCGGATTCTCAGGCCTGGACCATGAAGATCCGGCAGCATTCCTGCGGAAGTGCGAAGCAATCCTCCAGGACAGCAACACACCCAAGGAGCTATGGACAACGCTAGTGACGGAAAGATTGAATCAAGACGCCGCGCAGTGGTGGAAATACTATGAGGGATATTCCAACACTTGGGAAGAACTTCAAAAAAGGCTTCAAGAACGATTCGACTCTCCACCACTGAGAGTCAAACTCCAAGCGAAGCTATATGGGGAAGCCCAGACAGCAAGAGAATCTACCGACCACTTCATTCTCAGAAAGATGAGACTGTACAAGCGATTCTTCCCCACCGCTCCCGACGAGCAAATTCTACCCCTCATAAGTGAGCTCCTCCACCCCACCATACGGCCATTTATCACCTCCGTCCCATCCACTACCATAGACCAATTACTAGAGCGAGCTCAGGCAGTGCAACGAGATATACTCCCATCCTCCCCTCACGAGCCGCCAAGGCCCCTTCCCCTCCGAAATACCCGACCCCCTCCTCAATGTCACTTCTGTCCCGCCCAGCATTTCCACCGAGAGTGCCCCGTACTCCTCGCAAGAAGAACCATGGACAGACCACACGACGCACAAACCACACAAACTAGCGCGGGAAACGGAACCAGGGATGAAAACGAGGCCGAACTCATCCCTGGCTCAACAGGCCATACTTAGCAGTGGACCACCGGCAAACTTACCCCGAATCCCAGTTCGCACGCCCTCAAGAGAGCTTCGAGCCGTCCTAGACTCCGGAGCATCACAGAACTTCGTCAGGACCTCAGCCCTCGACTCTCACACACGGGAACGGATGGTCAAGGCACCCACCTCGGTGTCCCTAGCCAAGGAAGGAACGGAACTAAACATTCGAGGCCACTGCCAGCTACATATAGAAATAGGGCTCAAGAAAATGGTCATAACGTGTCTAGTCGCAGACGATCTCGTCGAAGAAATTCTTCTGGGTCATACGTGGCTCTCCGAGCAAGAGGTAATAGTGGATTACCAGCGCGCATGCGTAATATTCGGAAAAGAGCAAAGAGAACAAGTGTATTGGGTAGCGAAGGAACCAGGGAAGGTCAACCCCTTCAACTCTGAGGAAGTACGACACGACTTTCCCCCAGAACTACAAACCCACCTCTTCCAAGTCATCAAGCAGCATCAGAAGGCCTTCGATCTTTTCAATCCCCAAAATCAAACGAATTGCACACAACATCAGATCCGCCTGAAGAATGACCGCCCCATCAGAGGACCCACCTACAGATACTCGCTCCAAAAGAAACAAATAATCCAAACCCAGGTCGAGGAAATGCTCAGAACCAATATCATAGAGTCCAGCACGTCACAGTACCAAGCACCAATAATCATCGTCGAGAGAAAGGAAAAAACTCCTAGATTCTGCGTAGATTATCGACTACTCAATGCCAACACAGAAGAAGAAAACTGCCCGCGAATTCATATCCCTCAGTTACTTCAAGAAATAGGTCCAGCCAAAATATTCAGTACCTTAGATCTCAAATCGGGGTATTGGCAGATTCCATTAGACCCGGAATGCAGACACCTCACAGCGTTCAGCACGCCCAATGGCGAAACCTATCAATTCAAGGTCATGCCCTTCGGTTAAAAGGGCACCGGGGACATTCCAAAAAATGATGAGCCAGAAGGTCTTAGCAGGATACCAGGGAAAATTTTGTTTTGCTTACATGGACGATATTATAGTATTTTCTAACTCTTACGAAGAGCATCTAGAGCATCTAAAAAGGGTTTTGGAACGGCTAGAAATGTACCGACTCACAGGTGCCATGAAGAAGTGCGAGTTCGGGAAAACCACACTCAAATACTTGGGACACATCATCTCCTCAGAAGGAAATAGCCCAAACCCCGAACAGCTCAAGGTGATCCAAGAATATCCCACCCCCAAAACACGGCGGCAGCTCCAGCAATTTCTCGGGACCTGCAACTGGTTACGAGAGTTCATTCCGAACATGGCCCATATCACCAGCCTACTCACCACCAGATCAGGAGCAACTCAGAAATGGAAATGGGGCGCTCCAGAGCAAAAAGCCTTTGAACAGACAAAAGAAGCATTTAAACACATTCAAGCCCTGCACCGACCTGACCCAGAGATACCCTTCTGTCTTCAAACCGACGCCAGTGGAATAGGATTAGGTGCGGTCTTTTATCAAGAAGTAGAAGGACACCGAAAGATTATTTCCTATGCTAGCGCAAAGCTATCACCCGCGGAACGCCGATACCACAACAATGAGCAAGAATGCCTCGCCATAATATGGGCAATCAAAAGGTATCAAATCTACTTAGACAAACCGTTCACACTAAGAACGGACGCAAAATGCCTGACGTGGCTAAACAATATGAAGGACGGCAGATCAAAGCTAACCCGTTGGTCCCTGCTACTACAAGAGTACAGCTTCACGCTCCAACACCGACCAGGAAAGGAGAACGAGCTACCAGACGCTCTATCAAGGAACCCGGGAGAAGAGTCCACGGAAGATAACACACGAGAGTGGAACCGTATGATGCCCCCAGAAACTCCTCTTCCCCCACCCGAGCCACTCCGCCTTCTCAACTTACCCTCCACCCCGACCCTACCCGAAAGGGTCATCAAGGCCCAACACACAGACCCCTACATCCAGAAACAAATAAGACGTCTGGAAGACATCGCAAAAATCCCCGTAGACCAACGGTCCAGACAAGAAAGGCTCCATGCGGCCAGATTCACTCGGCAAGACGGCGCATTGTTGTATAAAGACTATCCAGAGCAAGCAATGAAGATTGTAGCCCCTCCAGCAATGAGAGAAGAGATTCTGAAATACTTCCACGACCACGCAGAGGCGGGCCACCCCGGAGAAAAGAATACTCTTCAGAATCTTAGGAAACAATACTCCTGGAAAGGAGTAACCAGAGACGTTCGAAAGCACGTCCGAGATTGCCATACATGCGCCACGATGAAGACGTCAGGGAGAACGACGAAGACGCCATGGAAGGCCAGAAAGCCGACTTCGCCCTGGAAAGAGGTCGCACTAGACCTGATGGGGCCATACCCCAGATCAACCAAAGGGAAGCGGTTTCTCTTAGTCATCACCGACCTTTTCTCTCGATGGACGGAGGCCTTTCCCCTCTCGAAATCCAACGTCCCTCAAATCCAACGAATCTTGGAACAAGAAATCATCCCCAGATGGGGATACCCCGCAGCACTTCTTACAGACAACGGTCCGCAATTCCGCTCGTCTGCGTGGAAGAAAATCTGCCAAGCCTGGAAAACCAAAAGGTGGACAACCGCAGCGTACCACCCAAGGGAGAATCCAGTCGAACGGAGAAATCAAGAACTAAAGGTGGGAATTCGCACGAGTCTCCAAGGAAAGGATCATCGCCAGTGGGACAAAGCCATTCCAAAAATCCTCTTCCATCTCCGAAACAGAAGAAACGAGGCCACCGGGTTCGCCCCCAGCGAACTTCTTTTCGGGCAACTGCTCAGACGGCCCGAAGACTGGGATTCAGAGACAGAGCAAACACCTATCCCAGAAGAGGCAGATCAACGTCAACCACGGGTACAAAGACTACTGTCCCAACACACAGAAGCAAGACTGCACCAGGAGAAGTACCAGGAACGGTACTTAGGGAGACGGGCAATAGCCGAAAAGGACCCCCTGCCCATAGGAGCCAGCGTCCTTATGAGGAACCACACCTTGTCCAACGCAGCAGAAGGAGTCCACGCCGGATTTTGCCCCAAGTGGACAGGGCCCTACACCATCCAAAGGCAGTGTGGACAACACATGTACCAGATCCTACTAGACTCAAACCCACAAGCACACGAGATCAAGGCTCACCGAGATCAGCTTCAACTGAGACCTTCAAGCAGGCCACAGGACGAAGAAGAGCAAGTTTAGATCGGAACAAAGTGTTTACAAAAAGTGCCGGGTTATCAGAAAGTGTTCGAAGAGACCGCGAGTGAACTTACGTCTCGGAACTGGTCAACTTTACAAGGGGGAATTGTTGTGCGACTCTAGTGACCGTTCCGAGACCACGTCGCCCTTAACCCCTTCTTCCTCGAGCCCTCCCCTGCGCGGTCTGCCAAACGGGCCACCGTCCTCCCCAAGGCCCGTCCACTAAGTTCCAAACACTCTAAGAGATCGCGCCAGGACGAAGGGCTCGATCAAGCTAAAGACCATAAACAATAAAAGGGAAAAAAACCCTATTCAAAGGTAAAAACATGTAATATGATGCAGTAGTTTTAGTCTTAGATTAAGAATAAGAAGGTTAAAATAGACATGATAGAATAAGTTAGAGATTAAGACCGAGGAGGAGGGTTGGGCCCACCCTCCTCTCGATGATAAAGATTGTACATGTATAGACATAAGAAAAAAATAAATAATAAACAGCACCTGTCTCCTACCTAATGATTTAGTTTCATTTCTGTAACCCAAACACCCTTTTGCGCTCAGAACCATTCGGGCTGCCACTTATCCTTCACCCCTCCCCAGCACCTGTCTCCTACCCAATGATTTAGTTTCATTTCTTTACCACAACACTCCTCTGCGCTCAGAACCATTCGGGCTGCCATTTATCCTTCACCCCCCCCCCCCCCCCCCCCTTTTTCTTATAATTCTTTGCGCTCAGATCCATTCGGGCTGCCACTTATCCTTCACCCATCCCCACCTCCTTTTTTCTTACAATCTTTTTATGCGCTCAGAACCATTCGGGCTGCCACACCTCATGACCCCCCCTCCAACATCATTCCCGTACCGTCGCAGCAAGGGAGGTATCTGCCGTAAGGTCAGGGGAGAACAATCGTATTTTCAAGGCCCTCATCACACTGACACCTTACCTATATCCATCTGCGTCATCCTCCCCGAAACCTGTTCCCACGCAATCCACCTACCGATTACGACCCCTCTCTCTTCCTCCTCCTTACAATCTAGTCAATTATCACCCCCTGCCCCTCTCAGACCCCAGAAGAACTCATATAAAATGCATAACCAATAAAAAACTTCGCGACCTAGGTTTAGAAGACGCCCCGTCCAGCTCCCCGAAGCATGAAAAACCAGTCGAGGAACGACAGTTCCTATTGCTAATTTTGGCTCCAGTCCTGTAATAGTTAAAGAGTCAATTCTTGTGAGTATAAAGATTCAGGGCTTTTCATGGAAATTTAAATTTTATGTTGCTCCCCTGTCTCAATATGCAATTCTATTAGGTTCTGACTTTGTGAATTTCTCATGCATGATTATTTCTCTATGTGACAATGTTTACCATTTTAAATTTCACTATGTAAAATACCCTTTCCTGTCAACATTAGACAAAATCTTTGTGGGTTTGGCTGATAGCCACAGCAATCAAAATCTACTGTTAAAACAGTTCAAAAAAGAATTCCCTACAGTTCTAACGGAAAATTTAGGTTCAACCAACTTAGTAAAATATATCATGGTCAATTGTGAAAAACCAGTGCGCTGTGCTCCCTATCAATGTAATCCTGTCAAATTGAAAGCAATGAGAGAGATTACTGATAAACTGTTAAGAGAAGATGTGATTTGTAATGTATCTTCTGAATATGCGTCACCATGTTTTCTTGTACCTAAGAAGGATAAAGGTTTTTGGTTAGTGGTGGATTATAGGAAAGTAAATCAACATATTGTTTTTGATTCATATCCTTTACCTAACATTGATAATGTGTTTCAACATCTCTGTGGAGCCAAGTTTATGTCTATTATTGATCTTAATTCAGCATACTATAAATGTCCTCTTACTCAACGGTCTATTAAGTACACTGCATTTGCAACACCTTGGGCTACTTACTGTTTTAAACGCATGCCATTCGGCTTAACGTTAGGATCGTCCTGTCTCAGTAGGCTTATGGACATTATTTTTGGGGACATTAAATTCAAATATGTTTTCACCTATCTCGATGATCTATTAATTTATTCTGAATCCTGGGAAGAACATCAGATTCATCTTAGAGAAATCTTTACTCGCCTAAAATCTGCTGGCCTCACTGTCAATCCTGACAAAACAACCCTGGGACAAACTTCAATCAATTTCCTGGGACATGTGATCTCCAATGGCACTATTTCTATTGCCTCTGAAAGGACTCAGATCATCACAGACTTTCCTCAACCCAAAAATGTAAAAGAACTGTCTCGATTCCAAGGAATGATTGGTTTTTATTCTAAATTTATCCCAAATTTTTCACATATATGGGCTCCCCTCAATCAACTGAAAAAGAAAAATGTACCTTTTGTCTGGCAAGAACCTCAACAACAAGCTTTCAACAGTCTTAAAAAGGCCTTATCTACTCCTCCTGTACTTCATATGCCAAATTTTGATCTTCCCTTCGTACTAGCAGCTGACAGTAGTGATGTAGCTTTAGGAGCTGTCCTTCAACAAAGAATAAATGGAGATCTTGTACCAGTTGCATTTGCTGGAAGAACATTGTCTATTTTGGAAAGAAAATATTCCATCTACGAGCGGGAGGCCTTAGCTGTAGTTTTTGGTATGGAAAAGTTTCGGTCTTATTTAGAACATAGACGTTTTGAACTTATTACAGATAACCAAGCCTTATCATGGCTTCTTAAACATCCTAAACAACTAGGCCGAATTGGTCGCTGGGTATTGAGAATATCTTCATTTGCTTTTGACGTAACTCATGTAAGAGGATCTGAAAATGCTGTAGCGGATTGTTTGTCACGAATCTTCCAAGAACCAAATTCTGAAATTCCATCTGTAAATATTTTAGAATCTGTACCACAATCCTTCATTTCTATTCAAGAACATCAAAAGTCAGACATACATATAAACAATCTTATTAATCGCATCAAAGGAGGAGAAATTATTCCAGGCTACAAAATTAAGAACAATCTACTTCTTTTCAAACCACCTAAATGTAACAAATTCAAAGTTGTAGTCCCAGAAATATTAATTCCTATGATCATCAAATATTTTCATGCCCTACCAATAAGTGGACACCTTGGTATTCTCAAAACCACAAACAGAATTAAGAATGATTTCTATTGGGATGGACTCCCTGGAGATGTAAGAAAGCATGTCAGATCGTGTGAACTTTGCCAGCGTGCAAAACCGTACCCCAGCAAAACTGGATTTTTGTCTTCTCACACCCCTACCAGGCCATGGGAGAGAATTTTTATTGACTATGTAGGTCCGTTAACTAGGTCTAAGAATGGGAATACTATGCTACTTGTGTTGGTTGATGGATTTTCAAAATGGGTGGAAGTTTTTCCCATGAGGGAAGCGTCATCTGTGAAAACCGTCGAAATTCTTAAAAACTTAGTATTTTCTAGATTAGGATATCCTTGTGAAATTGTAACTGATAATGGGTCTCAATTTAGGTCAGCTGTTTTCAATAATATGTGTTTTGAAGCTGGTATTAAACATATTTTTCATGCACCCTACTATCCACAAAGTTCTCAAGCAGAGAGATTCAATAGAAACTTGAGGGCAGCACTGACCATTTATGCCGGACATCAACACAATCTATGGGATACGTGTATTCCTGCTCTCGTTTTGGCTTTTAATTCTGCTGTACATGAATCAGTAAATTGTACCCCAGCAAGTTTATTTTTGGGTAGAGAATTACAAACCCATTAATGCTACAATGGTCTCTTAATGATGAACTTCTAGAGAGTCCCCCTAACCCTGCCTCTAATGTCAAATGGGCGGCGGCTTTAGAATCTTTACAAAAGGCTCACTCCGCCCTGGCGAAAAATACGACCAAGGTAGGTCAGAGGTAAAGTATAAAGTAGGGATAGAGTTCTGTTTAGACTGTATAACAAGAGTTCTAAAATAGACCAGATTTCTGCAAAATTATCTTTAATTTATTCGAAACCTTTGATAATTAGTAAATTTGTTACTCCTGTTTCTGTAAGTTTGTCTGACCCTGAAAACAAGAGTTTTATCAGAATAGCACATGTGTCTCAGTTGAGACCTTTTAACTCCTTGTAAATGTAGAAAAAGAAAACCTTTTGATTTTTGTAACCTTATTGGAATAATGTAATTGTTTAAATAAATGTGGAATCCCAAGGACAATTTGGAGAAAACATAAAGTAATGCATACTTTATTAATAGTTGTCTGTTTATTAAAATATCATCTTGAGTTGAGTGATATATAGGGTGTTGTAAGATTTAAAATATGTTCTGGTTTTTATGGGAAAATTGCTTGTAAATGTAAATCTTGTTAAATGAATATAATGTTTGTTAATTTTGGGGTGGGATTAATAATAAAAAAATCAGGTCACAGGATAATTTTTGGTGTAAAGAAGTACTTGTTTATTAATATTTAGTAACTTTTACTGTTTGGATGATTGGGTATGAATGTTATTGTTAGTATTAGATTAGATTTTTAAGTGCAAAACTTCCTTAATAAAAAAGGAACGACACGGAAACTTTACTGACTAAATTTAAATTGTTTTATTTGGAACTGTCATTTTCAAAATTTGTCTTGGATCTTTATTAAAATCTCTTTATAAATTTTTTATAGTCTCACCAATTTTTTTTATTTTTTTTTATTTTTCAAAATTTATCTAGGAACCTTGTTCCTAAGATCTAGATAATAAGAGTATGAATGTTTACCGATTTGTTGTTTGTTTTTGTTTAATTTTCCAATTTTTTTAAATATAATTTTTAAGAACAAAAAAAACAGGTAGTTTCTGCTGTGTTTTTTTATGTATCAGGAAAGTCGGTTCCTCTAAACATTCCCAGATCGCCATGCATCTTTCTTCGATCTTCACATAGATGTCTACAATTCATATAATCGCCAACGGTTAGCTTCGGTCACAATCACCCAAGAGGATCCCTTGGTGTGACAAACCTCAAATTCTACAATACACTCTGGGAGGGACGCCTTCAGGGTGAAACAAGTATTTTTACTGATTTTCATCTTTATGCATGGGCCCATGCAACAATGATCTATACACCAGAAAACACTACACACAAACGGTTTTATTTTGTGTCCCTAAACTTTGATGTTTCATAATGTGTCTGGATTTTTCTGACATTTACTTCTTTTTAGCCTATGAGTGCTGATTAACAGTTCGTCTTTATTCTGAAACATGAGAGTTTAATATTGTGCCTAAAAAGAGTTAAGAAAGACGAGTAAGAGAGTGCCTTATTAAAAAAGTACTGTTTGCATACTGTGCGAGACTTAACAAACTCGTAAGGTATAACCTTTTTTATCCCTGGATGATGTCTGTGGTGATTAGTACAATTTCATGGTGTGAAAAGAACTTAACTTTGCGGTGTGGTGCCCCAGTTTGAGGGGGGGAGTATGTACTGTTGGTTATAGACTGACCTTTAGGTCTATCAACCTTGAAGCTCCAAATAGTGTCATGGAACGAAGTCTATTGTATAAATTGAAATTAGAAATGAAGTAGCGATCGGGAACGGGAATTTGAGGAACTAAAGCTTTTAATAAACTATTATAAATGAATAATTCAATCTTGGTTATCATTATTAAATAATTACATATCTTTGTACCTTTTTTATGTATTTAATTTTTCATTAATATTCATTTTATACTATGTTTGTTTAAAAATGTAAAGTCTTCAACTAAAATACTATTGGCCGATTCTCCTTATCTTAAAAAACTGGTCTCTGATTGGCCATCTCCTAGATATGAATTTCCTGAATTGAAAGGAACGCCTTTGTCTCGACCTATTTGGTTTTTGGCTGTAATACTGGTGAGACGTATTTTACCTTCTTCCTTTTTTTTAAATATTTTTGAGAATCTTTTCCAAATTAACATGTAGTCGTTTACCTTTTTTATTTTGTTTATTATTTTTGTATGATGAAGTAAAGTTTCCATGTAGTTTTATATTTTAATCATGATCTAGTGTTTATTATTAGATAACCTTTGTATTGGAAGGTAACGCCAAATTTATCAACCATGTGGCCGGATTTTTCTTTGATGCTATTATTTTTGATCAATCGACATCCTATATGTCACAATAGTTAAATAAAAATAATGTTAAGAATTAAATATTTTAGTTGAAGACTATTTTCTTTATCTTTATAAATATTAATTTTATTTTTGTTTCTATGAGCTTCTGATGGAGACATCTTTTGTGATGGGTGTTTGTAACAAATCGGTAAGGTAGTAAATGTAAAATGTTTCCTTTATTGTCTTTAAATTAACCTCACTAAATGTTTTCTTTTATAATCCTTTTTAAATTTTGTTTTTTCTTAATAAATAATAAATTATAAATCCTTTTGATAAATGGATTGTGATTTGAACAACCTCGTGGGAAACCACGTGTTTTGGTACTATCCCCCACCTTTTTTTTTTTTTTTTATAATTAATAGTTGACTTAGTTCTTTTTCAGTCTTGACTAAGTAGAAAAAAAGGGGTTTAATAAGTGTCTGGTTACCTTCAAGATGAGGCGATCAGTACAGTACGGGTACAAAACTTTTTTGTGTTACAAAACGGTACAAAACTATTACAAAATTTTGGCATCAAAAAAAGTTCAAAATCAAAAGGGGTTCAACCGCATTTACCTGGAGTACGTGGAGTACTCACTTTGATATGCTAATTACTCAAAACGGGTACAGGTACAATACTTTTTCTTTATGGTACAAAACTAGTACAAAACTTTGGCATCAAAAACTTCAAAATTAAAAAGTAGTAAAACAGCATTAACCTTGAGTCACCACTTTGATATGCTATATACTCAAAATGGGTACGGATACAAAACTTTGGCATCAAAAAAAGTTCAAAATTCAAAAGTGGTACAACTGCATTAACCTAAAGTCACTACTTTGATATGCTAATTACTCAAAATAGGTACGGGTACAAAATGGTACAAAACTAGTACAAAACTTTAGTATGAAAAAAATTCAAAAGTGGTACAACTGCATTAACCTAAAGTCACCACTTTGATATGCTAATTACTGAAAACGGGTACGGGTACAAAATGGTACAAAACTAGTACTAAACTTTGGCATCAAAAAGGTTCTAAATTCAAAAGTGGTACTACAGGTTAATTGACGTTTAGCTGACTGGAATGAATAAGCTAATTTTTCTGCTCGAGAGTGTGATTGTATCTTGACGTTATGTCTCCCCACGTTTAGTCAAACTTGGTCGCCTACACACTTTACGGTCCGCACTACACTTCTTATCTCTCTCAATTCTTGGAAAAAAGTTTGCTTGCTGCCTTTACTGATTACCGGTCGTGGTCGCCAGTCTCCCAATTGTTTAAACAAACCAGTAGTTCTGCCAACCTGATGGCTGGAATCCACCAGTTTGTATAATGTTAGCAACGCCATCTATTTTAGAGCTGAAAGCTCAACACGCCGCCAGGGAGGGTAGGCAGGGCCTTAAGGATAAGAGAGATCCCGTCCGCATCATAAACTAAAGCTCCAAGGACAAACACGTCACTGCAAATATTTGGTTTAAGATAACTGTAGGATTGGAATCCACGAACAATGGGCGGATTTTTTAACCAATAATTTTTTAGATAGGATCTTAATTTTGACGTCGCCTGGGAAAAGATGAGGCCCACAAGTGACTAGTATTTTTTTTAAGGGCAGTCCTTGCTGCTAATAACGGCTGAAAAAAAAATTGTTTGGCATAACCATACAAATAATACAAATATAGTATATTTAAACTAGGAACTTAATTTTTAAAACGTAATCAATAACTCCTCTCTAAATAATTTTCCTTATAAAAATTATTTTGATAAATATATGAAACACATTTTAGATTTAAATTTTGAACCTAATGGTTACAGACATTTTTTTAATTCCAAATTTTCAGAAATCAGTCGTCAATAAACTAACCTCCAATAATATATAATATATATATACATAGTTACATATATGTATGTATATATATATACATAGTTACATATATGTATGTGTATATATATATACATATATATAGAGAGAGACGAATATACATACTAATTTATTATGTAAAACGATTCCCAAATAACCTTTTTTTAATAAAAACGTTTGACCCAAAATTTATAATTTTCAAGCGTGATCTTCAGAAAACTACTCTTAATTTTAGGTATAAAATCAATATCAGAGTTATGCCTTGAGGTAAGACCATATAATATATAAATATCAAATTTGAACGAAATCCATCAACCCGTTTCGGCTTTAGCCTCGGGTATGTATATAAGATCCGCTTTTTTTTTAGTTCTAGGGCACACAAAACATCAATATCCATCGTAATATTGGAGCTGGCAGCGCCTGTAAGATATGCGAGCTTCGGAGCACATCCCATGGCTTACGAATGATTAATAGTGCTGGGGGGTCCGGGGTTCAATCCTCGGTCACGGCACTGATTTATCTGATTGCCAAACCCTTCCTTCCCCGCTGTCATTATTATTATTATTATTATTATTGGCACCGCGTCTTACTACCCGTTCGGGTTATACGCACTTACGCTAATGTGTAATGGTAGGGTGATTGTGAGATGAAATGAAGGACCTACAGTTTAACGTGGAATCCGAACCACGGTGGTGGCCTGGCATTCCCCACATTCACAAGATGTAACTTTTTATTAATTTATTATTATTATTATTAGCACCGCATCTTACTACCCGTTCGGGTTATACGCACGCTACTGTGTAATGGTAGGGTGATTGTGGATGAAATGAAGGACCTACAGTTTAACGTGGAATCCGAACCACGGTGGTGGCCTGCATTCCCACATTCACAAGATTCTTGTCAGAGGTGAAGGAAGGGTTTGGAAATCAATAAATCTGTGCCGGGACCGAGGATTGAACCCCAGCCGTCAGCATAGAAGTCTGACACCTTACTCTAGACCACCAGGTCACCCTTCCCGCTGTCAAGACGTGTATTAATCACAACTTGTGAATGTGTGAAAGCCAGCCTCTGCTGTGGTTCGGATTCCACGTTAAACTGTAGGTCTCATTTCATCTCACAATCACCCTACATTCACATTAGCGTAAGTGCGTATAACCAAATGGTAGTAAATGCGGCTAAAACGAATGTATAATAGTTCTACAGTCGGTTTTAGATAGGAACGAACTTTTGTTACAGCTACAAAAGTTACTAAAATTATTTTCATATACTCATACGTAAAGTAATGTGATATACGGTTGACAATATTAGTACGCATAAAAATAATACTTGAATTAAAGTAAAATATGATCAATGTTGACACAAAAAAATCATGAGTACAATACTGTCTTTATATGATCCAATAAAAACTGTTGCGTAGGTAGATAGCCAGGACAAGTACTAAGGTACGGAGCATATAAAAATAAAGGCATTGGATGGGATGGAACCAGGTCCTCTTGGGCCACTCTTCCTACTCGGCCATGGGGGGAACCTGTCGAAAACTTCATCCAGAACAATCGCAACATCAAGACGGACAGACACCAGACTATACCATGTACGAAAACCAGCCTCGTCTCATGTTACATGTGGGCAGATGTGTGTCTTATTCAGCTTTTATGAAGGACTTCCTTTCAAGGGGGGCTACAATATTCCCTTCTCCCACGAGCCAGATGAACAAATTGATAATGTGCTAGCTACACACTTTACTGTACAACACACCGAGATGTAGGGTCTGAGAGACACATTAGGGTCAACTTTAGTTCCAACACCGCCCACAAGGGTTCGACAATCACATTAGCCCAAGGAAATCTGATCAAATTTCGTTTGCCCTTATTTTTTTTCTACCATGAAAGGAACAAGTATGCGTCTTTTTATGTCAGCACCTTTTCATTTCGGGAAATGTTGTGTAAAAATAATCAAAGACTTCCTCAGATCACCGTCAGAACAGTTCCTTTCAAATGTCAAGAATTTCGAATAATATTGTAAATCAAATGGTCTCTAATAAAAATAAAAGGTGCATTTAAAAAAATACATGGTATGTTTGAAATAAAATTACAACGACCGTGTTTTGTTATTTTGCTTGATTATTCAACTGTGATCAAGG
The DNA here is from genome assembly GCA_039000515.1 of Timema cristinae. NCBI lineage: Eukaryota > Metazoa > Arthropoda > Insecta > Phasmatodea > Timematidae > Timema > Timema cristinae. The sequence goes on from JBCFYV010011172.1 coordinate 116,557,419, forward strand.
TCATAGGGCTGGGGATACATTCAACTCCCCCCGAAATTTCAATAAGGCTAACGTAGGGAAAGAGACCTCTCCTCGGTAGAAAGGTTCGCGATGAGGAAGAGTTATTTACTCGAACTTCTGAGGACCAGATTACTATACCCCAGAAAGGCTATTCCTTTCATCAATGCAGCCTTAAATGCTTTTTAGACGAGTTTTGATACATGTCATTACAACTCACCTTCTCTTCCAGCTTCCGCAGATGAAAAGAGCTTAAGGTGGGGGTGTAGGTGACGCGAAATAAGGGCAGTGTTTTTTTTGCGGTTTTATAGCAAAAAATTTTGTTGGCCAAATAAATAAAATACTGTTCCAGTAGAAACAAAATATTCAATCCAATTCATATGATGATATCAATAGTTCTTAATATCCATTATGAGCATAGCGGCATTAGATAAGAAACTTTTTAAATGAATGAAAAAAGTTATTATTAAATTTCAGGATATCCTTGACAGATATTCAAGAATTGTTGATATAACCACGTGAAGAAAATTAAATTCTTATGTTTATAGTGGAGAAATATTTTAATTCTTTTGAGTGAAAAAATGTTGATATAAAATCCATGGAAATTCGAGCGCTCGAATATTTCGATGCTATTCGAACTATTGTGCCAGTTGAAAGCTCACGCTAATTGTATTAGCATTTAGCATGTGTAAAACATGAAAACTTAAAGGGCCTATACCAAGGACGCACCTTAATATTTTTAAATATTTCAGAGCTATTCAAAGTAGAAGCCGAAATTTCATAAAACGGCAATTTCTTTTGATGGCGATTTCTCGAGTTCCATCAAACCAATTTTAATAGTTTTTTAATAAAAGTATTTTCTTTGAGATTGATAATCACGATGTCATAAAAATAGAGGGGTTAAGGTATCTAAAAATAAATGTCTTAAACTGTAGATTCGCAAGAAATCACAAAACGTCTGAACTGGCGCTTTGTCCTATTACAGACCCAGTTACTTAGACAAGCAAGAAAGTTGACTTAAGTGATTCTTTGCCTAGTCTACGACTCGGATCTTCTGAATATTACTTTCACGAATACAACTTTATACTTTAATCATATATATATATATATATCAGATCACTCCAAACATGCCAGTGACTGAGTAAAAAGTATCCTTGAACTAGTCGCTTTCCTATTAAGATTTAGCGCAACAGATACGGCTTTAATCTATAAAAGCTGCGTTTCTTCAGAATGGCATCGATGTCTACCCTGACTTTCATGGGAAGCCCATTATTTGATAGCTTTACTTTACCGTATTAATACGTCATGTAATGGGATCTGAAGATATCACTTTTGATAGTTATGATCAGAATATATAAAATAATATTAATAATATAGTAAAATGTTATCAATGCTGGTCGCAAAGAAAATATGTGGGTATTTTCTAAAACGGGCTATAAAAATCAGGAAATAGCTTGGAACAAGGTTAGAGATGGATAACCTTACCAAGAATAACGCTAAGAAATAGCACAGCACCTACTAGTTACAAAAATCTTATCTGTACTCGTTACAATACTTAATTAGTTTAAAAATATAACTGAGCCTATCTCATCCCACAAATAGCATCTGAGATAGGTAGTGCAGATAGAAACAGACGTCGTATCGTGGTATGGTTTGCTGTGTTCTTTAAAATCAATAGTGGAAATATCGATAATGCTATATGTTTTAAAATGCATCAAAATTAAAATCTATAAAAATATTAAAATTATCCCAATTTTGATATTGTAAAATGAAGGATGCATAAAACCATACTTTACTTTTTCCAGATCTAGCGTAGGCCTAGTAGTTTATCTAATTCCCCGGTTAATCAGACGTGATATGGGCTATTAGACCTTAAATAGTACCAACGGCTTGGGCCCACCCCGTGGACAACGGGTCAGAGCGGTGGTTGACAACGAGTCAAGGGTAGAGATTTTCAAACTGCCCGATGTGGTGGTCTCATATATTATTCTCTACTAAGGATGTTCTACCTAAACGATTTACAGGGGATGAGGTTATAGTACAAATAGTATCCTTACTTTACAGTTGACAACGATCCTCTTGTTGAACAACTGTATAAGTACAGTAGGACCCCATATCCGCGGGTAATACGTTCCTAGGTAAGGTGTCAGACTTCTGTGCTGGCGGCCGGGGTTCAATCCTCGGTCCCGGCACAGATTTATCTGATTACCAAACCCTTCCTTCACCTCTGACAAGACATCTTGTGAATGTGGGGAATGCCAGGCCTCCACCGTGGTTCGGATTCCACGTTAAACTGTAGGTCCTTCATTTCATCTCACAATTACCCTACCATTACATATTAGCGTAAGTGCGTACAACCCGAATGGGTAGTAAGACGCGGTGCTAATAATAAAATAATAATAATAATATAATAATAATAATACGCTCCTAGACCTACCACGGATAATACCGAACTATTATATAACGTGATATTCATGTAACATACATAAATACGGTAAAGTTTAATTGATGAATTATTCACAGTAAGACATTACCAACATTAAATAAAGTAATAACATATGCTGTATACTACAGTGTACTTACTATTCTCCATTCTTCTTGTTGCGTCGATCACTGATGATGATGATTATGATGGTGATGGTGATGGTGATATGATAGCACAATGGCCACGATGAGGAGATGAAGTGGGGTGATGGTGTAGGCATTGTAAATTATAAACTATTATTTTATTAAAATAAAATAAAATTGGGCAACGGTAAACCGTGGTTAGGCGAAACCACGGATACTGAATCAGCGGATAGGTTACGAGGGCCCTACTGTACAATCCATATCGTACAGTTGTCAACGAACGATATTCTTCACTGTGTTGTAAAATAAATCAAAGACTGCCCTTCCCCGACTTGTTTTATCTGCGCCGAAAGTTAAACAGTGACTGTATCGCTAGGGAGTAATAATAAAAAAGAGACTGACTATAAAAAAAAACCCGGTAGTTATCTTAGCCCCTTTTATGTCAGGGTTAAGAGGTCAGGAGTCACTTTAATATCAGCAGAGGTCACTGGCCTCAGACGTCACGTATTAGACACTGTACAACATTGAAGACCCTTTGTAAACAAAACAAAAATACAAGTTTGGTATAGTACGATTTCAATAGGAAAGAACATTTTTGATAACTTTAAAAGCTACAAAAAAAAAATTCAAAAATGTTTATACGTCAAGTCATGTGATATGCAGTTCTCACTTTTTATAATACAGTAATAAATCAAATAAAAAACACAATAAATTAAAATGTAAACAGTGTTTACAGCCAAAAAACATGTTTGTATCTTCTATAAGTTACTTTTTACCAAAATACAAATATAGTCTATTCATGATTAATTTAAGATTAGCGGTCGTTACTTGTGTTTTACTACCCCTTTGGTCCATCAGCATATTGCCATTAGGGGGTATGATAAAGGTAGAATTTAAAGAAAGTGCACGCTCGATTGTGTGAAGGTAGTGGACTAATATTCGAGAAAAAAATCACCTCATAACACTAGGCTTGGAATCGAGCCTTAACTATCCAATTACCTGAATGTCATCAAGGCGAAAATTTCACCTTTGTCCGCGTTAATGAGTGGACAGTAAATTGTTTGAATATATGACCCGCCTTGGTGGCGTAGTTAGCTAACGCGCAAGTTTCGTGTTGAGCTCGACTGCTGAGGACGGGGAAATTGAGGCTCGAATCTCGGTCAGGTGAACTTGGGGTGGTTTTTCCTAAATGGCTTTCCACTTTCTCTCCACTCAAATGCGGGTTCACTTCCTCTATATTCATCCTTCCCAAATCCTAGTCCATTAGAGTAATTAATACTTAAGCGTATAACCCGAATGGGTAGTAAGACGTGCTGCTAAGTATTATTATTAAAATTGTTTGTATATTTTTATTTTATTATGTTTTATTAAAACCAATTTTATAATTATTCTCTTACATATATACTTGCTTTTCTCGTTGGGGGCTCCGCCCCTAATCCCCCATTGAGTTTTCTTTGCAAGTGACTAATGTATTCCAGAGCCGTTCTTTGATAGGTCTTACCGTTTACCTACAAGAGACCTGCAAAGAAAGGTCCACACCGATTTTAAAGTTGCTTCGTCATTTTGAATTTTTTTTTCGGGGGTTAAAAATTAAAAAAAAAAAACTTTTTGGAATTTTCCCGTCAGTTACAGGCTAGAAGCTATAAGTTTGCCAAATACCAATTTCTGTAAGTGGGTAAACATTAATTTCATTGAGTCAGCCATGTGGCTTTATAGTAGTATAATATAATATATTTTTCTTCCTACCAAAATCCTACTATAAAAGTCACATGTGTACTATCGTTTGGCACTCACACTACATCAGAACAGCTACAATGCACGAGTAAATTTACCACGCTAATTTAAATGATTAACCTAGATTAATTCTTTTTAATTTGTAACTTAAGTTATCACTGCTTGTAATTGCAAGACTGCAATTGCATCCTCTTATAATCAAACCATTTCCATAGATGATGTCTTAAACACTTTTTAATATTCCTTTACAAATCTACGACTACTTAATTGATACAATATGTTAGTATGTTATTTATGCTTTACGTACATTACTTACTTAATGTTCCTATCGTTATTTATCATCATCATCATTATCAACTGTTTCCATCCTGTGGTCGGGTCAGTTTAGTTAAATGCCCCCATCTTCCTCTATCCTTCCACCATTCCTCCTCCTTTAATTGCTTCTATTCCTCTCCTCTCACTTGCACACTTTCTGTTGTTTGCTCCTCCCATCTCTTTTTTGGCCTCCTTTCAGGTATTTTTCCTACCTACTTCTTTTCCATCATTTTCTTTGACATCCCCTCCTTCTATCGCTATTAACTACTTAAGTTTATTTCGCAGTTCACATGTTAACATAGATATATGTTGACCCATGATGCTTTGCAACGCAAACTTAAGACAACTTATTATCAACAAGTTTAGTTTTTTGGTGGATAAACAGATCTTTTAGGTTATCATCACGATGGATGATTTTCAATAATTATCGCATTGTGTATTGAGAACCGAACAAACACACACTCCTTTTTTTTTATTTAACGAGTTAATTCAAACTATTTTCCCAACAATAGATGATACGCTTCGGTGGCCGCATGGTCTAAGGCGCTACTCTCGCTGTAAACTAGACTGCCGATGATAGGTAGATCGAGGTTTGAATCTCGGTCAGGTGTATTGAGGGTGGTTTTTTCCTAAATGGTTTTCTACTCTCCCTCCACGCAAATTCGGGTACACTTCCTCTAAATATAGCCTTCATAATCCCTATAACTATCATTGTAATTAATACTTGAGTGTATAAGCCAAACAGGTTGTAATATGTGGTGCTAAATAAAACAGTAGACGTAGCTGTCTGATTGTATCTTGCTCTGTAGGTTCATGCCTTATTGGTTCGGTTGGCTTATACGCATGCGAACTGGTAGAGTAGATTGGTTTTGAAACTAATTAGTTCTTCCACGCATATTTTTATGGAAAACCGCCGACAAATCTGAGATTGTTTTTACTAGTATGCACAGAGACTTGCTCAGTTCGTGCTGATCCGAGGGTTCTGATTTAATTTGAGCATTTCGTATGTTTCTCTGTTCGGATAGATGTCAAATACGTGAGACAATTTTAACGAAACTAGGGGGGAGGATATTCTTTGAACCTAGGCTGAACTATTTATTTAGGTATATGGTTTTTTTAAATGGCTATCCGTTTTATTATGGTGAGCGCTCAAAGTTTTTTTGTTTGTTTAATAGTTCATCTTAAATTATTTAAATTTATAATTCTAAGCAATCGATTGAGTAGCTAAGGAATATTTTTTAATTTGTTTGCATATTAGAGGTGTAGTGGAGTGGGAACGGCGTTCCGCCACTGCTTTTTGTAGAAAAATATTAAATTTCACTATGGCAAGTCTAGTATTAAAATGTTATTGTGTTAAATATATTCAAACTTTTCTTTAGTAAAGTTTTTTACCATGCAATTTTAAGTTAACTAATTGATTTTATATTAATATTATGTTAAAACTTTTTTCATCCTATGAATCAAATAATTCTGATGAAATTTAGTGTGCTCTATGCGAATTCTTGGAATTTTAAGGGAATCGTGCTAAGTAAGGTTCTGCCTTTGTAACCATTAAAAAAATGCTCCAATTAACTTCTAGAGGCATTTTATGTTTGTGAAATTTTTTCATCTACGGCGGACCCCTCTTCCAACTTTGGAGTGGCTATGGCCCTGCGTCCTGGCACCGCTAAATTTACGACTACATCACTGTTGCATGTATGGAAAAGCTGACGTCTTAAATCAAGTGAGCTACGATTATTATCTATAAATATAATGTACTTTTAAATATAGTACTAATTTGTTTACTGTCTAATTTGATCACCAAGGAAAAATATCTACTTCTAATCCAAGAGGAAATTCTAGGAGATAATATGTCAACTTGAAATCCAAAGAGAAATGTTAAAAACCGTAGTAACGATAAGAACATGGAGGGAGCGAGGTTTGTTTACAGTTTACTAGACTTACCATCGCAAACTTCACAAAGCATGGCACAGGGGAGTTATGACATCCTCGCTAGACGGACTGGAGGCTGGTAATGGATGCTGCTCGGAGTAGACGAGAGGTTAGATCACTGTCACGCATGCTGGTAGCACTCTCCACACACACTGCCAGTCTGCCACTACTGAGCCAACCCCCACCACATGGTGAGATGTCTACACAGTCTGTCTGTCTGTCTGTCTCTAACTGCTCGTAGGGAAGAGGAGGGAGCCGGCAATAATCACAAGGGGGAGGCGGCTACGAACGAAAATTTATTCTGGAAGATGAAACTTTTGGCTAAAGCAACGTCGGGTGTATAAAATTTATTCCGAGATACCCTTTAAATGATTGTTTTTTTAAGTGCCGTGTCTTACTTACTACCCGTTCTTGTTATATGGTTATTAGGAAGGTTGAATTTAGAGAAAGTCTACCATTTGCGTGGAAGGAGATTGGAAGACCATTTAGGGGGGAAGGGGGTAACCACTCTCAGTAGGCTTACATCCGACCAGGATTCAAAACCTAGATCCCCTGTAATCGTAGTCTAATCTATTGCGAGAGTGATGCCTTAAAACCATACAGACATGGAAGTGGATCAAAAGTCCATCTCACAGCTGATTAACCGGGAAATTAGATATACGATTACGCTCAAACCAGAAAACGTACCCAAGTGCGGTTTCTTGCATTCTTCACTTGATAACAGTACAGTGGGTTAGTTTAACAGGTTTTTTTTTCGAATATAGCAAAACCGTTTTTAACTTGTCTCAATTCCGCTGTGAGCTTGCAGAATTTACAGAAAGCCGCAGCCTAAGTCAGGTTGTGTCCGTGGCTCTTAATGATACAATGATACATCGTGTAGGCCTAACCTCCATTTGTTATGGGTAACATGCTCACCTTGCTTGCTTCCACTATGGTGTATATATACGGCCTATATATACATTCAGTAAGACAGCTGTGTCAAAGACATCTCGTTTATTGTAGGGAGCTGACTGGGAGCGGTGCGGGTGGGTAAACGCCTCAACCCTCCTGATCATGGACCATCCTGATTGGCCCAGAGAGGTCGGGATTATGTTCGAATTCGAAACAAGTGCATTGAGGTGGTTTTCCTTACATTGGGATTTTAACAGTAGTTTTAATTTCTTCGTTAATAGAACATTTTAGTGCACGTCCTTAAAAATTAATCTTCGTCATCATTTGCCCTTACATTAGTTTTAAGTTGTGAGTAGCCCTAACAGGTAGTCCTAAAAAAATAGCTTCTAAGGCAGCGTTTTTCAACTGCTGGTGGGAGTGTGGGGGAAGATCAAAAAGAAGCAATCAGCCTCGATGGCCGTGTGGTCTAAGGCGCTACTCTTGCAGTAGACTAGACTGCTGATGATGGGGAGCTCGAGGTTCGAATCTCGGTCGGGTGTACCGAGGCTTTTCCAAAATGGTTTCCTACTCTCCTCCACACAAATGCAGGTACACTTCATCTAAAAATACAATATGCTTAATCCCTAAAGACATTAGCGTGATTAGTATATAAGCGTATAGCTCGAACGGGTAATAAGATGTGATGCGAAAAAAAGCCAAAATATTAGAGCAATAAAAATAAACATTTTGAAATCTATTTTCAACACTATTTTTTAAAATAGCACAATGATTAGAATTTTAGCTATTGAACTTTTAAACATGATCTTGAAATACATCTTTTTAATGTTAAAATGTCCCCTTAAAAACGATTTGTTCGCCTTGACAGGTTTAAGCGTCTTCTTCGGTGTGCCATGAGTTTAAAAAGGTTTAAAATCACTGCAACAAGCCGTAGTGGTGAAGAGACTCGAACGTGCACAACAGGAGGGGGGGGGGGGTATCTATCCTACTCCCCCTTTAGAAAAATAAAACCGGCCGAGGCACGTGAATCTTTTGAAATGACACTAAAACAAGACGCTATCACCTGGGTGATGTTCCCCCATTATTCCAAACAAGAGCTGGATGTTCAGATGGCGTGTGAGGCTCACAAATAACAATCAGGGTGCATTCTTCAATCGCCCTCACGCGGTCGCCCAATGCGTCTCGCCACTCCCGCTTGGGACGACAACCGCTTAGGAGCCTGATTTTTACTTTTTGTTGAAGAATCGACCATGCGCCGGTGGCTGTCTATTGAATGCTAAGCACGTGTGACTAGCTCAGGGACTGGGGTTGAGTCCCGACAAGAGCTACAGGAGGGCTTAAATGTCCTCTTTCATATCCTGTTCCTTAGGTTAGATAAATACACAAATCAATGGACTCAGAGAAGATCACATATAACCCGCCTCGGTGGCGTAGTTGGCTAACGCTCTTGTCGTGTTGAGCTGCTCGACTGCTGAGGACGGGGAGATCGAGGTTCGAATCTTGGTCGGGTGAACTAGGGGTGGTTTTTCCTAAATGTTTTTTCACTCTCCCTCCACGCAAATGCGGGTTCACTTCCTAATTCAATCCTTCCAATTCCTAATCAATTAACGTAATTAGTACTTAAACGTAAACCCAAGGTAGTAAGAGTGGTGTAAATATTATATATTATTATATTATTATTATTGTTATATTATTATTATTATTATTATTATTATTAAGATCACATATACCGCTGTTAGTCACTGGTGCTCAAATATATGCAACTATAGAAAGGATGCATATACTATACAAAATCTAACATACATATTTTAATTTTGCTTAATTCACTTGAAATATATTTTGTTTCCATTAGTTACGGTTGTTATAAAATTTTAATTTTGATATGTTTGATTCTTTTTATAAGTGTTGTTAGATACTTTATGTCACTATTTGTAGAGCAAACCGATTCATTCAAAACTTCCGAAAAATCTTTGACAGCTTGGTCCGGACAATAAAGAGTGTAAAAACTTAACTATTTTACATTTATGATTTATAGGGTGGGAGATGAATACGTTATAATTTATAAATAATGCACCCTTATTTCCGTGGAGGAAGAGTGGAAAACAAAACCATAAAGGAAAAGGCACGTTAGTTCTCTCGGCAGGTAGTCGAACTCATACCTCTACATCACCGGGAAAACATAAGAAGAGTCCACTGTTGTGGAGTAGAGTAATATTATAGTTATCACCTTTGAAATAAATATATCCGTCACCAGTGGCGGTGGAACTTATTTGTATAGAAAAGACCCGCCTCGGTGGCGCAGTTGGCTAACGCGCTTGTCGTGTTAAGCTCGACTGCTGAGAACGGAGAGATCGAGGTTCGAATCTCAGTCAGATGAACTGGGGGGGGGGGGGTCCTAAATGGTTTTCCACTCTCCCTCCACGCAAGTGCGGGTTCACTTCCTCTAATTCAACCTTCCCAATTCCTAATCCATTAGCGTAATTAGTACTTAAAGCGTATAACCCGAACGGGTAGTAAGACGCGGTGCTAAATATTATATTATTATTGTATAGAAAAGGGCGGGGAATTAGAAAAAAATAGAGGATTTGGAAGGCCTCAGCCACTAAAAAAACTATTTAGAATGATCCTGCCCTGGTATTTAAAAAAAATTGAAAGCCTATATAAGTTATTTAGTTTGAGTCATCTTTCAAATTCTTATTGGAGAAAATCAGAGGGAAGGAAATAAATTTATAGGAGGTCTATTTATTCGAGGTGGGGTGGGGGCAATCATAACCTTCTAAAATGCTGTATTAATGACGTTGCACACTTGGAAATTTCGAGGCTTGTTTTGCGAAAAGGGTTGCATCTTAACTTGACGCACCTAAGTAGTCTAAGCATTATCATACTTAAATATCACTGTAAGAAATATAAATAGAGGGAAGAAAATCAAACGTTCACCCTGCGTGGGTTCTTGTTTATATTCTTATAACACCTACCCTCTTCCTTTGACGAGCTTACACAGCCACTAAACTAGTAGTGCTTTAAAATATTGACTTGCTTTTTAAATTAACTTTTTATTTTTTCCTATTCTAGTTAGACATATGCTACCACTGACTTTTTTTATTATACATCCTGACAGGAGGACACCTCCAGGCCAGTTTCGTGACTATGACAAATAGGCAAGTTGTAGATTATTTAAAAAATACATACACAAAAAACTATTTAAAGATATCAATGATTTTATGACACTAGGGGACTATTTTTAGAATTATTTAAGAATTTATGGTCTTTGTTTCAACGTTATATCTTCAAAACTCGCCGAATAAAACGTAAATTTATCAGCATGGGGAATTTCTATCTTAACCTGCCATGACGTCACAGTCAGGCAACATCCTTAAAGCTGTTACTGAGCCCAATGTATATTATTATTATTATTATTATTAGCACCGCGTCTTACTACCCATTCGGGTTATACGCACTTACGCTAATGTGTAATGGTAGGGTGATTGTGAGATGAAATGAAGGACCTACAGTTTAACGTGGAATCCGAACCACGGTGGTGGCCTGGTATTCCCCACATTCACAAGATGTCTTGTCAGAGGTGAAGGAAGGGTTTGGTAATCAGATAAATCTGTGCCGGGACCGAGGATTGAACCCCGGCCGCCAGCACAGAAGTCTGACACCTTACCCTAGACCACCAGGTCACACCCCCCCCCCCCCCAATGTATAAAATTAACCACTATAGCTCAACTTTCTTCAACCTACCACCATAGTTTCCTTATTTTATTAGTTAGCTACTTTCTACCCGTTCAGTTTATTCGCACACCACCACTATGGTAATTCAACCAATGAAAACATTTTTAATATGTTCGTTTTATTAAAGTTATGCTCGTTTAAATTTAACATACGCTTGTTTCTTTGTAATAAACCATAACGTTCACGGATGAATCCCATAAAATTGGCCAACGATATTTTTATTTTATTTTTTTGTTTGGCTTTAATCTCTCTTCCGGGATAAACACCTCCCTTTCCCCTCACAAAATTTGCATTTTAATTTAAAACAAGACGGAAAGTTTGTTTGCATATCTGTAAGAGATCTCTCTAACAGATGCGTTAGGGATTCATTAAAAATGGTTACTATATTTTATTTTGAAGCAGTACATTTGTTAGAACCCGCATTAAAAAAATAAAAAAATAAAAAAACTTGTTTAAATTAAATAATCGTACCAAGTTGAGTTAGGCTTTGTACATAGTAATCTGCTGTTTTAAAAAAACGTTTTGTTTTTTGTAATTTTTTCTTAAAGTACATTTTTAGAACAATTTTATTGAGACATGAATTTACGATACTTGCACAGCTAAGCTTTTGATAAAAGGATTTCATTCCCTTAGCTGAGTGGTAAGGGGAGATAATTAGAGAAGTTGTACTCTGTAAATGTATGATGTTTAATGCTAGCTGTTGTCCTGTGCTAGAGTTTGTTTTAGCACTGCGTCACCGCGTCTTACTACACATTCGGGCTATACGCTTATATACTAATTACGTTAGTGATTTTATGAATTAAGATGGTTAAGTGTAACCGCATTTGCGTGGAGAGTGGAAAATAATTTTAGAAAAACCACTCTCAGTACACTTGAACTAGATTTGAACCTTGAGCTGCCCGTAATCGACAGTCTAGCCTACTACGAGAGTAACGCATTAGACCACGCGGCCACCGAAGCGGATCTGTGCTAGGTTAAGCTAGTTTGTAAGTTATAACTCAACTCTTGTATTTAGAAAGTGAATGTTAAATAGGGCACTCAAAAAATATATTAAGAATAACTTTGATGTTTGGTTTTTATCTTACTCTTTAAATATTTGAGGGGGAAAGGGGGGGGGGGGCGTGGAATATAGCTCTTTTCTTTAGTCGTGTCCTATGAGCTGACCCTCGTTGAATGATCTTTCTGTGAGGCTTAAGAACATTGAAAAGACTAAGTTTATTATCACACACAAAACACAGATTGAAGACGATAATTTAGAGATTACTTCGAACAGCATTTTATTTTACAGGGTTAATGAGTTTAAATATTTAGCAACAATTTCAACTAGCAATAACAAGATTAGATTGGAAATTAGGAAAATAATACAGTCGGGAAATGGATGCTATTACTCGGTCAGTAAGTTGTTGACATCTCGCCTGCTTTCAAGGAATGTAAGACTCAGAATAATACATAAATGATAATTTTATCGGTTGTTCTCTATGGGCGTGAAAGGGGGTCTCTTACCTTACATGACGAAAACAAATTCAGGGTGCAACAAGGTGCTTAGGAGGATATTTGATCCAAAAAAGGATGCGTCTACTGGGGAATGAAGGAGGTTACATTATGGTGAGTTATATACCCTGTACTCATCACAAGACCTTATTAGGATATAAAGTATCGTATATTATGGTGGGAAGGACATGTAGCGTCACTGGAAGAATCTATAACCGTGTTCACGGCAAACCCGATGGGAAGAAACCATTGGAAGACCTAGACGCAGATGGGAGGACAACATGAGAATGGACCCGAAAGAGACAGGGTGTTATAAGTTAGACTGGATAGAGCTAGCTCAAGGATAGGGATGGGGTGTAATGAGATGGACCGGATAGAACTAGCTCAATATAGGGATATGGTGTAATGAGGTGGACTGGATAGAACTAGCTCAAAATGGGGATACGGTGTAATGAGGTGGACTGTATAGAACTAGTTCAAAATGGGGATAGGGTGTAATGAGGTGGACTGGATAGAACTAGCTCAATATAGGGATAGGTGACGTACATTTGTAAGTGCGGAAATAAACTTTCGAGCTCCTACGATAGAGTAAGTAATTAAGTAATGTCTAAATTTAATATCAATGCTAGGTGGATAGTACCTCTAATAGTATTAATAGCTAGAATACACTTTAAACCAATGTAATCACTAAAAAAATATTATATTTCAGACACTGACAGGAATAGAAAAAGTATCCTCTCAACTTAGGCCTTTAATATAACTAATTAACATCTAAAACACTTCATCACGAATGATTTGTCCTTGAAAAATGAGCCCACCTACCAATAAAACGAAGGGCGTGACCTTTAGTTTAACGGGTCACCGAGTCATTAAATTACTTTCCGTTCCAACAAGACCACGACAACCATCTCTAGACACGATACAATGAAGGGAAGAGCAAAACCCATTATAAGCAACCTTTTACAAGGGCCAATCAATGTCGAACAGTTCTAGAACTCGGTGTTACTCCTTTTGTAATGTAAGACGCAACACGCGGAGCATTGGCATTTCCATGTTTGTTGTCCAATTACATGGCTGGCCATCGCACGAAGTATACTCCGTTTATCCTGTAAGATGTCTTACCATAACCGATAACACTATGTCTGTATCTTATAAGATGTAAACCGCCAAAGTAAGCTTGCAGACTCTCAAGTTGAACAATGAATACATGTCAACTCGTTTGGAGAGTTTTTTCCTAGCGTATGCTACCGGGTTTGTCGGCAATACATTCCTGGTCTCCTACCGACAATGATTGATACGTAACCATCTTCTGAGGTTGGGCCTTGATTTTGGTTGAAAGAACAATAGAGAAAATTCAAACATGTTTCCTCACGATAAATATTAATAACATTTTACTTTGTTATTTGTGTTATTCTTTAAATATTGATTGTATCTATCAAACGTGACAGCTGCAGATGACATTACTTGATATATGAAAATATTAAAATTGTTTTATTAACTTTAGTAACTAACTTATACTATTATTCCTACTAAAATAACACTATAGGCGTGGTTACTTCGTCCAGGTGAGATGATAATAATGAAGTGTTTGGGATACATCAATTTGTCGCTCAGTTTACTTAAGGTGCGGTCGCATAGCTACTAATACACAGTAAAAGTGACTGATTTGCGACCGAAATTCTAGATGAACCAATTATGATACATTTTTTATTTTTTTTATTATGACTGTGTGGACACTTTTCTAAATTGATATTGAATTATATAACTAATTTTTTTATGCATAAATTTTTAAAATCAACTCAAAAAACACATTTTTGAAAATAGTTTGATTTAAAAAAAACAAAAACGTACTATCTTAAGTTTTGTGTGTAGTTTAAAACTATAATATTTTTAATCACGTAAACCTATTCATAGGGCCATAAATTTGGCAGTAGTTACATAAATTTAGTTGTATTACAAGATAGGGGTGGCAACCCCCACCATACCTACTCAAGCCAAGAGAGAGAGAGGAAGTGTCTGGAAGAACCCAAGATTCAGCAGTAGGCAGTAATCCTATTGTTCGCTTGACAGAACAACACTAATAGCCTTGAAACATGTCCAGAGGACCAGTTGGAATATTTCAGTTGTATTTTTTTCCTGAGTCTTAAAAAAAAAAAATTGCAAGCTAGAAGGTGAACCTACATCAACATTATTTAATAAAATATACTTTTAATGGGGGTTTTTAACATGTAATTTATGAAAACAAGGATTATATAAGCACACGACTTACAACAACCTTTAACTATGACGCTTGACAGAACAACACTAATAGCCTTGAAACATGTCCAGAGGACCAGTTGGAATATTTCAGTTGTATTTTTTTCCTGAGTCTTAAAAAAAAAAAATTGCAAGCTAGAAGGTGAACCTACATCAACATTATTTAATAAAATATACTTTTAATGGGGGTTTTTAACATGTAATTTATGAAAACAAGGATTATATAAGCACACGACTTACAACAACCTTTAACTATGACGTACATAACGGTTTACTAAAGTTAAATTAGCGAATTTACCTGGGATCAAAACCGGGACCCTTAGCATAGTAAGTACACGTGCTATTGTCCTAACTAAAGTATCAGTTAAAATATAATGAGAAACGTACCACGTAAAATATGATAAGCCACTTTAAATAAATATTTAAAAAAATATAGTGATCAAAGCGTAGCTTTGATAAAATAATATTCAATATCAAAATTGGATCCAATTTAAATGTTGTGCAAGTTGCCGCAACTTATGATGACTCTCAACACACAAAGTATTAAATTATTTATCTTTATTTTGTATTAAAGATTGAATACTTTTCTAAAACATGCAATTATTTGTATGCTCCTAAACTATGAATGATCTTTTTGAGGTCGGCGTAGCATTTCGAAGTGTTCGGAAACTATATGCTATCTTCCAAGTAGACCAGAGTTGGAATGGGCCCCCCAAAAGGGCTTGGCTTAACAAAGGGCGTAAAATATTTAGATGATTTCAAAAAAGTTTACCTATTTATTGTAAAATAGCTATACGAATTCTGGTAGAATTAAATAATATTCACTAATAATAATTATTAGTGGTTACTGCAAAGACTTCCAAAATAACATTTTTGTTTTTCCGCTATTATTGGATAATGTGACTTTCATAGGTTATTTTTAATCAAATAGTATAAAGAAAAATTAATGGGGTAAGTGAATTTTATCTCACAAAATTGGAAAAAAATCTAACATTTAAGGAACAAATTGTACAAGATATTATATCGTTGGCAAGGATCCTCGGACTATTTGGATATAGTCTGTTTCAACAATATTTATCCTGAGCAAACTGGGTTTGTCTGGGAAAAAAGGGTGGGTACTACATCACACCCCCAATCACCTCAACTAAACCAGACTTATATCAATGCTGAATACAAGTCCCTCCAAAGACACACACCAACACATTCCAAAATACATTTTCAATTTTACGCCAAGCTCTCAAATATTTTAAATTTATAAATTATTGAATGAATTATTCAACTTTACATATCCAAATTATAATAAGGGAGAGACACTGCTACAAATCCTATTTATAACATAATAATACGTGTAATTACATCAAATATTACTAGTCACAGTAAGTTCATTAGAGAAATTAAAAATTGAAACGGGTGATCAAAGCTTATTCCAGGGAGAGAGTTTTGTAACGATCTCCGTAAGGTTATGTGGGAACTAAC
This sequence comes from Timema cristinae, assembly GCA_039000515.1. NCBI lineage: Eukaryota > Metazoa > Arthropoda > Insecta > Phasmatodea > Timematidae > Timema > Timema cristinae. Next base: position 116,573,811 of record JBCFYV010011172.1, read on the forward strand.
TTGAAGGCCTACGAAAGGCTCTCCTTACCAAACAAACTTAGTAATTAAACAATAGATCTTGTTGTTTAATATCTTAAGTTTTCTTAATTCTTACTTCAGCAACGAAAAATTACGCAGGAGCCAAAAAATTACACACGCGTAAAATCATCACCAAACGCTATCACAAACACTAAACAGCTGATTTCCACTGCTACAAGGGCAAACCACATGACAACAGCCACACGGATCATGGACGAGGTGTGCCTTCTCTCCGACTGTGGCCGGCGCCGATCGCCCCTTGTTGCCGAACATCCTCCAACCTCTAAATTTGTACTCACTCTAAATTTAATTTCACCTCAACGGCCCCGCCTAAGATTTATTATTCGAATATTATTTTGAATTTAATTTTTTTTTAGATTCATCATTGCAAATTTTATTCGCCAAGAGCGAGGTGGAGCCTGTGCTGAGGGCGCACAGACTAAAGAAACTCAAGGGCAGATGGGCCAGCCGAAGTCTGATGAGTAGACTAGTTAAAATGACATAGCCTCCCTAAAGTTCCTAATGAACTCGTCCTTGCAAGAAACTATTTCTACCTGCTACAGAGGTTTGAAATCTTTTCTTTGGTAGGTTAGTCAGTTGTCTCTCCGGTTAGCGTTTAGTGTTCGTAAATAGTATAAAGTGAGGAAAGTGCATAGTTTCAGCGTTATGTCAGAAACACGTGTGAAGGGACTGATGCGCTACTCTACTAAAGGTAACAAGATTGTACGTCCATCAAGAAAACCTAAGAAAAAGCGTAGGCCTCAAGGGCTAGCAAATTACTGGAAAACAAAATGGTATGTATTTTTCATTAAAACATAAACAAAAGATCTAAATCCATTAGTATCAGGGGAAAAAAGAATGAAGCTGTAAAAAGGAGAAGTTAACATTATATAATTTTGTTGCGATGGCTTAGAAATCTAACCAAATTTATATTTTCCAAACTTTAGTTCACGTGCTGAAAGTACAGAGGACTCACAAAGAGACAATTCATCTCAAAATACCTCAAGGAACCAAGAAGAACCACACTTTCTTTCCATGTAAGTATTTAAAAATCAAGATTTCCACATTGATTATTCAAAATAAAAGTTGAAACAAACATAATTAATTATTGTATTTATTTGTTTGTTTAGGGGTGTTCACGGAGGAGCTCAGGAACGCGAATTAAAAGTGCCTAACATAACAGAGCCTCAAAATGAAAATCTTCGTTTTGATCTATCTATGTAAGTAGCATGCAATAGTTTTAAGATGTTTAATTTTTTAAGGAAAAAGTCCCATGGATGCGACCATTATTTGTGTTTTTGTGTGTCTCTCTCTCTTTGTGCATGTTTGTATCAACCCTTTTTTTTGGGGTTCGAATATAAGCCGCGGGACTGGGGGTGAATTTTTCCTTAGTAGTTTCCCATCTCCTCTCCATGCAAATGCGGGTGTGCTTACATAATCACTTACCTTCCTAATCCTTACCTCACTAGATTAAATTTGTCAATTTTGTGATGAATAACGTTCTAAAATAATAATAATATAAATAATAATAACAATAATAGGTTTTTAAAATCCAAAAAGCTGACTGGTTCTTGAAAAAGTCTCGAAGCAATGCAAAATAGCTTGATAAAAATTTGAAATTTCATAAAGAAAAAAATAAAAGATAAAAATCATATATAATAAAATTACAATTAAAACGTTTTAAAGATTTAAATGAGAGCATTGTATCCACCTTAAGAAACTAAAACACTATTAGTTTATTTTGTGTTGAAGATATCTATTGTGAAGTCATACTAAATCGTATAAAACTAGCACGTTGTTTTATACTGGCCTACTTTATAATCCCCAAATATATTAAGTTGTAATTTTTTTAAACTATGAATAATCTACGATCGAATTATACATAGTAAGCCTAATACAATAAAAAATGTATAAACATAATTATGGCCATTTTACACCCGATAAGTGTATCAAGAGCAGCTTTAATACAACCAAATCCCATTTTTAATCTTCATGCCAACTTTAGACAATTTAAAAAGATAACTTTAACTAGATTTTAAATATTCGGGTAGGTATCTCCGGTACAAGTATATTCGTTTTTATTTAAATGATTTTAGTTCATTCATTTTTAATTAATAAACTTAAAAATGTTGTTGTCCTCACAATTTTGATAACGCCTGGAATAATCCCCGGAGTGGGCTCCATCAAATTTTACTTGCTTAACTCTGAAATCAGTTCTGTCAGTCCTGATTATAAATTAACCTTGTTAGTGACAAATCAGACCCGGAACTAAACTGAATTCTGGAATAACATAAGTTAAAACTATGCCCAATATCTTAATAACGCAAGGCAAAACTAAACCTGTTTCCGAAATAGTATTAGTCAAAACTAAACCCAGTTCCAATATCTAACCTAACCTTAACTACCTATCTGTTTCAAATAAATTAATACATAGTACTTTTTTTTGTCGTATTAGACGCAAGGTTACATTTAGAGTGTCATTGTTTGAAAAACATGTGTTTTGTTTCCGACTTATTATTAATACATTTGACCCTTTTTCTCAGGTATACAGAGAGCCCAGATACATTAATAACTACTAATTCCAAATTAACCCCTATTTCAACATATTCATTACAAGGAAGAAGAATAATCAACCTTAAATATTTTGTTGAACAAATAATATCAATTGATGACCATCTTCCTTTTCACTGCTCTTTCAAAGACATGGATCCAAAACGTGAAATAAGAAGAGGACTGAATTCTGGATTCATGTTCAAATGTAGACTCTGTGGATTGGAAAGTATGTTGTGGACTGATATTCCTGATAATTCGGTAGAAACTCTTTTCATGGACGTTAACAGTGCTGCCGTATCAGGAACAATGAGTACTGGTGGAGGGCATGCACAGCTCGATGAAATGATGTCGACAATGAATATTCCATGTATGAGTAGCAACACCTTCAAAAAGTATCATGATCGCCTAGGAGATGAGTGGGAAAAGGCAGCACAGTGTGAAATGGAAGACGCAGTCAAGCTAGAGATAGAAGAAGCAAAGAAACGAGGGCACATAGCAGCCGATGGGACTCCTCTATTAACCGTGGCAGCTGATGGCAGCTGGGTAAAGCGATCTTACAGAAACAACTACAGTTCGTTGTCGGGTGTGGTAAGTAAAGCTTTTCTTCGTATTCAAACGCTTATTTTTAAGCCTTATGTAAGTATATCTCACAAATTTCCACACTGTTAAATATGAATATAAATCACTTTTTTGGCATTTGTATTAATTATTATATGACGAATTTAATTTTTGTGCCATACTAACAAAGATAGAGCGCTGCCAAAAAAGAAAAAAAAAACTTTTTTTAATCTAACTGGGTTAACACAAATTAAAACTCAAAGGGCTCAATTAATTATGATAATTTTATTCATTCAATCAATTTAATCCAACTGAGTGTCAGAAAATCACAATGAAGTTGTAAAAAATCAAGTATACACAAATTTATTTAACTAAACATTACAAATATATTTAGGTTTTTACCATAAACCAATAGTAAAAAATCCATGTATTTAGATAACATAAACACTCGATTTAACTCGATTTTAGCCAAAGTTTGTAATTACATTTACCTTTGAAAAAAAAAATACTGAACACGTAAATCTAATCCGGGACATTCTACTATGCATGTTTTGCTATCCAGGAATCGTCCCATTCTCAGAACTATTTCTAGTTTATTAAAGTTCACTATCCATAAGTGTCGTCCTTATTATTGTAAAATACTATTGTTAAGTGATACATGTGTGCTTTACAGGCTGCGATCATTGGTTTCTATACAAGAAAAGTTCTATACATCGGCGTAAAAAACAAATTCTGCACAACTTGCACACGTTCTAAAAATAAAGGTGTAGATCCACATCAACACGTGTGCAGTAAGAACTGGGATCTTAGTTCAACCAGCATGGAAGCTGCAATTATTGTAGAAGGATTTCTTGTTAGTGAGGCTATCTATGGAGTGAGATATGCAAAGTTAGTGGCTGACGGTGATAGCAGCGTGTATAAGAAAATACTTGACGCCAGGCCATATAAAACAATGACAGTAGAAAAAGTGGAATGCCGTAACCATTTACTCAGGAATTATTGTAATAAAATTAGAGACATAGTTACAACAAGTGATGGAGGACGGTTCCCAGTTATGTTACGTAAGAAAATAGGAAATAATACACTCAGGTTAAGAACAGCTGTCAGTAAAGCTATACAATATAGGAAAAAACAAGATGCACCCTAGAAAGAGAATGGATGAATTAAGAAAAGATATTTTGAATGGACCTAGCCATGTGTTAGGTGACCATTCGAAATGCAAAGAGCGTGGATATTTTTGCCAGGGAAAAAATAAGCCAAATGAATTTAACCTAATTCCTGATTTAATTAAAGTAGGTCTCTTTGAAAAGGTTTTGGCCCCATCTAAATATCTTGCCCAGAACAGTCGCAGCCTTATACAAGATGTAGACAGCAACGCTGCGGAACAATATAATGGTGCCGTTGCAAAATTCATCGGTGGGAAAAGAATAAATTTTTCCCTGTCTGGAAGTTATAAAGTAAGATGTGTGGCTGCAGTGGTCCAACACAACACGGGAAAGGCCCATTACGTACTCCACAAATCTATCTACGGTAGAAGTCCCGGGAGATTTTGTAAGGAATCTCAAATGAAGAGAAAGTTGAAGGTAGACTCTGAGAAAGAACGTCGTAGAAAGAAGCCAAAGCTAGCAAGATCCCTTTTTTGCGAAAAAGGTAGCCAGGACCAAGACTATGGTGCAAATGTGCAGCGACCAGACATGAGTGTAGAGGAATTTCAAAGAGAGAAAGACCAGTTTTTAATCTCTCTAAGAAGAACCAAAGAAGAAAGAGAAGTTTTAGAACGTCTTACAATCTTACAGAGAGAAAGTGGCGAATGGCTTGAACAAAGAAGAAAATTATTGACGGCATCGAACTTTGGTACAGTATGCAAACGTAGAGCAGATACTGGTTGTGAAAAATTGGTTAAGCAAATGCTGTACAGCTCTGAACTACAATCTCAATCAATTATGTATGGCCAGATAAAGGAAGGAGATGCAATTAATGACCTTGAAAAAAAAGAAAGCGTTAAAGTAGTACCCTGTGGCCTTTTTTTAGACAGAGATATACCTTATTTAGGAGCTTCACCAGATGGTCTTATTGGTGAGGATGGGATAGTGGAGGTAAAATGTCCATTCTCTGCAGCTGAGATGACTCCTGAAGAAGGTGTTTTAGCAGGGAAAATACATGTTTTTAAGGAAAATAAAGGTGAGCTTGTTCTTAACAAACGCCATAACTATTTCTATCAAATTCAAGGTCAGCTTCACATAACCCAACGAAAATACTGTTTACTTGTAGTATGGACAAAAAAAGGTATGGTAGTAAAAAGGGTAGAAAAAGATGATGATTTTTGGAAAATTGAAATGGAATCAAAATTAACTAGATTTTATTTAGATTGCATATTGCCAGAGTTAATAGATCCTAGGCACACTAGATCAATGAAAATAAGAAATCCAGAATATATTTTGAATGCACAAAATTCTAAAACAAAGTAACAAAATTTTTTTAAACAAAGTAATAATTACTTTGTTTCAAAATTGTTGTTTACCTAGTTTTAGACTTTTGTTTATATACAATTATTATATACATTTTTATTCTTTATTTTAAAAACTGTCACTAAGACACTATGATTGATTTAAAATGTTTATATTTTAATACATTGTAAAAATGTGTTTTATTGTAATGGTTACTTGATATTTCTAGATAATTGTACTATGTCCCTGGAATAAAAGTAACTGAAGATATCATCGATTGTGATGACTTCCAGGGTTTTATATATAGCCTAGCTTTTCTCTGTTCCTACAGTACAACTATTATAAATGTATTCTATTGTAATTCCTACTAGATATATCTATATAATTGTGCTATGTTCCTGCAATAAGAGTAACTGAAAATATCATCGATTGTAATGACTTCCATTTTTTTATATATATTTTAGATTTACTCTATTCCTACAATACAACTATTATAAATGTATTCTATTGTAATTACTACTAGATATTTCTATATAATTGTTTTTTGTTCCTACAATGAAAGTAACTGATGATCTCATCTATTGTAATGACTTCCTGGGTTTTGTATATAGCTTGGCTTTACTCTATTCCTACATTACAACTATTATAAATGTATTTTATTGTAATTAATACTGGATATTTTTATATAATTGTGTTTTGTTCCTACAATGAAAGTAACTGAAGCTTCCATCTATTGTAATGACTTCCAGGGTTTTGTAAATAGCTTTACTTTACTCTAATCTTACAATAAAACTATTTATAAATATATTTTATTGTAATTAATACTAAATATTTATATACGATTGTGTTTTGTTCCTACAATGAAAGTAACTGAAGCTTCCATCTATTGTAATGACTTCTAGGGTTTTGTATATAGCTTAGCTTTACTCTATTCTTACAATAAAATTATTTATAAATATATTTTGTTGTAATTAATACTAAATATTTATATATGATTGTGTTTTGTTCCTACAATGAAAGTAACTGAAGCTTCCATCTATTGTAATGACTTACAGGGTTTTGTAAATAGCTTTACTTTACTCTATTCTTACAATAAAACTATTTATAAATATATTTTATTTTAATTAATACTAAATATTTATATATGATTGTGTTTTGTTCCTACAATGAAAGTAACTGAAGCTTCCATTTATTGTAATGACTTAGAAGGGTTTTGTATATAGCTTAGCTTTAATCTATTCCTACAATATTCTATTACAAATTTATTTTATTGTAATTATCACTAGAGATACCTATATAATTGTGCTATGTTCCTGCAATAAAAGTAATTGAAGATGTCATCTATTAAATTACTTCCAGAGTTTTGTATATAGCTTAGCTTTATTCTATTCCTACAATAAAACCATTAAAATATATGTTATTGTAATGGCTACTAGATATTCTATATAATTGTGCTATGTTACTATGATCAGGTGCAATGAGAGAAAAACGCGTTAGTCAACTGGGCATTTGGTGCGGGTTCCTTCAAAATGTGTTCAACAGTAACGCTTTCAATAAATTTATGGTAAAATGTGTATATTTTTACACAATGGAGAAAGACTTAAACACAAGTCCAAAGATACCATAAAAAACTCTCTTCATTTAAAAATGGTTGACAAATTCCGGGACACCCTTGACAGTTATTCAAGATCTGTTGATATTAGCATGTGCAGAAAACTAAACTCTACTTTGTTACTGGAGAAATATTTGATTAATTTTGGCCAACAAATTTCATTTCTAAAAAAACTGTAAAATTACTCGCGCTCCCTTCTGTCGCAACTTAATCAATACAAGAAGTATTTAGTCTAAAAAAAACTCCTTCCATTGGCAGTTGAGGGGGTGGGAATCAGCTACCCCCACAAAAAAATTCTCCATCCTCATAAGTGCCCTCCTACAGTAAAATATTAAATCTTGCATATGTGGTTGGTTCTCACCATTTTGAGAGTAGCTCCTAAATATCCCATATATTGTTATCAAATGGGGACTATAATAATAGAGAAGCAACTTTTTTTAGACATTCATATAAAATCTAGATTTGCCAAGGACGGGGAGATCGAGATTCGAATCTCGGTTGGGTGAACTGGGGATTTCCTAAATGTTTTTTCACTCTCCCTCCACGAAAATTTGAGTTCCCTTACTATAAATTCAACCTGCCCAATTTCTAACCCATTAGCGTAATTAGTACTTAAGTGTATAACCCAAACGGGTAGTAAGATACGGTGCTAAAAAAATAAAATAAAGATACCCTCTAGATCAGCGGTTCATAACCTTGTATCGCTCGCGTACCGCTTGGCATTTTCATGAATTGTGTCCTTAATTATAGAAATGTTTGATTACTACATTAGCAATTATAATAATTATAATAATTTATTTGTTGCAACTGAAAAATATGGGCTAATAATGAGATTAAAAAACAATGTTATAATAAGGTGAATAAAGAGTTCATATATTTTTACATTCAAAAAGCAAAAATATACCCAAAGAATTACATTTAATTAATTTATTTATTAATAAATAAATATAAACTATTTTATGTTTGAAATTAAAATCATTTTCTCAAGATCATATATATAGCCCCGCCTCTCGCCAAATCGTTGAGTTAATTTAATAACTTTTGAACTTTTGACTGATATTTTGTCTTACACTGCTAGCAAATGTAGCTCTTTCCACCATTATCAAAATGATTCTGCGTACCCCCAAACGTCCTGGCACGTACCCCACGTTGGGAACCGCTGCTCTAGATAATTGGGCCAAATACGTAACGCGTCCTCTTACTAAGCTAATTGTTAGATTCCCGCTGGGACGTCGTATTGATCATATTTTGATGAATTTACGGTCTCGAGTTCTGTCTTAGGTTTATGCTAGTTTGTAAATCATGTGCCTATATAACCACATTTCAGTGAAGGTATTCAGAAAGTGCACGTTTTATATTCAATTATACTTTTAAAAAAGTTTGTAGGTCATGTGCTAATATAGCCAATTTTTAGGATGTTCAGAAAGTGCACGAATAACTTTCCAATTGATTTTAAAAATTTAGAAAAGCACTATATATTACAATTAGTCACTTTTTTTTCAAACCACCTAGCAATAATCAATATGCATATGATAATTATATTTTCATCAAACGCAAATTTAAAAGTATTTCATTTTTACTAGAAAAATAAAACAGTTTTCTAAATACTGTATATTAGAAATAGGAACAAAGCTTATTCAGTGTAGCCTGTTTATTCAAACACTTTGCGAACCCAGTGGTTCAGGTAGAGGCGGCGGCTGGTCTCTGCTTTGTTTGTCATTCAGAATACAGAAAACCAATCGACCATAAGAGTGACACACGCCAGGGTAGGGAAAGTAATAGAGTGGTGGGGGTATTACCTCTCCTCAAGCAGGTACTCAGTTCGAGAAGGAAGATAAGACCCAAAAGGGAATTTGGTCTTCTATTCTGCCGCACCTTAAAGATTAGAAAGTACTAACTAGTGTGCCGTTGGCCAGAGGACGTCAGATTGTAACTAAACGTACGTACATCCTTTCCGTGGAGGATCTTTCTATGTCCCGATGACATGAAGGGAGTATAGTAGTGAATATGACGGAGTGGGCTCAATGAAGGCCTTAACCTAACTTAAGCCTAATTAACCAAACCCTGGTGACCATGGGGATTATTCCCCTTACGAGAAAAATTCCTTGGTACCAGACAAGAATCAAATCTAGGACCTCTAGATTAGCAATCTGGGCCTTTAACCAATATACCATGAGGCCGGTTGAGATGCTGAGATGATAATGATGATGATTATGATGATTATTTGGTGTCAGTAGAAGTCTTAAACCTCAATTAAACTTAACTATCAAGACCATGGCAAGCGTTGGAACATTTCCTCTTAGGGAAAAATAAATTTAAAAAACCAAGTCACCGCTAGTAATCGAACTTGGGACCTATAGATCAGAACGACATCACTTTATGCTAGATATGTGAAGTTTGTATTGATTATGACTGTTCCTATCTGCAGGGGTGGGTTCGCTGATAACAGCATCATTCTCATCTTATCTAGTTCTCTGATGTCAAGGAGGTTGAAGTTTGGATGTACTGAGGTTTTTTTTAACGGGTAATGGTTTCCAACACTACCTGCTTTCTAATGAGGATACACTTCCTCTAAATTCTACTATCACATTAGTGTGAATATATTTATATCCCAGACGGTTAGTATAAGAACATGACACACAAAAACCTATTGGAAATATACCCGCATTAGAATAGAGAAAGAGTCATCAGCGATCAAGTGCATCACGACCCACTTCAATGACAGAATGTTATATTTTATTGGGAGAGACTGACAGTAATCATTAATCAGTCAGACTTTCAGTACTAATAAAGTAATCATTAATACTGACAGTCTGAGTGATCGTGTAGGGGCAGTACTGATGGACTGATGGCAGGACTTATGAAAATGCTGATGTGATCCGAATTTTCTGATCACATCAGTCTCAGTCCATCAGTCTTGAAAGTGTATGTGTGTGTGTGGGGGGGGGGGGGGACACTGACATTAGTACTGACAGTATGACTGACCGTGTGCGCACCTGTCAGTATTCTCTTCAGTCCTGTGTCCTCCCACGTGCGGCTAGTTTTATTACTGCGCACGCTGTTTGGTTTTTTATAACATCTCGTCTTACCACCCGTTTTGGTTATACGCCTATGAACTAATTACGATACAACGGCTCCCAAACTTTTTGAATAACATACCACCCAACAATTTCCACTATTTCGAGTACCACCAAGATAAAGAAAAAGATATTAACAATTTCAGTACATTTTGAATTGTGCCCAAGGATATATTAACAAAGAATGCATCGGTTGTCTGAGCTTGAATCAATGTATATACGCTCTAGCCACTGGTTAAATCCGTTTTACTTTTGGCTAGACTGGGTCTGAATATATTTATAAGATTTGATGAGGCCTTATCTTTTTCTGACTTTAATTTGTTAGTTTATTTTGGCTTCTCATGACGTACCACCGGGAATAAATGTAGGCCTACGTACAACAGTTTGGTAACTGTTGCGCTAATGGGTTAAGGATAGCTAAGGTTGAATTTATAAGATGTATACCCGCATTTGAGTGGAGGGTGATTGGAAAACCATTTTGGAAAATCAACCTCAGTACACCCAACCGAGATTCGAACCCCGATCTTGACATAATCGTTAGTATAGTCTATTGCGAGAGTGAGGTCTTAGGCCATGGTGCCACCTAAGAGAGTAATTTTTCTTATTATTCATGTTATGGACACTAACTGCACTTTGCAAAGACTGACCGTATTGTCGTACAAATACTGACTCATACTGTCAGTCTAATACAATACGTCATTCTCCTGATAGACTGGCCTGCTGACGACGGGGAGATCCAAGTTGGAATCCCAGTCGGTTCTAGTGAAGGTGGTTTATCCTAAATTATTTTCCGCTCTCCTTCCACACAAATACGGGAGTATTACCACTAAAATACTTCTTTCCTCATCCTTAACCTATTAGAGTAATTATCATATATGCGCATAGATCTGAACAGGTAGTAAGACGTGGGAATAAAAAAAAAAGTTAAACGTGAATGTATCTGCTCAGAGTTTTCGGCCAACGCTGCGGCTATAATTACGATGTTAACATTAAAAATTAAAAATAAATCTGAACACTTATTGTTTTCTGTTAGCTACCGGCATCTACCTACAATCGGATTTTGCAACAAAGAGCCTTTTAGTAAATACAAATATACCTTTTCACGGTCAACATCGACAACATTTTACTATTTTATTAGTGTTATTTTTATAGGTATTGATAATGATAATATCCATCAAAATCGACACCATCAAATAACATGACTTGGCGTGTTAAAACGTGAATGTAGATCTAGTAGCTTTTCTAGCTGTCAGATAAGGCTCTTCCTATGAAAATTGGACTGTATTTCTATTCAAGTATATATTAAAATGGAAAGACCTCAAAGGCGGCGTTTCTTTGCTACTTAGGAAGAAGGAGAGAGTTATATACAAGTTGAAAGTGATGAAAAGTCCCGAGATATAATTAAAAACTTGCTCAGAGTGTCTGTATTGCTCAGTATTACGTTCAATGTTCATCAAACAGAGGGAAGGAGAGGGTGGGGGCAGGGCGCACAAGACACAGAGAGAGGCCCTTGTACATGGGTAATGTTGGTGATATATGATGGTTCAGATAAACCCTCAGCTATTGGATTAAGAGCAGCAGTGTTGAAACTAGATTTGGTTCGAAGAGATTCATCTTAAGGCGGCCGCCTCGGTCATCGAGAAAGTATCAATTGCCGTCAAGTCACACAGCTTAAAATACATAGCTCTGTTTCGTTTTTCTAGAACTACTTCTCTATTCTCTCTAATCTTATACTCTCTTCCAACTTTCATCTACAACCACGCTTTGTTATGTCAATAATAAAGAGGGGAGGGAAAACTATAAGGTAAAGAGGAAAGCTCGATGCAAATTCTCAAATATATTAAAATGTTATGTTGTGAGCATGTCAAAAAAATTACTGTACTTGTTAGAAGAAGGTTAAACAATCTAGAGTCCTTTCTCATTAAGTCTAGTCTCACAGCTCCGCAAATATGATTTAAAAAATGGGTGTGTGTACTTATGTACGCGCGTGAGAAGTTATACTTCTTTGGCATCATTAAAAGATAAAAAATAATTTAATAATATTTAGTATTAATTATGTTAAATAATAATATTTTAATTTATATCAATAAATAATACATACGGATAGTTAACCTCAATTATATTGTAGCACTTGAAAAAGTCTATAAGCACAATTTTTTTCACTAATATTTACGAATAGTAAATAATATTAATCAAAATATTCAATTTAAATCACTACTGGGCCTGGATTCACCAAAGGGAGCAAATAGTTGCGCCAGCGCAAGTTTGAAATATGTTCCAAATCCCTATTCACTAAAAGGAGCAGGCGCAATTTGAGAGCAAAGTTGCGCCTTTTATTTGCCACCACTCAAGAGTAGGCGCAACTATTAAATCATGATTGTCACTTCAATAAATTTAAATGACGGCATATTATTGTATTGGCTTAAAATACAATTAGTTATATAACTGTACTCCAATTAATAATGAATTAATTAAAATAACAAAACGTATGTCAAGCACAAAATTTGTTTCAATTTAGACAGTGGTAACAAAACAATTACGTACCTTTTATTGTTGGATTTTTACATTCAAACAACGCAATGGCATTTCTTGCAGTATTACAAAACAAAACTACGAACTGTGTAATCTTCGTCTAGATCCAAAGAGGTTTGTATTCCTCCAAGTCCAAAGACATCTCGTCACTAAATATGGCAGTTAGTATAACTTTAAAATAAGTTTTAAAGTTTCTATAAACATTAATGTTTTATTAATGGAACTTAAACTTTAAACTAATAATATAAATAAATACAAAAATTTTTTTTTTTAATTTATATCAATAAATAATACATACGGATAGTTAACCTCAATTATATTGTAGCACTTGAAAAAGCCTATAAGCACAATTTTTTTCACTAATATTTACGAATAGTAAATAATATTAATCAAAATATTCAATTTAAATCACTACTGAATATAATTTATTAGCACATATATAATTCGCACTTGTATGAAACTAAAACACGTGTTGTGAATGTAGAAACTAGAAACATGTAGATAAATATTATATATATGAAAACAGTGATCAGAGGCGACGAGCGTACCAACATGCGCGACTAACACAGGTTCTATTTCTATTTTGTTGGTAGCTTTTTTTTCGAGACTTAATGAGCAGTTTAACTTAAACCTGTTACTTTTGTGTTACAGTGATGCGCGCGCATCTTAAAATTTCACTCTCATCATTTTTTCATAACGCGCCTAAAGAAGTATAACTTCAAAAAGTCATCGAAAATGAGCTAATGTTACATTTTCACGCATTTATTTATATTGTTAAAACTCAAAATATAGGGGTGTTAAAGGAAAAAGAGCCCTGTTGTATTCTTTCGACTTTATTTTGGTATAAACCATGTTTTTCATCGTAGAATTATATATTACGTTAGAGCAGAACGTCATCGCGACAATTTCTCGCCTCCTTAACAGAAAAGACAAGAATTATTATGAGCTCGACGCTGTCTCAAGAGAGAATTTGGGTTTAGAAGCTTAAAATTTAGGCTTGTTTGACCTTTAAATTCTTACATTATCAGAATTAAGACCGATGAAACCAGGTCGGTTTCTATCCTCATTTTTTTTTTAGTATAAAAGTCCTAAGTTATTAAGTTAATTTGTTTTTAAATTATTAAAATTAATATTCTATTTTGAAATAATAAGTGTATTTTTTTTAGCACCATGTCTTACTACCCATTCGGTTTAGACGCATATGTACTAATTACTCTAATGTGTTAGAGATGAGGAAGGCTGGAATCAGATGACGTATACCTACATTTTCGTGGAGGACGAGAGGAAAATAGTTTAGGGAAAAAAATCATCCTCAGTAGACCCAACCGGGATTTGAACCCGATATCCCCGTCAGCGGCGGTCCAATCAATTGCGAGAGTGACGCCTTAGACTATTAGACCACCAAAGTGGGTATAAGTGTAATTGATTTAGAATCCATAAATGTGGATAAATATTATATTAAAAACAGTATAATGTATACAAACATGTAAAGTATTCGGATTATTGATAACTAGCGTTTCTTGCATGTCACGCCAATCCATAGAAGATAGTTATCACATTCGATAATGGTATCATTATTATTATTATTATTATTATTATTATTATTAGCACCGCGTCTTACTACCCGTTCAGGTTATACGCACTTACGTTAATGTGTAATGGTAGGGTGATTGTGAGATGAAATGAAGGACCTACAGTTTAACGTGGGATCCGAACCACGGTGGAGGCCTGGCATTCCCCACATTCACAAGATGTCTTGTCAGAGATGAAGGAAGGGTTTGGTAATCAGATAAATCTGTGCCGGGACCGAGGATTGAACCCCGGCCGCCAGCACAGAAGTCTGACACCTTACCCCTAGACCACCAGGTCACCCGATAATGGTATCAATAGGAATACATGTATCTAACAACTCAATACATGCATTCATACGTCAAGCCATATTGGATGCAGCTCTCATACTTGGTATATGATGTCAATTTTGACAACTATTAACTATTAGTGAATTTTCGACAATTTTGGTTGCTCTACACTTATTTGGTACATCTTCTAACAGGTTTTTTCTATACCGATACGTTTTATATGTAAGTAGAGTTTTCGTAAGTTGAATTGTGTGCACGTTCTAATGTCAGTATTGCTTATGATCGGTTCAGCTATCTATTTAAAAGGATATAATAAGCTTGTTGAATTTTAAGGAAATGCTTTAGATTTTTATAGGATTAAATAGCTCCTAATACACTCTATCAGGGACCGAACCCCAGCGTCCAAGATCAGAGCCAAGCATGATAGTATATATAACTTTCCTATCATGGTTGATCATGAATCAATGGGGGGTAGTACAGGAATAGTTTCTGTAGTTTTAGGCGCTTGAACTTTCAGCTTTTAGGTTTATGTATTTAAATAAATATCGTATATATATATATTATATATAATTTCTTAACTTTCTCATATAATACCTACATATAATTAATATTTTTAATCAATAAAAAATAGATAAAAAAGATGGGCGTGTATGGCTTCCCCCTTTAATATCGCCCCTCTCTCCCAAAATGACAAATTTATTAAAATATTATTATTATTATTATTATTAAACATTATAAAATCTAAAATGGGTAAGTATATCTGATTCAATACTTAATTGTCATTATAAAATTAAAAGAAAAGTTCTTTGACTGTTTGTTTGGCAAAATTATGTGAGTTAGATAATTTCATCTATGTTTTGATGAAGAATTAGCTAAATGAGAAGTAACTTTGACTAACTTTTTATATCTCCTGTAAATTTAAGTTTTTAAGAACCGCTTGACATATTTAAAATGGAAAATTGCGTGTCTACATTTTATTCACTCTTAAATATTCTATAGCTTATGTTAAATATAGATATATAATAATTACAAGTGATGCATTATTGTTGGTTTTTTAATTCACTTTCATCAAATTAGAGCTTTTGCCAAGGTCGATACGAAAGTGTTATTGTTTTTTTAATTGTAACCTTTCATTAATAGATTTAGGTTAATAGAATCTATCCTTAGTTAATAGCTGAATGGCGTACGTATATCTTTTAATAAATCTACCTTGAAAGATAAGAGTACATTGTTTTGTGTTTGTTTATTTGTGATTAAAAAAATTTTGTACTTGAAATCCCGTCGGCTGAGAATGAGATATATAAGTCTCGTTTTTATTTGTCTGCCCCCAAACTATTTATCGTGCAGCAACTCGCCGAGTAGCATTGCGTTGTTGGTTGTGTCTGGCAAGGCGCACAGAGGTAATTATGTCAAATCACGCCAGCATATATGATCTAAGTTAACTCAATTTTATTTGTTTCTACCGAAACTATTCATATTTGAGCTGGTTACAAAACTAAACCATACATTTTCAACTATATAAAATAAACTATTGAAAATATTAATGACTGCCAATTACAATAGTTTATTCTGTAAGTTTTGGATAACCTGATGTACAAATTTTCTAATTATACTTGTTCTGATAGGCCTAATTGTTTCACTGTATTAGAATATTATTATTATAATAAATATATTATTTGTCCTCTGACTTTTTTAACTAAGATTTCTATGGGCGTAAATTTGATTTTCTTTTAGCACCGTGTCTTACTACCCGTTTGAGTTATACGTTATATACTAGTACTCAATGTGGTAGGGATTAAGAAGGTTGAATTTAGATTAAGTGTACCCGCATTTTCATGTAGGGAGAGTGAAAAATCATTTAGGGGGAAAAAATCCTCAAAACACCCGATCGAAATTCGAACCTCGATCTCTTCGTCATTGACAGTCCTGTCTATTGCGAGAGTATCTTGGCCTGTGGTACTAAAACCTTTTTGTACACGTACCCCCAAATATAGCTTATCTTTGACTTTGTACTCTCATTGTTGTTGGTACATAGTACACGTTATCAAGGTCGTAGAAAAGCCGAGCCGGGGGTCCAGACCCCCTGGAATTTGAGGGACCCCCTCCCTAAGAGGTTCCATACATACGTACACAAACTTTTATTTGCTAAATGTGTAGTAAAGGTTTTCTAGCGATTTTTCTATAGGGGTGGAGGCTCCGTTAGAAAAGGTACTGCCTATCTTTAGCCACGGCCGTCTTGCTTTAGCCAATAAAATATTTGATACGTATACATGGAAGGGTGGGTTCATCAAATTACAGGGGGCTCCGGACCCTCCCGACACACCTTTTTCTGCGGCTTTGAGCGGAACCCATCTATTAAAATGAGCTTACTACGCCCTTGCAAGTTTTACATATTCTATGATTTATGTATTTAAATTTTATGTACCTCCTTGGATATCTTCACGTACCCCCGTGAGTACGCGTACCCCAAGTTGAATACCGCTGCCAGCTTAAACCATGCAGTCACTGAAGCGGGTAGTAAGAATATCTGGTTTGCCAGTGACGGGTAGGTTGGGGCTAGAATCCCGTCTTGTTGTATTGATGATTTTCCACCTTCCCAACTCACAAATGAGAATACACTTTCTCTAAAAAAAATAATTCTCATCCTCATTTCTACCATCATTAGTTTAATTAAATTCGTAGTCTGAATGGGTAGTAAAGACGTGATGAAAAAGCAACCAAGAGCTATTCTGTGCGCAGCAAAGCCATACTCTTACAAGAACAAAGCAACCTACACTGGTCAGACCGGAAGTGGAGATGATGCCTGACAGGAAGTCATCCCTGCCATTATGAGCGAGATGAGTGGTTCGTAACAACTATATCTTGATCAGGAGATCTTTGTTTCATGGGAAATGCTTGCAGAAAACGCCGCCTGGGCGGTCGGAATATTAAGTCCTAGTTAAAAGATAATGATTTAGATTATCGTCAATGAAATATAACTATAACCATGACCCAGATTTTGACTAAAAAAAACCTATCTATATAGTGACTTCAAAACTCCAAAATTGACTTAATTTTTTTTTTAATACCTCAGAATTTAAACAAAAAAATCGTAATAAATGCACATGACTAAATTAAACACGCACTTTACAAATAATATAAAATGCAATTAACATATTTTAGCAACTAATCTATTGCATTCTGCTAAATGTAATATTGATTTACAAATATCAGCTTCAGAAGTAATAGCTTCCCCTCCCAACGCAACCCTTCTCACCAGGAATGTGTATTTTTACAAGCATACAAGGAAAGAAGATACAAAGTTCATTGCCTACATTTCATTATCTTACAGTTCTGATAACTTTCTGTTGAAAAAAAAATAAGTTTGAGTATTTATGCATTTATTAAAAAATCGATAGTATTTAAAAATACATTCATTCAACATGAATACCTTTAAATGACTCAAAGATTCCTAAAAATGACTCCAAATTACTTATAAATGACGCAAACCAAGAAAATATGACCTTAAATTACAAACAAACAGAATATCACCTATAACATATACGTTTCTACAACAAAGGGATCATCAGCCGAGTTTATCTACTTAACCAATATATATGGTGAGCAAAAATAAAATAAAAACTATGACATGTCATCAAAATTCAAGCCCTGACTTTGATTACTAACTGAAAAATGTAATTTTTTGGAAAATTTTCAGAAATGTGCTGAAAAAATCATAGTTGTGGACCTATCACAGTGGAAAAAGTACCTGATAACGCGTTTTATCTCTTTAATTACTCTACTAAGCGAAGATATTTAAATTAATAAAGGATATAAAGTAAGTATTGTCCCCTAAACAATTTTATAGTAATATAACAATTCCTTCTAATGGAAAGATTAGTTAAAATTTGCATCAATATGTTGTGTTGAAATTAGCAGTTAATATAATTTCTATATATCCCAGAAATAGTTCCAACTAGAATAAGACACGTTTTAAAACCAGGGCTGTGTAACGGTTTAAAGTATAGTTGGGGTACAAATAGTATATTTTAGAGAAAATATATTTGCATTATCGTGGAAAGAAGGTAGGAAAACAACCTTGATAGATCACACGTGAAAATCTTATGCAAACAAAATAGGATACACCCAGCCAAGATTCGAACCTCTAACTCATCGATCCAGATGAAATTTGACCTTAAGCTTCTCATCCCGACCGAGTTTTGAACCTAAAACTCCTCATTTCAGGTAAGATTAAAATTTTTAGTCCCTTATTTTGGGTGAAATTGGACCTCAAACTCTTCGCACCCGGTGAAATTCGAGCCACAATCTTCTTATTCCAGCCAATATTCGAACCTAGAACTCTTCATCCCAGCCAAGATTCGAACTTCAAGTTCTTCACCCCAGCCAAGATTCGAGCCTTGAGCTCCCCATTCCGGATGAAATTTGACCTCAAACTGCTCATACCTGGTGAAATCTGAGCCTCGAGCTCTTTATTCCTGACGAGATTCGAACTTTGACCTCTCCGTCACCAGCACTCCAGTCCGTTAAACAATACTTGTCCTTCATACATTGTAATTTCTTGACGCGCGGTGTCTGTTTGGAGGTTGTTTTGGACAGATATAACTGGAATGGAGACCACTTTATGTACAAAAAAATAAATGTAAATGGTTTCAAATGACAGAACTAGGCAACTCCTCCCAGACAAAATAACCCTAAGTATACTTTGGTAACCAACTGTGTCTTGTCTTCTGATAAACACTTGGCCTCAATTAGAATGTGCGTTAGGGTTAGGAAATGTGAATTAAGGTCAATATTTGTGAAGTTTTTAAATCAAAACAATGTTTGGTCAAAATAAATCAAATATGTCTCCAGTAGAAACATAGAGATCAGTTTTATTCGCATGGTGATATCAACATTTGTTGAATATCTGTAATTAAATTCCAGGACATCCTTGACAGATATTTAACAACTGTTAAGGTCACTACATGAAGATTTTTTTCTAACACCGCATCTTACTATACATTCGGGTTATAGGCCTATGTACTAGTTACATTGATGGGCTAGGGATTAAGAAGGATTAATTGTAAGGGAATGCACCCGAATCAGCGTGGAGGTGGAGGGGAAAACCATTTAGGAAAATCCATCCTTCAGTGCTCCCCACCGAGATTTGAACTCCGATCTTCCCGTCTTCGGCGGTCTAGTCTAACACCACGAAAGTAGCGTATTAGTCCACGTGGCCACCGACGCGAGTGCCAATAAAATTAAACTCTATGAAGTATTTGATTTATTTTGGCAAAAAAATATATATATAAAAATTGTAAAAATACTAGCCTTAGCTCGCGTTCCACACATTCCCACCTTTAGAGCAATGCGGTAATTAGTTAAATATTTTTTTTTTTAAAGGTTCATTTATGAGTATAGTAATATTTAGAACAAAACAATTTTAATAATTTTAAAGAATTCATTAAATGAGTTCATAAACCATATGTGTTCTTTCACAACAACAAAAATTGCGCAAAAATAAAATTAAAAAGTGTTAATTTGTTTTAGATGAGTATATTTCTGATAATTGTTATATGAATATTTATGAACGACGTCATTATTATTTTAATTCACTTTAAATAGGGTTAATTTATTTTTTCTGGTTTCAAAGTTAATTATTATAACGGTCTGTTGGTCACTTTCATATAAATCACCTCCATCCCCCCCAAGTTGTTCCGTTCAAAGCAAAACGGGGAAATATTTCACATTTATTTAGGGCGTTACCTAGTACATGTTTGTGTCATGAACATTTGCACAGACTTGTACACGAGGATATTTTACTATGACCCCCCCCCCTCCCCGTCCGTACAATACACCATCTAATAAACACTAAACCAAATTTATACAGTTTATGTGTCACATATTTTATTCGTACCGTTGTTCTACGTCAAACATTTGTCATGGAAGATTGTGTTCTACAGTCCAATTTTCATAGAGAGGGCTATTTAGAATATACAGTCATATTTGTTTGTGGCTACATTGATATTACATTATTTGAGGTATTTAACGTGCATTTTCTGAACTGACTAATTATATCAGCAAACGAACATTTCTATGAGCGAGAGAGAAAGGGCTTACCAATTTTGCCGGGAAAGGTATTTTCACATTCCTTCCAGGGCCTTTTTACACGCCACAATCGGCATGCGACCGATGACTATACTTCCTCTCCGAAGGAAATTCTGCTACTGGTGTTTTATCGTACAAGAAAGATCCATCGATCCCGGCTGGGTTTGAACCCACGAACGTTGGGCCCTAAGGCGAGCACTTTACCTCAAGACCATCACTGTCAATTTTTACGCATTATTACTATCTATCTAAAGTGACAGATGCGGATCACATGACTTACCTATTAATACGCGAAAGTAGATCTAGAAACATGAATATATTAATATAACTGTCAAATAAGGTTCTTCCAATGATTATTGGACTGTATCTGTCCTTAGCCTTCTGGTATTTTGAAGATGGTAGTTCTATAGCAACAGCATCACATTAAGTTTAAAAACAGTGTTTGTGTTGTTTTATAATCATGGTTATCTTATTAATTGATATGATATATATATAATACTTGTGAACACGCGGATAAAGGCGCCTCGTTTGTCTTATCTTGTTTTCCGATGACGTGGGAAGTATTTGCTCGAAGATATTTTCCCACTTTCCTTCGACGCAAATGTAGGTCAACCCTACCCTAGTATTGAAGTATTATAATAACCAGGAGATAAAGCTCACGATAACATATGATAGTATTAAATGCTACGATACGCGAATAATGTTTCTGTTTTTCATTAGAGTAAATAATTCCATTAACTTTTGGTAATACTTATTATTGTAATAATAGAATTCAATGTGAATGAAAATTAATAAAAATTAATAAAAAATAATAAAACATATTTTAAAATTAATTTTAATTCACATTGAATCCTATTATTACGATTAAATATGTTTTCCTTATTAAATTTCATTATGTTTAAAAAAAATACATATTATACTGAAACCAAAGTTTTGTATGTAAACACAGAATTACAGATAGAACCAGTGTTTTATGATTGTTAATAAAAAAAATCGATAAGAATTAATTTATTCGTAAAGTTGATAATATTACTACCTTAACTAACCAATTTTATGTTTTTAAACCTTTTCTTTATTTATTATTTTAAAATAGGACCTGTATTTCCTACGCATAAGGCTGTATTGACATTTTAATTAGAAAATCCCTTAACCTAACACATCATTATTTAACATACACCCAACCTTAACGTCACAAATCTCTACATTATTGGAAAATATTTTACTTTAGTCACCACCTGGCATCAAACCAAAATCCCTTAGGGCTGCAATAAAGGACCAGCTACACAAACCCGCACCGCACCGCATTTTTCCGGTGGAATGCTATCCATGTTTTTAAATGCAAGTGGCTACACGAGTCCGCAGACGAATGGTCGAGAGAGCATTGCTCCGTGTAGCCACCTATCACCGGAAATAAATGTTCGAGAGTTTCCGAACTCGTTTTCATGGTAAAACTAGGTATTTCTTTCACAGCCGTTGCACGTGTGACGCTGTAATCATTGTTTCCAACATTACCTACAAGATAAACAATATTATATACAACAACTTATTGAACAACAAACATTCTTCTTCTTAATTATTAGCTAACTTAAAACTTTATTCTTCGTAAGTAATAGCTAACTTAATTTTATGAAAATAGGTGAAAACCTATGCAAGTAAAAATAAAA
This sequence comes from Timema cristinae, assembly GCA_039000515.1. Lineage (NCBI taxonomy): Eukaryota > Metazoa > Arthropoda > Insecta > Phasmatodea > Timematidae > Timema > Timema cristinae. The sequence goes on from JBCFYV010011172.1 coordinate 116,596,218, forward strand.
ATACAAACTTATTTTGTAATAGAACTCACTCTATAAATAATATAAAAATTGTTTTTTTATTAATAAGGTTAAACTTGCATGAAAAAGTAGCAGCTCCGGTATAGAAAAGAGGTAACGACCAGAGAGTTCGATATGCTGACCACATGACACCCTATATTCACAGAAGTTGGCAGTATCTTCACCAACAGCCGCTCGGGCGGTATGACTCAATTTTGGACTAATGCCAATGGAGTTTTTTTTATAGGGTCACAACAGAAAATTGTATGATAATGTGGGATTGTTTTATAGGGGTTTTATGTACGTTAGCACACAATTTTTAAAAACAATTTAAGCTTAAAATTTAAACTTTTTAACTTGTCAGAACTTTTGCTTACATTTTTGTGAAACCAATATTAAAAAATATCAAATCACTTCTTAAATAATTTGTGATATCTAAACGCCTGCAACGCTTCTCAGTGATCTCCCCTGTAGTTCTCTTAAGGTGGTGACGTAGGGTATGCGATAAAAAGTCAGTGTTTTTGAAGTTTTTATATCAAAATTTTTTTTGTTCAAAATAAATCAAATATTGCTTTGATACAAACACAAAGCTTAATTTTCTCTACGTGGTTACCTCAACAGTTGTTTAATATCTGTCAAAGGTGTCTTGGGAATTTAATGACAACATTTTCTTTTTCTTTTTAAAAAGTTGGTCATCTATGCTCGTGACAAATATTCAACCACCATATGAATAAAATTAAACTGTATGTTTCTAATAAAGCAGTATTTATTTATTTTGGCCAAAAAAAGGTTTTGTTATAAAAACTGCCTTTTCTCGCGTTCCCTACATCCCCACCTTAAAAGGTGCACGACTGCACAACATCCGGGGGCGTAATGCAACCTTCACTTGCAGTGGACCCTACGTGCGTGAAATAGTTCTGGCATGAGAACCTGATCTGTGTGG
>JBCFYV010011172.1:117197257-117358894 GCA_039000515.1 Timema cristinae
GTGTTAAAAAAAAACATCCACAATGTAGTACACTCTAAGGTTGTATTTAAATAGCCTAAAGCTGTTCATCCCACTAACAAATGTTCTTAAAGAAATCAATACATTCAGGGTTGCAACTAGCATGCCAGAAACGAATCTAGTTCACATAAAATATACATTTTAGTTAAACGCCTTGAGAGTTGCTTATCTAGGTATCAATATTGTTGTTATTATTATTAAATATTAGCACCAGGTCTTACTACCCGTTTTGGTTATACGCACTTATGCTAATGTGTAAGTTAATGTTAGGGTGATTGCGAGATGAAATAGAGGGAGGACCTACAGTTTAACGTGGGATCTGAATCACGATGGAGGCCTGTCATTCCACACATTCACAAGTTGTGATTGATACACGTCTTGTCAGAGGGGAAGGAAGGGTTTGACAATCAGATAAATCTGTTTCGGGACCACGGATTTTCAATATAAATAGATTTTATGGTTAGTAGCCAATGTGAGAAAGTAGAAATTAAGAGAGAAACAAGGTAGCTACTATCTAGTAGTAAAAAAAGAACAATCCATGAAAAAGCATACACTATTGTGGGTCAGTACAACATATAATTATAAATTTCAGTTTGAATTTAATATCTATATATATTTTTAAAATATTTTCTATTTGCATAAACAAGATGTTTGATATTGACTTACGTCTATTTTAAGGTTTCTATTTATATATTTCTGATGGTAGCGCTAGCTAAACTATTATTATTTTTACTTTTAAGGTACATATACTAAACATAAAGAGACTTAGCTGATTTCTGAGGTTGTTTAACATGATTTAAATGTCTCTAAAATTCTAGGAAACGAAAACAATATGATTATTTACAAATAAGCTAAAGTAATACGAATTATTTTTTATTAAGTTTGTTGCCAAACACGGATTATTTGTAAGTCTAAATTTCTTTTATAGGCTATTAAAATCAAGGGCATGTTTTCTGTATGATGTATCAAGTATTTTCTTACAGATCACACCCTTCAATTATTATTTTTCATTAGATTTGTGAAAGTTCACTTTCAAATATAAACTGTTGTAAGCAAATAAAATATTCTCAATGTAAATAAGTATCTCCCAATAACAGATTTGAGTGTTAAAATTTATAACCACCCTTATTTTATCCTAGGGCCTATAGATTCTAATTTCGAGATCATTTCGGCCAATGAGACAAAATAGCCTATACATATATATTTAAAATAATCAAACCAATATATTTACATTCTAACAAATTGTTATAAAAATTCCTCTAAAATATTATCGGAAGTATATAATTATTTAATAGGTCCTAGATCCAAACCCTTCCTACACCTCTGACAAGACATCTTGTGAATGTGTGGAATGCCAGGCCGCCACTGTGGTTCGGATTCCACGTTAAACTGTAGGTCCTTCATTTCATCTCACAATCACCCTACCATTACACATTAGTGTAAGTGCGTATAACCCGAACGGGTAGTAAGACGCGGTGCTAATAATAATAATAGGCCCTAGACTAGAATAGCTGTAAAACTAAATAGACTACACTACACTCAAAAATCAGTTGGCCTCGGCTGTGTCCGAATAGTCAAGTACATTTGACTTGATGCAAACTTGATGACTTTACACACACTTAAGTTCTAAAACTGCCAAATACTATTTGAATGGCAAAATATCCTTTTCACACCCTTAAGTCCCAGTGCTGCTTCCGATCAATGATCTCAGGAACTATTTTAAATGCCATTTATCAGCCCGAATTAGCGTAGGCCAATTACAGATTTGTGGTGACTTATTTTCACTGCACATGACAAATTATCCTTGACACAACACAATACAATTCTACAACACACCCAGTATATTTAACGTACCTTATCAAAGATCACATTACTCTACAAGCTATCTCTCTAACAGAAGAAAAGTTAAACAATTTCCAATCAAACACTGCATCAACAGCGTGTCAAGAGTAACTTGCTGTTACCCTTGGACTCAAAGGCGCGTGAGGGTTGAATTAGTACACTTCGTGACTATTCGGACAGATCCGCACTTAATTACTTGATTGAGAATACAACTATCAAGTGAACGCCAAAGGTTTATGGTGCATGAAGTAGACTATTCGGATACAGCCCTATTCGTGCTAATTTGCTAACACATTTCATAATTTTGGGAATTAATGAATTTGTGTCATGGTTTATAATCCCAACTTTTTTTGGGGGGGCAGGGTTAAATGGAATGATGTGTAACACCCATTAATATAATACACTGTATCTCTTTAAGATAAAAACTCATTAAAAATTAATAAATATATTTAAGATATTTAACGTGCACTTTTTGAAATGACTAATTATATTATCATGTGAGAAAGTCTGTTTCTATGAGCAAGAACAAAGATACCTACAAATTTTGCCAGGAAATGTATTTTCACATATCTACCAAGGTAATTTTACATGCCACAACTATTGACATAGGATCGACAGCTCTATTTCCCCTCTGAAGAAAGTTGTACTACAGATTTTTATCGAACAATAAAAATCTGTTGTCTCTGGTTGGGTTTGAACCCACAAACATTGGGTTTTATCCCAAAACCATCAAGGTTGACCATTAAAACTTAAATACTGTACTTACTATTATTACACTCGCAAGGAAGTAGAGAATCCAATGATAGGCTAGGTAAAGAAAGTTTACGACTTGTTTTCGATAAAGATTTTTTTTACCAAAATAAAAACTTACCTTCCAGTGTTTTTAATTTCATAAGACTCAAACACACAAAAAAAGTCAGCCATTAACATGTACCTATTTTGATTGGTTGATTAAATAATTTGAATGTGTGAATGCCAGGCTCCACTGTGGTTCGAATTCCACGTTAAACTGTAGGTCTTCCATTTCATCTCACAATCACCCTACCATTACACATTAGCGTAAGTTCATATAATCTGAACGGGTAGTAAGACACGTGCTAGTAATAATAAAGATTAAATATTTACTAATTAAAATGTCTATCAGAATGCACATAGGCCCTATGGTACATTAAAACGTTGCATGGAAATAGCTAGTCTTTAAATCGTTGATTTTCACTGTGGTCCATGGTGGTGTTCCAGGTGGTCCGCACACGGGACCAAACTAAAATGAATTATCCATTTGACACAATCATATTTGTTAGTTTTAAATATTAGGCTATAAAGTTTGAGAGTAAGTTTTCAAATATTAGTAAGCTAATCAATAAAACCTTAATGATTATATTTTCAAGTATATACTTCTCAGATATCTATTTAAATAAAATTGTTATGTAAATTTTCAAAAATTACCCAACATTAAACTATTTTTTTATTCAAGGCCTTCAATCAAAACAGTACCCCGAGGATAGACAGAATGGTTTTTGGGCTATGGTAAAAAAACATCAAATGTAGGCTAAAGATTCATCATAATTTCGAGGTCAACATTTTTCAAAGTTATAATAATATTATGCTAGGCCTCCACCGTGGTGCTAATAATAATAATAATAATAATATAATAATATTTTTACTTTTATTAGAAAGTAAAAAAGTGAAGCATACAATATCGACAGGCTAACTCTGCTAAGTCACTATAGCCTACTTTATGGTCAACTTCGGTGATCTTAGGGTAAAGTGCTCGTCTCAGGTGCAAGAATGTTTTGGTTTAGCTAAGAAAAGGTTAATTACCATAGCCATTTTAAAGAAATCCATCTATTGGGAAAGAAAGTGAAGTGTGGTCACTGCAGAAGCTGATTATGTATTAATTGAATCTATAATATACATAAAATTTTGATAATTCCTACCTCATAGCACTATAATAAACACTGTTTTCCCCAGTGCCTTTTGACAGATGCACCACCCGACTGATTTTACTGACTGCCCAGCCAAAAATCAATGTTTTCTACAAATATTTAAATATTGCAAATTATTCCACTGGCCCCCCCACCCCCCCAGCTAATTATTACTATAACCTGTCTGGAAAAAAAATTCGAGGGATAACTCTGATAAATAAGAAGTCAGTTTTTGAGCATGAAAGTGTTTTTAACTTTCTATGTATTATATTACAAAAATATATATAGGTTGCTGTCTACCAGTATTTTCGCCTTAGAGGTTTCTCCAATAATTTTATATTTCAATATTTCAGTGTTGATCAGTGAAATTTAAGGTCATGTATACCACCAAGAATCCAAGTCTACGGATAAAGCAGGATGACCTCAAGTGCAAGAACGGCTGTGGATACTATGGTAACTCAGAGTGGGGTGGATACTGTTCCCAGTGCTATCGCAAGTCGGTACAGCACGAGAGACTCAAGAAGACAGATTATGAGGACCGGTAGGTATTTCTTTAAGAGTGTTCCCAAACTTTATATTACCTTACACCTTTAGAAAATTAGATTTGAGTGAAGTCTTAGCTAATTTGTTAGATAGATTGATCTAGCATAGAGTAATATTTGTTGTCAGGGTACAAGTAACTGAAAAACATGCCCGCCCTTCATCGACTTCATTCTCCAAGTTTGAAGAAAAAAAAAGACAACAAGTTGAGAAGAAACCGAAACTTCTCAAAATGTTTAAGAAGTCATCCTCAGTGAAAGGTCAGTACAAACATCAAATAGTTTTTTAAAAAAAAGTAGTTTTTTTTCTATCCCTGTAGGTGATTACAGTTTTGTTGATTTAAACTTAGATTGTGCATGTAATAAACATTATATCTTGTTGATTAAATTTCCTTGCATGTAGGTAAAACAATTTACATTTTCCACCAACTGAGGTAAACATTCAAACTCATTATTGATGATTAATTATAAGAGTGGACTATAATAGTTTAGCAGTAGAATTCCTTGTGAATTAATTAAATACCTTATTCTTTGATGTCATTGGCAAGTCATGTGACACACAAGGCTTGTTCAAAACAAAGTAATGTAGAGTGAAAAGCAGTTTTGATGTGTTGGATCAATATGACATTAACTATAGAAAATGTAGCTGTATACAATATAATAATAATGTTGGCCTTGTTAGAATTTTTCTTTGGCCAAATTATGATTCAAACTATGGTCTATATGATAATAATAATAATACTAATAACAATAATACATTTTCCCCATGTATCTCATCACTGATATATGTGAGTTTTTACTAATTGTGTATATTTAAAGTAGCCTAAATATTGTAAATGATCATATATTTATTGACTTTTGTGTTTTGTTTGACAACTTCCATGGTAAGTAATTCTTGTTGAAAATCAATTTGAAGAGCAGATTGAACTGATTGTTTCAATAATATTTTTTATTCTCTATTTCATTATTTTATACAAAGCAACTCAAATAAATTTGTGATAGAATAAAACAGAGAAAGATTCCTTAGATTAGGCCTACTTGTCTTATTAAAAAAAAATATATTTATATATATAGGTACCCTATGTTTGAAAGTGGTAACCTGTAACTGTTTAGTTTACACTTTTGATAATCACTAGAAATGGTTTAAATGTGTTGTTAAAAAAAGGTTTCATATCATAGATACGAGTCGCTCAGAGCAATGGAAAGAAATGTATATTGGCAACCCTGACCTCGATAAATTGAAGGAAGAGAGCCACTCTTGTTTTGGTTCTGTGGGGGAACTCGTTGAAAAGGATGTCCAGAAATGCATTCACTCATTCAATATGAGCGCTCTTAAACTAGCTGAACCAGGCCCATTGAAGAGTTGTCTGAGCTTGCTCAGAACTTCTACAGGTGTTTTCAAAACGAATGGATGCTAGCACTATTTATAAAGGTAAATTTTTTTAGACATACTAATATTTTTAGGATAATGGGGTCGTCTCCAGATTAAAATTACTTCATTCCATTTGTATTCTGTCTGATAAAACTACCAACAAGATTTCAAGCCCAAAATTTTTAAATAACTTCAACAAGCTAGGGTAGACCAATGTCTTAAGGACAAGTTCTGGTATTGAAAGGTTACTAAAGCTACTTTAATATATTCACACATCAAATCATATTTATATAACTATCATTGTGACAAATTGTATCAATGCTGATAAAATAATAAAAGTAATAGATACAACTGTCTTGATATTGAGTGCAAGTTTTTGTTTTAACTTTTTTAGTATATTTTAAATATACCTTTCTACTGCAGTTCTAGTATCCTTCTAATCCATTGCATTTATACACCACGAAATGTGGTATTTATCTCTCACTTTAAACAGATGCTGTCATTTTTAGCAATACTGAAAGCTAAATATATTGTGAACTTTCATAAATGTTAGCTACTCTACGCTAATATTTATATCTTCTTAAAGGTTCTTAAAATGAGAGTAAGATAAATAACAAATTTGAGTATCAGCAAAGTATGTTGATAAACTTTTATTTTGTGGTCACGTGGTCTAAGGCATCACACATTCACTAGGCTGTATATCTAAAGATAGTGAGATTGGGTTCGAATCCCATTTGGGACTAATGAGTTTTTTTTTCTCCCAATGGTTTCCCACTATACAAATGCGAGCACATTTCCTATAAATTATACTTTCCTCACCCATAAAAAATTAATGTAAAATTAATATGGCCTAAACTAGTAGTGAAATGGAGTGAAAAAATTATATAATTTTTGTTTAAGATACACAATATAGGCCTATTTACCACTTCCCATATTTTTGTGTGAAAAGAGTCATAAATTGATTTGAATACAACACAACTAATACTACACCATTTATTTGACACTAAATCAAATGTCAATTTTACAACTTTTACTGTTTCCTTCCATGAATATTTTCTTCTATGTATTAAAAAAAATATACAGATATAATTTGCATATGAAGACCTACTTAATATATCCAAACAAGTATTTTTAATGTATATACATTTTTTCATTGACTAAGAATTATTTAAGTAAAAAATAAAGTAAAGTCATTAATTTACAACTCTATCCTTTTTTCAGATGTCACCCAAGATAGGAAGGAGATATTATTGGACTATGTGGAAAAGTATGCCATGACATTTCTGTACAGGATCTTATTTTGCCCTCCATCGACATCAGACGAAGAAAAAGATCTTGCCATTCAAAACAGGATCCGACAATTGAATTGGGTCAACGCTAAACACTTGGAGTGCCGAATCAACGAGACACAGTCAGAAGTCCGCGATCTAGTATATACAGCAATCACAGGTATTATTGTCTAATAGAATATGGTTTGGACTGGTAGGGACAGCTAGTACACTTACTTGAATGATACTAGAGTAAAAATTCTATAGATAAAAGATTAAAAAACATATAAACTAGAGTTGGGTTGAATCCACTATTTTACAAATCCGAAAATTAAATTTGAATCTCCAATTAATCTCGAATATGAATTTGAATCTCAGGATAGTTTTGAATACAAGTAAGCTATAATAGAATAATATAATATACTAATAGTAACTAAATGTTAACATTATTTATTATAATTCATTCATTATAACATTCATACATTCAGTTAAGGGGTAAATGACTGATTGTTAAGTTCATCCTATAACTATAATTGGTTCCTAAGCATCAATAAGCAGTATTAGAGCTCTAAGGCAAATTTCACTTGATTTTTTTTTTTAAGATATGAGTCTCGGAACCAAAATTCTCTTGAATCCTCAAATCTTGAATATCCTTAAGTATTTGAAGGATTCGAGGGCCCATCCTTAATATAAAAACATTCTTAAGAACAAGCTCTCACTACTACAGACATATTTATGGGTTAAGAGAGTAGACTGTTGCCCTTGATTGGACTAGATATGTTCAATACAATATGATTCAACTTTCATTATTAACTTTGGCATCAAGATATTTGGAAAATATGGTTTCAACTTTTATCAATTAACAGTATTACCCGTTTTGGTGCCGCATAGTGTAAGGCGCTACTCTCACCATAAATTAGACTGTCAAAGATGGGAGATCAAGGTTCGGTCCTAGTCAGGTGTACTTTTTTTCTTTCTTAATAAATTGCTTTCCACCGTCCCTTCATGTAAATGCAGGCACACTTTCTCAAATTAAATCTTCCTAATCTCCAACGCATTAGTATAACTATTACATAAACCTGTAACCTGAATGGATAGTAAGATGCGGTGCTAAAAAAACTTTATTATTTATTAATCATAGCCCTTTTGTAATAATTTTTGCAGATATTTTAGGTATGGACTCTGCAAAGGCCCCTCAGGACAAGCTTAGCTGCGTGGTTCGCTGTTGCCGTAACATCTTCCTTTTACTACAGCAAGCAGTGGATGGTCCAGCCTCCGCTGATGAGTTTCTTCCTGCTCTTATCTTTGTTGTGCTGAAGGCCAATCCAGCCAGACTTAAGAGTAACATTAACTACATTACGCGCTTCTGTAACGCCAGCCGGCTTATGTCAGGAGAAGGTGGTTACTATTTTACAAACCTGGTAAGAAATTACTTTTTAAACTAGCTATCTGGGTGAAACAATCATCCTTTTAGCAAAAGATAATTGGTTCATCTTCTGATGGGGATATGTTTTAAATACATTTTTAAATATTGTGTTTGAATGGTTTTTTTAAGCACTGCGTCTTAATACTTATTCGAGTTAGATACTGATATACTAATTATTATGCTAATGGGTATGTAAAATCAACAAGCCTTAAAACCTTATATCGTTTACTTTAGTTGAAACTTGGCATAATTAATGATCATGATGACCTATAAACATCTGACAAATTTTACTTTTCTATGTCAAAGCGTTCTCAAGTTAGCCTTAAAATTTGGGAATACATTACATTTTTTTGTGAATTGCAAACATTGAACTGTTAATATTTGGAGTTATAATTAAGATACAAACATTAGATGTTCACTATTTTAAAGCTTGCTGGAAGCTTTGGATAAAAAAGTCTTTTTTAAATTATTTTATTTTTCAAATCATGAAAATACATTTTTAAGTTTAAATTTTTCAAAAACTGTAAACTTAAAAAAAAAAATTCATCGTTATGTTCTCGAGCATGTACTTGCCAAGTTTTAACTTGGGACGGTCATGGGATCACAAGTCATTGATTATTGAAACAAGCAATGCAGATAAATGTCATAACAATAACATAATTTTAGTAAATGTTTTAAGTGTAAGTTAGGACTAAAAAATTATAGTATAGGTTACCTGATATTTTGTTTGAACAACCTACAAATAAAGTACTTTAAGGTACATTTTATGTTTAATGTTGATCTATTTCTTATGTAAATTTGGTAAAAACTAAGATGGAAATTCCCTGAGTATGTTTGAAAACCTTAGCTCATGTTTTAGGGGGGTTTAGACTTTTTTAAATAAATCAAGTACCTAATACTAAAGAGAGAGAAACTAAGACTTCAATGTGATTTAGGCACTACCTGATATTTTACATGCTTTATTAATTGTGCTACATAATTATATAAAGATGCCAGTAGCGTCTCGTGACCAAAATTCTTAGTCAAGCTTAGAAGGGTACCCCCAAGCTTAAAAGGGGAGGCCCCGGAATTTAAAAAAATAAATGGTTATACTTCCACAAGCTATTTGGAGTTTTTTTTTTATGATAATTGTGGCGTTGGGCATCCTTCTTTTCTGTTATTTACATTATTGTGTTATTACTTATTATAATCATATACTTATAAACTTTGTTTGCTAGCTTTTACTGATACGCTCATCAAAACATAAGCACCTGCTACAATAAATTCCACCAAACTCTAAAACCTGGTACACACGACACAACTTCTTTTACAAAAAGTTGTCGCAAGAAATTGTTTTGCCCTTTATATGGAAAAATAAAAATTGAATGATTTGGAAAATATTGTATTTAATGTAAATAATTTCTTAATCATACCTAAATATTATGGAAAAAAAGTACTCGATCTTTTAATCATCTTTTAAAAATGTTGAAAACCTTTATATTTGGGGTTTAACCTCCTTCAATTATAATTATTTGTTTGTTTTCAAGCATCTAGCTATTTTTCTTACACTCTTTTTTTTAAAAAAACGTAACTGACTAGCAGACGAAGTTTTCGTGTTTACAACTCAAAAGTTGTACAAGAAAAATGGCTAATATAGGACGCGTTCTATTTCCTGAAATTGTTTACAATAAGTTGTGCAAAGCAAATCTTGTACAAGTTTTGGCATTCACACAACACCATCTTCAGGCTGTAACTTCTTGTACAACTTTGTGTACAAGAAGTTGTGTCGTCGTAATGTCCCAACTTGTAAACTCTATGTTGTTTTGAAAAGGAAGGATGAGACTGCAGTTTTAATATTTTATTTGCATTTTATATTTAAATTTGGGAATTATCTTTATTTTATAATATTATTTTAATCATTCATTTACATTTTGGAATATTTAAACCCTTCAGGCAGTTTGGAAGGCAATACATTTATTTTATTTTAAATGTGCTTACTGGGTGCGTTGGATGATGAAACCAAAAGGAAAGCGCCGATATTGAACTTAGTTTCTGTTCTAAGAGAAATACATCTTTTACGGAGCGGTTGCATTGTCCAGCCAACCAGAAAGCCAGAATTCAAACTACTCTCTTGTGATAGGTCAAGATTGTCAGTCCACTCTAGTGCAATCGTCGATGTCATTGGAATTTGAAAAATACACGTGAGGCATAAACAAACTCTGACTGTTACACCAAAAGAGACACCCAGTGACTGGGGTGAAGACAAGACGTGTGTAGCTTGTTGCCACATATTTAATTATGTTATAGTGTTTGGTGACTTGCGTAGGGACGGGTCAATTGTACAAGCTGATGTTGTAAATTGTTATAGTAATAACATATAAAGAAATATGTTCTAATAATAATTTAATATAAAAGTGATCAAAGTATATTTATTGAAAAGGGAATTTCCTTATATGATAATCACGTCGATAAGAGAAGCTGAGCTAGCCAGGAACAGATGTTAAGATAATAAGTCGTCATTTCTTTTTTTCAGAGTTCTACAATTGGTAACCCAATGTGGGCGGTGTCTTTAGAAATATTATAATTGGTATCCAATGTGAGGTTTTTCTTGACTTCTCCAATTGACGAGCCATCATGGGGTGATTAGAATTCTTCAATAGGAGCCTAACAGTGGGGCTCTCAGTATAAATAAGCCTCTTTAGGAATTCTACATCGTGTGTACTGGGTTTAAAGATTTGTAGGCAAAGGGTCAGTACCTTGACAATATTAATTTCTCCTTTCGTGCCATACCATCCCGCTGTATGTTTTGAAAGGGGAAGATAGAGGTAGTGACTTCAGTTCTAGCTGTCACCTTTCGAGCAAGAAAAGTCGTAGCTCGGCTGTTTGCATTTTTACCTGACATTCTCAGCTCTTCCCCTTCTTTCCCCTCTGAAATTTATCACGTCACAAATAAGAACTACACTAACTAGAGCAATGGGATGAAAGTCGGACAAATACGACTTTCAACCACCATTAGATGGACTAGTGCACGTCTTGCATGCATGTTATGGTCACTGTCATGTATGGGATTTTTTTTTTCAAACCCATTGATGGTTGAATTACATTTAAATGACTACCAGGAAAATATTTTGCAAACATTAAATAAAATGAGTACATATCTTCAATCAAAGGCTTGCCTTGCTTGCCCTGATGCGACGCCACAGAAAGATGCTGGACTATCAAAAGTTATATTTTCTTGATTAAAACTGACCTATAAATCTATCAATTGAAGGCCAGTTAAAACTCAAAGATCAACATGATTATTTATAAATGTTCATTGAAGTAATATTTGGCTAAGTGATTCAACTGTGAGTTGTTTAGTTAAATTCATTTATATTATTGTACATAAGTTAATACTTTTGTTATTACACTTTATTTTCAATGGCAAAATGTCACAAATTTCAGCAGTGTGTTGCAATACTTTTTTAAAGAAAAAGGACATAACTTTAAAAAATTTGTGATCTGTATCTCAGTGGATGGTGGATAAAAATTATAAGTTATATGTGATAAATTTAGAAAAAACTTTCAAAGACAGACACAAACATTCATAAAAACTTGGAAAATGATAAGGGTCAAAGTTGTTCAATGGACGCTGCAAGAAATATTAGGTTAAGTAGTGACCTCAGTAACAATATATAACAGTAGATTTAGCATTGGATATTTTAAATGGATCTTTAAAATCAATTGGTAAATCACTGATAAAGAAAAATAGACTTAATGATTGCAACTATCCTAAATCTAAAACGATTCAAGTAGCTACAGCTATAAAATATAAGATTCTCTTTGTTACACCTGACATTGAAGATACTGCTGACTGTTTAGAGTCGGAAACGATTACTCAGTAAAAGAAAAAGTCCCATGGAACTACATAAAGAAGTGACAAATATCTAATCTTGACTTTATTGCCACAAAGCTGGAGCTTAAATAAATTGGAAGAATAATTTCAAATTTCAAATCACATGAAAGAAGCATGCACACAGTTTAAAAACAAATATCCAAATACACACATTGGGTTTTTGAAGTTTGCTGAACTGCGCCCAAAAAATGGTATATTATCTGGAGCAAGCGGTATAGTGTGTATGTTTTCTCAATCCGTCAAAATTTTAAACTTATGTTACAAGGGTGCAAGCTACACCAACTTACAGCTTCCTATCAAGAGCTAAAAAATTGTATAGCAAGATTATATATAATCCTCCTTTACCAGTGGGTTTCTTCATTGAATGTAATTATTGTCCTGGGTCAGTAATATTCAAACAAAACATTCATGATCTTTTGGAAACAAATTACATAGACCATATAACTTTCAAACAATGGAAGTCTGTTGATCGCACTTCACTGGAAACTCTAACAAAATCTTCAGAGGATTTCCTTGATTCATTTTTCGAAAGATTGCCATTATTGAAACAACATTCTTTCATTGTAAGTCTGCACTCATCTTTTCAAACATAATTAAAAGCAAAGTTAAAGAAAGGAGAATTTTTAGTAGTTTGTGATTTTTCTGAAAACTACTCTTTTGTATTGCAAGATGAAGCTCAAGGATACCATTGGATTAACTCACAAGCAACCATCCATCCTTTTGTTGCTTACTATATGGATAACAATGAACTTAAACACACTAGTTTAGTAATAGTATCTGAATACCTTCAGCACAATACAATAGCTGTGCACCTGTTTCAAACTCTTTTTATAGACTTCCTGATTGATAACTTTAAAGTTTAAATGCAAACCAAAAAATAGTTTTTACTTCTCTGATGGCTCAGTTTCCCAATACAAAAATAGAAAGAACTTTACAAACCTTTGCTATCATGAAGCAAATTTTGAAGCAAATGCTGAATGTTATTTTACAGCCACAGCTCACAGAAAAGGTGCTTGTGATGGTGTGGGGAGCACTGTAAAAAAGATTAGTTGCTCGTGCAAGCCTTCAATGCCCTTACACAGATCAAATTATCACACCACGGCAGCTGTTTGAATTTGATAATGAAAATATTGAAGCAATAGAGTTAGAATATGCAACACTAGAAGATCACATTAATGAGTAAAATAAACTTTGTGATGATTCACAAAACCGTGTATTATTACAGGAACTTGGGAGTTGCATACCTTTATTCCTCTTAGTAAGAATAACATTAAAACTAAGAAATTTTCCAAATCAAAGGACAGTAAAATATAGCATGTCACCTCTGACCATAAGGAAGAAATTTATTTTGATCAAATACGTGGCTACATAGTTTGTGAATATGATGGAAATTGGTGGCTAGGTTGTGTATTGGAAAAAGACAAAATCAAGGAAACCACAACTGTTAGCTTTTTACATCCTCACGGCCCATCTCCATTATTTACATATCCTCCAAAACCAGACATCCTTACTATAAACAAGCTTGAGGTGAAGCCATTGAACACATATACACACAAAAGGAAATGCTGATGGTTTTACAGAAAATCTCTTAGCAAAAAGGAGAACACAAAGGTAAAATCAGCCTTGATGTTTTATTAATATTTAGAATAGCATAAAAATGTTGATTAATATTACTATTGAAGAATAAGATAGCCGAAGCTTCTATTTATGCTTTTTAGTGAGGAATTCTCCATCTAGATATCATATTTTGAAAATTGAAAAATGACACCTGGACATGAGACGGGACCTTCTGCTTAGTACGTTAATGCTCTAACCACTGAGATATCCAGGATTATTATTATTATTATTATTATTATTTGTAGAATTATAGATAGGTCTGAGTCTGCGGAGATAAATAGTCAGCTGTCTGCATTGCTTGTTTCAATAACCAATAACTTGTGAACCCATTACTGTCCCAAGTTAAAACTTGGCATGTGCATGCTTGAGAAAATAAAGATGAAATTGTATTTTCTTCAACATTTTAAATTTACAGTTTTTAGAAATTTTAAACTTAAAATTTTATTTTCATGAATTTGGAAAACAAATTAAATAAAAAATTCAAAGTTTGAAGCAAGAGCTTTAAAATGGTGAAGATCTGATGTTTGTATCTTAATTAGAACTCCAAATATTAACAGTTCAATGTTTGCAATTCACAAAATATGTAATGTGTTCCCCAAATTTTAAGTATCTATCTATAGCTTGAGAATGCTTTGACCTAGAAAAGTAAAATTTGTCAGATGTTCATAAGTCATTATGATCAATAACTATGTCAAGATTCAACTAAATCAAAAAATCTAAAGTTGAGAAGGTTTGCTTCATTGGTTGATTTCACATAAAATGACCCTAATAGGTTAGGAATTGGGAAGGTTTATTTTAGAGAAAGTGTATCTATATTTGCATGGAGAGAGGGGGAAACCATTTAGGAAAACCCACCTTCAGTACACTCGACCAGGTTCGAAACACGATCTCCCTATCATCTTCAGTCTAGTCTTGTGAGAGTGACAGCTTAGGGCTTAGACCATTTGAACACTGAAGCAGGTATTGTATTTTTAAGGGTAGTGTTTCCCAATCATTGTTCTGCAGGTCAGCACTGGTCGATGAATTTGTTGCTGGTCCGCAAAAAAAAAAAAAAATGTAATTACACTTGCAATTATTTTTTCCTGCAAATAATTAATGTTGTTAATGTCTGTCTCCTGTTAGGATGTTCACAAAGATGACACAAAAATTAATAGTAAACACATTTTGAGGGTGTTTTTTTTTTAAACATGTGGAGGTCACTACAGAACTACCCTAGCAATAGCTTGCTTATTTAAACTACAACTACACTATTTGTAAGTGTCGCCCGACACTCGTGATGAACAGAACCATAACTGTATGATCGGGATGCACCCAGGCTTACAGAGCTCCGTTTTTAGCTTGCCTCTTAAGCTCGCGCACATCAGATATGTCATACCTCATCCAGAGGCATCAGGAGTTCTTCATGTACAGTTGCTTTTTTGAAGGGGTAAGCTTCTTCTCAAAACGCTTTTCCCTGGCCAATCAGCGATTAGCGGTAGGTCATATAAGATGTAGCTAAATGTGGTAGATGAATGTGTGAAAAAGAGAAACATTAAGAGTTTTAAGAATAAAAGAGCATGTATGATTCAGTGTATAGATGTTGTTGAAGCGAATGGAGTATGCAAGGAATAGGGAAGTGTGGATAGAGTTAGTGAGGATGGATTAAGTATGGAGTTTTTTTAGCTATATGCACAGTTTTTTGCCTATCCCATCAGGAAACAACATAATTGGTTATGTATGTAAATGTAAATGTAAATGCAAATGTAAATGCAAATGCAAATGTAAATGTAATGCACATTCACATCATGGTTTCCTGTGTGTAAATTACACTTTACAGTACGTGTTATGTAAGTCGAGAGAGAATGTAAAGTACAATACATTGAGAGCATCACAATGTTAAAGTTTACTTTGGTCCATTCAAGGGTCAAACATGTTTATAATTGTATTCATGGTAGAGTCACACAAACCCTATATACTTAACACATGTGTTGTTTATAGCTGTGTAATATTATTTCTAATATTTGTTAGTGTTGTGCTGTCTCTTTCATCGAGAACTTGACAGCTGAATCTCTCAACATGCCTGTGGAAGAGTTTGACCAATACATGGAAGGGAAAGTGGTGCCGGCAAGCACATGGGAGTCAGCCCTTATGATGTGTGAGGTGAGACTGATTTTTGTGCATGTTTTTGCAAATTAGTCCTGATTCACCTTTTGCATCAACTCTTCTCTGAGACTTTTGACCATTTCTGTTGCATTTTATTTTAGAAAATCTCCTCAGACAGTAATTTATACATAATTTTTTTTTAAATATATATTTATTTGAACTAAATTAAATAACTTAGGATCAAGAGTACAAATATCTTGTCACTTTGATATGTTCAATATGGTGACCTGGCGGTCTAGGGGTAAGGTGTCGGACTTCTGTGCTGGATGTCCGGGGTTAAATCTCAGTTCTACTCCATCCAACCCTAACCTTATTAAGTCATTTTCCTTGTCGTTACTATCATTTGACACTTAGCCATGCTAAATTTCATTTCACACTCTTTCACTTCCTCATTCCATTCTTGTAGTTTTTCCTGTACTTTCTCACAAATGGGGTTAGATTACCTCTAAAATGCTTCCTTCCTCATCCCTTCCCAACTAGAGTAATTATCGTATATGCATATAACCGGAGAATAGGTAGTAAGATGAGATGACATAAATTTTTTTGTCATACTTAAAAATGATCTATTATTTAAAATTACATCCTTCACTCTCTTTCTAAAGAACTTGTTTGAGTGCCAAGTAAAGCTAAATTATGTTTTTACTAACTATTAATAAATTTTGCCAATTTGATTTGATGATTTTTTTTTTGCAGGGCATGCATTTTATGAATGATCAACTAGCAATGTTGGAGGAACTGAAGATTAGGCATACTAACCTGATACAAGACACTTCATCGCTTAAGGGGGAAATGGCAAGGTTCAAGGTCATTAACTCTTTCACTTTTTTTTAAAAAATTCTCAAAGTACTTTTGAAGTACCATTTAATTTTAACACACCTTTTAGATGATTTTAACACACATTTTATAATACTGGCATTTCACTCTCTTTGGTTTTGATTGTAATAAACAGAGTATAATACAACGTCAAATTTATGTAAAGATAAGACATCTGGGGGAAACTACGCCATCATTTCGATTTTATGAAAATATTCTCTTTCCATTGATGATAAAATTAAGATAAAATTGTTTCTCAGTTTTTAATGAGAGACTTTTATGTTTAAAATTTATAATACATGGAAATTGATACAAATAAACTAATTGAAAATTCTAAGAAGAAAGCTCATCTAGGATAAGAGAAAGTATTTTTAAAGTTAGGGATGGGATTCTCGAATCCTTAAGGTTATTCGAGATTCATGGATTTGAGAAAATATTGGATTCCAGGTGGTTTTTTTTAAAACTTTTGAGTAGGAATTTGTTTTAGAGCCCTCATATTGCATTGTGGTGGTTCATCCCTAACAAATTATAGGACAAACTTGACAATCAGGCCCCAGACCAATAATTTAACACTCACTTTGGTGGCTGCATGGTCTTAAGCTCTATCACTCTCTCAATAGACTAGACTGCATATGGCAAAGATATTGGGGTGGAAATCCAGGTTGGGTGCACCGAGGGTGGTTTTCCTTAGTTGGTTTCCTTCTCTCTCTCTTCATGCAAATGTGGGTACACTTCCTCTAAATTCAACCTTCCTTAGTGTAATTTGTACATAAGCGTACAACCCAAATGAGTAGTAAGACACAGCGCTAAAAAAATTAACACTTAACTGAATGTATACATTTTATGGTGAATGCATTATAACAAAGATTGTTTAATTTAGCTACTATTCCTATTTTTTACTCATTTATTATTTTATTAATAGTTTTTTTAAAGATTTCTATTTAAATTTGTGATTTGGGAATTGTAGGTAAGTTATAATTAAAATTTATATTTGTAAAATTATGGATCTAACCCAACCTTAACAAAAGGTTTGAAAAATTGCCGTATTTATCAATATCTTTCACAGCATTTCATTTACCATTTATGGGGTATTGTCTAGGACGAAGTATTCAGGAAAGTGGACGCAGTCCTCGCTCGCACACCCCTTATAATCCACCCAAAGAAGACTTTAGCTAACCTGGACTTGGAGGATTCTTCCTGTGATGCTTTACCACCCCCCATTGTGCCAGAGGTAATTAGAATTTGAACACCCTTTACTAGATAAAGATAGTAATAAAATAAGATGAATATAATAACTTAAATGAATGTCATCTTAGAATAAAGATAGGGATGAATCTAACATGTTCATATAAATTACGGTACACTCTTCTTCTTCCTCAACAACATTATCATCAACTTTTTCATTCTGTGGCTAGGTCAGTTTAGTAAATGCCTTCATCTTCCTCTGATCTTCCATCATTCTTCCTCCTTTGTTTCCGTTATTCTCCTCGGCCTAGCTAGCCGGTTGTGGAAAATATATGACTTGAATTTAAGGACTGACCCAGGCCATACATAGGCTGGAAATAGTAATGGATGTAAAGTAAAGTTCTTCTTCCCTCCCTTGCACATTTGCTGTTATTTACTCTTCCCATCTCTTTCTTTGTCACTCTTGCGGTCTTTTCAACAACATACTTAATCTTTTTTTTTTTTTTACCACTCTCCATGGAATTCTTTCATTTCCATCCTCATTATGTGACCATAACTTCTTACCCTTGCTTCCTCTACTATCTCATGTACTCACTGTACCTGTATAACTTGACCGAACCACTTTATCCCTGATCTTCTTTCACCTTGTGACAGCTAGCATGTTCCTCAAAAATTCAATTCAAATCTTGATTGAAATGATCAAATTCTTACTGGAGTTGAAATCACTGCTATTTTAGTGTTGTTTTGTTTGTGATCTTGATTTACTCTTTCTTTAGACTTGCTACATTTTTTAGTATAAGGATTTTCATGCCTCCTTTTTTACTCTACTACAATAAAATAAATAAGGCGATTAAAATTCAATTAATTTGTTAATAATTTATATATATATATTTAATTGAGAGTGAATAAATAGATATGTGTACATTATTTAAAACATCATAACAAAGTGTGATTTAGCAAAGTTTTAGGAATCTGGAAAGAATTTTAGATTTGATACATGGAGTATAAGATAGTGAATTATAAACATATACAATTATTCTGAAAATTGAAAAATGACACCTGGACACGGGAATCGAACCCGGGACCTTCAGGTTCGATTCCCGTGTCCAGGTGTCATTTTTCAATTTTCAGAATATGATATCGGAGAGGTGTTATCCTCACTAAAATGCATTAACAATAGTTCCGGCTATTGTTTCACTATATACAATTATTAATAAGACATTAAACTCGTTAAAATTGTGACATTTAGAACTATAAATTAAGTTTATTTGAATTTTGTAAAAAGTTAGATGTTATAGTCAATAAAATTAATATTAAAATATATAATGTACACAGTGATATATTTTATAAGTCAAAATGGATAGTGCAGGAATAAATGTTATAAAAAAAAAGGTAATAAAATTTTGTTGAAAATATAAGAGAAATATAATCCTTAGCTGAATACAATCCCTTGTTCCTTGAAATGGCAGCTTAGTTGCCTGCTAGTATTTACTAGTTTAGATGCTTGCCAGCATTATCTTCAGAACTAGTCATTAAATAATGACTTTAACTCAACCTTGCCTTCTATGGCGTCGTGCAGATGACATTTCCTCCTAAGGATGTGTCCGATCCAATTTGCTTTGAACCGAAGAATCACATATAAGATGGTTCTCTTCTCACCCACTTTTCTTCTTTTGACATAGTAGATAATATTTAAAAATGTATAGCAGCACAAAGTATTTTGAGCCACACTGATGATTCTTGAACACATGTATTGAGGCTTAGTTCTCCTCTTATCTGTTTTTTTCATGGCCATGGAGGTTAGGGCTCAAATCCTGGCCAAGTAGGCATAGTTCCCCCCTCCCCCACCCCAAACAATTTCCCACAAGTCTTTCTTCCACACAAATGCAGGTATCAGCCTGTAGGCGTGTTGTATCGACTGAGTGGCAGCCGAATTGTGACAAAGATAGTGCCAGCATTTGCAGATAGAGGGTGTCATGTGGTCAGCACACACAAAAAAAGGCCTTCGGCTGTTAATCTCAGTTTTCTAGACCAGAGATGCTATTTATTTACTCAAGTAGCTCCTAAATTGTCCTCATTAAGCGGAGCTTATCTCATTCCAGACCCACTACTTCACAGAAAAGTTTGGGAGCAATGGGGATCAAACACAAGACCTCTGGATCTTTAGCCATTAACTCTCATGAAATGTGGTTTACATAATTCATTGAATGGCTTGAATGAATAGTAATATATGTTAATAATGTACTAATTTATGTTATATTTCAGGTTTTGACTCCATATGTTGGTTCAGAGGCGTTTGAACCAAAGAAGGGCACCAACGTTCCCACTGTCACTAGCACCACCTCTCTCTTCTCCAACCGACTGCCCTTCTCTTCCTCCCCGGACTTCCTTTCCCCATCCCCCACATTTGCGTTTGGACAGAGTCTGGATGAGTTGTCCACTCCTGATGAGGTTTTCTCTGCGCAAGAGAGTCTCAGCTTTGTGCAGGGCCTCAGGTTTGTAAGGGTACTTTTTTTTAACACTGTGTTTTACTACCTGTTTGGATTATAAGCATCTTTACTAGTTATTCTAATGTGTTTATGCAGGAGGAAGGTTGTGTGTGTGAAGGAAGTGGAAGAAAAAATACCTAAGTAATCCCAACCAGGATTCAAACCTTGACATCCTTGTCATTGGCTGTCTAGTGTCTTGTGAAAGTGACACTTTAGACCATGCGGCCCACCGAAGCGGTTGCTTTAGCCTTAATAGCAGAGCTATGCACCTGAATTGGTTATTTGTGATACCTGTTCGCTTTAACTAAACTTTTATTTTATTAAGTAAATTCATCAGATAGTGATAATTAAATGTTGACTGCTTTTTGTATAATATTAATTATGTCCTATATTTCCCTACACAAACATTTACAATTTGATGTTACAGCACTTTAAACAAACCCCTAACTATAAATATATTTTCTAGTTCTTGTTATTAATAGAAAATCTGCAATTTTATAACTTTTTCTTAACATTTAATTTGATTTTAGAAAGATATTCACTCAGCAATCTAATTCAGATATTTGTCTTCCTCTTGGTTTCATGCCCCCCTTTAATATCCAGCATTTTCTTTGGTAACGTCTCCTTCTTCATTCTCCTCTCGTGCTTATACCACCTTGGTCATACCTCCTCTTTAGCTATTCCTCTCTCACCCTTTCATTTCTCATTCTATCCATTATTGTCACTCCTATATTACTTCTTAAAAATTTAATTTCACATGCTTGAATTTTGTCATATTTAAATTTAAATTAATTTAAAAAAAGGGGTATTTGCTGAAATCCCTATGGGGCTTGAAATATAAAGTTGTTGTCCTGAAAAATGTGTGAAATGTGACTTTCAGCCTTTTTCCACTGTACCCTTCAATTTGTTTGAAAATAGGTACATATGATTTTCACTTGAATTTCAATTTTCTTTGTTTAAATAAAAATGTAATTAAATGTTGGTGTGACTGTACACATACAATGTTTCTCCCCATCACAACAGATCAGTCAACTATGACATAGATCTGTCAGACCTTAGTGCTGACAACAGCTGCGCTGACGATGTACCAGCGGGAGAAGTTGTGAAACCAAATGTCTCCCTCCAACTAACAAACAAGTTTGGGGACAAGAAAGAGGAAGTTAATGCAGCAAATTTGTTGGACTCCATGGAGTCTCCCATCGATGCTCTCCTACAATCACCCATAAAACCCGTACAGACCAACGAATATCAAGGATTCTCCGCACAGGGCTGGCAGTTGACTAGCATCCCTTGCGAAACGGGTGATAAACTTTCCCAACCCTTTCAAGCACCAACTTCGAGTCCCCACCATTCTCAAAACTCCGATATTAGTCAGGTGAGTGCTCTTTCAAGAGACAAATCACTTCCTCCAACAGATGTGGACTCTCTTCGTTTACAGCTTTCAAATTCTGGTCATATAAATGAAGTTAGCAATGAGAAAGGTACTTCTGGTAGTAGTCGCATGGAAAATGCTTTAGTGAAGGTTCTGGGTGGATTCATGACTACTTTTGATAACCTATTATGACATCTGATTATTACTTATTATTACTCATTATATACAGTCCAATTTGCATAGGCATGGCCTTATCTGACAGATAAAAATGTTACTAGTTCTAATTTCACATATACATATGTCAAGCTGTTAATTTTATAGATATTACGAATACCTATAAAATATTGCTAAAATATAGTGAGTAAAATGTTAACAAATTTGGCTAAAAAAAATTGTTTGCATTTTATAAAAGGCCCTCATATGTAAATTGGACTGTAGCTATTCTTGGCTTGTAATCCTGGAACAATCTAGGTTGTAAAAAAAAAAAACATTAAAATGTATCATACTTGGAAGAAGGTATAAGAAAAGTGGATGGATACATATAAAAGGGGACTAACACAATATGGCTTTTACAATGAAAAGAAAAACACAGTTCACACTTTACATTGCTGCCATTGGACAAAGAGGTAATGGTTGCCTCTTAAATAAAATCAATCGTCACCACCCAACCCCCCTACCTAGGTTTCATTCTATCGGAACTCATCAGGGAGGAGTGTGAAATGAGCAACGCAACTTACTTAAAGAGGAAGCCAAAAAAACATAAATGGGAGAAAATGGAAAATTGTAAAGAATGATAGGACACATAAATAGGAATATGTAAAAGGTATAACATAAAGGACAAACACATGAAAAGGACATTGAATGCAAGGATATAATATATCTCTATAAGGAAACCTCTTTTCGCTTTATGGGGTAATTGTATTATATTTGGAAGGAGATATATGAAAGGTGTATAGAAAAATACAAACGTATATTATTATTTAAATTATCTGGAACTGGGAATTATCATTGAAATTTGATAGCTTTTCCACTTCACTGCCGTTTGTTTGTGAAATTATATAATTAATTCATCAGATTAATTTAGATTGATGACATTCTTCTAGTGATAGTAGTATTTTTTTTTCTGAAATACATTGATACAAAGATTGTAAACTTTTCAAATAAATTTAATGTATTTATTTTTTCCAGTAACTAATCATCTCAACCTGCAAGTGCAAGACAACTTTCAGTGTAAAACAAAGGTTGAAATACCTTCTAAATTAAACTTTATGATTCTTGAGTTTTAGAAAATATGTTGGAAGTTCTTATTAACAATATTTGATTTATTGGACCCAATAAACTCAAAATAATGTTTTCAGCTTTATCTCATGGATGTGTCAAAACAATTTGTGTGAATGTACAAGTTGTGTTTATTTGTAATTCATTATAGCTTTGTGTATTAGTCATTCATAGTTTTCATGTGATATTAATTTATGGGTTTATTTGTTATTAAATGTTCTCTCTTACAACAGGTTAATTGTTTTTGCCAGTGGACTTAGATCGCCAATGAGCCCTGTACTTTGCCTCCCCCTTCATAAACTCCTCTTTCCCTCAACCTTTCCTTCTATGACGTCTTGCAGAAGACAGTTCCTCATAGGGATGTATCCGACCACATTTGGTTTTATACCGAAGAATCACATCCAAAATGGTTCTATTCCCACCCACTCTTATGGCTTTTCATTTGTCACCTTGTCTGTTCATTGATATTTTCAAGTATTCTCCAGCACCATATTTCAAAGCTCTCCAAGTATTTCTTTTCCGTATTCCTAATAGTCCAAGTTTCTGCTACATACTCCAAATGTAGCATTACATCAGTTTCTTACTTAGTTACAAACTTGACTTGCTGGTCAGCAGTAACCTCTTCTTGTTGAAAGCTTCCTCACCCATGGCAATCCTCGACCAATTTTCCTTGGTGCAGTAGGCATCTTTTGTCAGCGGACTTTGTAAAAACTAAATGCATATAGTTCCCTTAACATTGATTCTCAAACAATCAAGTGGTTCAAAGTAGGTTGGATCAGATTAGCCTATTTTGGAAATGTCTTTGCATGTTATCATATAAGTTTATTTGGTCATGTTCCTAATTCTAAAATATTGTTTTGCTATGGTTTGTAAAATGAAGAGGTTTTTCTCAAAAGATATATTTGATTTTTATTAATTATATTTATTTTAATTTTTGTTATGGTGACCCTGGTTCTTTTTACATGTTCCTTTCCATGACACTGAACTGTTAATGCCCAATATTCTGAAATATGCAACCTTTCACTCCTTTTCTGTCCATTGGCACAAGATTAATTTTATCCTTGTGTTTTTCTTGTTTTACCTATCACAACATTTTCATATAGGTAAATATACACTTACTACTAAATTTATCAAAACTTAATCCTATGCTTTTAAATGTATTTTTTATGGTGACCAATAATACCATTTGGTGGCAAGACTTACACCAAATAAATATTACTTCACCAAAACTAGCACATTTATTGCCACAAATAATTGTGATTTCCTCTCTAGATTAAAGACAAGCTCTTTGCCTTTATTAAGGTGACAATTTTCTCATAACACAAATAAGGGATATTATCTTGTCAAAGGTTGGCTACTAGGCCTACTCCTTAATTATTATTATTATTATTATAACTTTTACCAATGGTTAATTAAGATATATTGAGGCAGACTAACTTATGTGAAATGCACTAAACAGTGTTTTTAAAAGAATTTGAGGATTTCCAACACCTAAATTCCAAACTTAAGGCTGTCCATGTAAAATTATAACGAAAAAGTCTTATTGCTATGTTTAGAAACTGAGAAATATTGTAAAATATCAAAGTTTCAATGATTCATACCATATAATTTATAAAATATGGGACATTTACAGAACACACAGTAAAATACAGAACATATATGCATTTTTCAGACCTGTCTAGTAAATTATGAAAAGGGTCAAAAGACTAAAATACAGACCTGTCGTAAATTATGGGACAGATGGTTACCTTAGCCTTTATGCTTTAGTAATTTTTTTTAGACCTACTAAACATTCTTTTGAACTTAATTTTATTAAATGTCATTGCTTTATTATATTTGTAGTAGATAACACTGTAAAGAACATTTTATTGTACACTTTGTCATGCAAACCAAATATATTTAAATAAAAGCATAAAGTATCTAGCATTTTAATACTTTTATTTGATTAATCTTTACAGTTCTTTTCATAAAATAAAGTTTTAACCAAAACAACTTTTAAGATGGCACCTGAAAATTACTATACTAGAAAAATTGACTGGGATTAAAAATACATTTATATTCAGGTTGATCAGATAACTTTGGTCAAGCATCACAATAAATTTCATTCCACACTATTCGAACATTAATTTGGTGTGATTGTGTGGATCTTGAAAGAGAAATCTAGTGAATTTTTGGTCATATGTTTAATTCGAATTGAAAATTGAAAGTTTACATTAAATATAAGTTGAAAGTAATAGACAATTTTTTTTTTTTTTAAGATTCAGGCCAAATTGTGAAGCAAACTACCTTAAGTTGCCCTCAAAATTAATAACGACCCAAGTCTATGTGCTGAAACCATTGAATATAATGATCCTAATATGTATTCTGTCATTCAAAATAATGATTTTAACATGTTATTTTTTCTTTGGTATGGTCTTTCTAAAGGTTATTGCAACTTAACATAAAGGTGCAAGAATGAGGGCTATATTCATCTCAAGGAAAAAAACATAGATAGAATAATGATCTTTGTACATTCTCTTTACTGAAGGACTACACTGTGACCTTATATTATAAGCAATGCCTATAGTGAAACATAAGATTGCTACATTTTATGGTAAACTAAGGGTACTGATACTCGGTTGTCTAGAACCACTAGGAATGATAGTGTGAGGGCTCTGTTTTAACAAATTGGCTTCCACACTTGCATTTTTTTTTTTAAATATCTCTTGGAATCCTATATGAGCTGCCTGTGACATTATTTCTGCTGTATATTTAATTATTTTGTAAATTTGTGTTACTTGCATATGTAATGTAAATGAAATCATGGATTGATTTTGAGATATCTCATGAAAAACTGACCTTTTACACAAATGAACAATTGTATTTTTCCAGATCAATACAGGGTGTCCAGCGACCTGGAAGTCAGGGAATTTGCTTAGTCAGGAAAAAGTCAAGGAATTTGATCAAATTTCTGGAATTTTCACATAGTCACTAAAATAATAGGCCTACACTACTTTCATTTACAATAAAATAACTGTCGAAAAAGTATTTTTCACTGCGAATTAATTTTAGTACAGTTGTCTATCTTGAATATAGTAATCTCAATTTTCCAAGTAAACATGGGATTTTCATCTACTCTTTCCACCCTTCTATCATGTTTTTACCCAAAGTTGAGTCATTAGTTCATTAGCCTGTGTAAGATGATCTTTTAATGTATAAATATAATCTAACTTAATGCTAACTTAGAACGCCCAACCCAATGACCCATTGCTTTAGGCTGACATCCTTTAACCCTTTCATAGAGTGTTACAATTTCAAAATGTGTATGTGTCTAAAAATATTATTACATTAAATTAAGATCTTAATACTATAATATTTATGATATAGTGAATGGAAAAGTTGGAAATTGTCTCGGAAAAGTCTGGGAATTTTAAGATATATTTTGGCTGGACACCCTGATTATTTTGTTTATATAATCACAAATTGTGTACACAGCTCATACTGAGCACTTTAACTTTCCAGTACAATAAATGTTGTTTTTTATCCTATTTATGCCTTCAAAATAATTTATTTATAAAAAAAAATTTCTTGGCAAATTCCATTTTTATAATACCTTAAATGTAAATTAGTCTTTTTTTATATAAATGTGTAAGACAGGTAAAATTGGATACTAATGAAAAGCGATGACTTATAAATTATGTGTAATAAGACAGTGAAGAAACACTGTACAATAATGTAAAGTAAGTGAATTAAGGAAGCCAACATGAAAGGATAGTTGGGTTAGGTCAAGATATGAACAAACACACTTCTTTTTTTACTTCCTTTTACACACTTCCCACTTTTTCACATTTACATAGTTACGCATTGTTTTAGTTTTCAGAATTTAAAAAGTTACACATTGTTTTAATTTTGGGAATTTAAAACAATTTGTAACTATGGAAATGTGAAGAAGTGGAAAGTGTTAAAAGTATAAGACGTGAAGAAAGAAGTGTGTTTGTTCCTATCTAGGCCTAACTCAACTGTCCTTTCCATTGTTGTACATTGTTTATACACTGTCTTGATATACATTTCCAAGCCAATGACAACAATTCTGTTTATAAATTATGGTATTGTTTAGAGTCCACCTTGCTCCCATATTTCTATTAGCCACCACTGCTTGCTGAATCTCAATTTATAATTAATTCGCTCGCATATTTACCAAACAAACATTTCTAAGGTAAATAATAACTTGTCTCAAGCAATATAGCTTAATCCGTGCATCATTCAGATAGACAGTTGTGTGGCATCCAACTCTTCGTCCAAATCACTCTGGTCTTCTTCTAGTTCAAACACAGTGACGTCTGGCGGAAGACATTTGATCTCCACACCAGAGGTGTAGCGGCGGGATGATGGCGTGGTCATCGTCAAAACACTCTCGGAAAAACGTTTTGGCACTAGACGTGTCTGAAGCAATAGATTCTCATGACAACTAAATTAAATAATGTTAAAGATATTTACAGTTATTTCTGCCAACTGATACAATTATGTATAATTTTTTGTTATATACAAAACATATGCCTTTGTTTAGTTTTAGAAACTCCTATGTACAGTCCAATATCCATATAAAGAACCTTAAAAAAATACCCAAAAAATTAGCCAAAATTTATAACATTTTACTATATTATTAATGTTATTTCATAGATATTAATCCATCAAGAGTGACAGCTGCTGATCACATGACCTAACATAAATATGTTAAAATAGAACTAGTAATTTTTTTTAACTCTCAGATAAGGCCCTTCATATGAAAATAAGACTGTATGGCATATGATTTCGATCCTAAACAGCTGCTATTAACCTGGTCTAAGCTACACTGATTATATTCAATACACAAGGGAACCAAATAAATAATACCACCATTAGAAAATAAACAATGTATGAGAACATTTAGATTAAGTTTATTAAATAATTTTTTTATGTGGAAACTGAGGCACAATGAAAATCGACATAATTTTGTTAAAACAACTAAATAAAATATCAATTTTTTTTTTCCCACAAAGATATAATATGAGAGCTCGCATATTGTGAAAAAATTTATACGAGTTTATTACAATTCCTGTTTGCAATTCAACTACAGTAGTCATGATTATTTGGCCTGATTCTCGGTATTAACAAGTGCGTTTTAAAAAAAAACTACTAATCAATTAAAAGAAATTGATCACAAACACCTTACAACTTTTACATTGGAGACAGCAAAGCATAACTGCTTTGAATGCAGTTGGCATATATAACACAGTACTATTGCAGTCACATACGCTTAATGTAGATAGCTAGCAGCACAGTTTTGATTTGCCTGGAAAAAGAAGCTGTGCCTACGGAGGTGTACATGAGGCAAACCCATACTGAAAATTATTTACATTCGGTCTCCGTATTATCAATTTTTCCGTTATCTGGTCTGGAATGCCGCCACTTTAGGCTAAATAATTGCGATTATGTAGTATAGTTTTTCTTGCTTGATCATTTTATAGAAGAGACCTGGACAAACATTAGGCCACATCTGACCTGCCCTCTCTTTGTGCTGCCTGTGAGCTACCAATGATAGATGGATTAAAATAACAAAATTTCAACCAAATATGGAGAAAATAATGTGAGTTTTGGAATAATTACACTTGCCTAATTTTCATTTTTAATTTATTTGGTATTTTACATACCCTTTTTTTTGTGCGTATAACTTAAACGGATAGTAAGACGCGGTGCGAATAATAATATATACCCTTTGTTTACCCTGAATGTTTCTACAATGGTGTAGTTTATAAGATAGAGTAATAGTGTAATCCATCAAAGTAAGGCTGCTACTTTCAGGGGAAACAAGGTGTACATTTGTAAATTGTATTTTTTAACTGATCAATAAATAATGTTTAAAAAATACATTTATTTGGCAGACCACTCATCCATTTTAATTTTCTATGTGTCATCGTTAATTAGAAAGGTTTGCCCAGCCTGCGAATGAGTAACGAGGTATAAATCTCTTAATAAGACACCTCTGAGCAACTTTTGTTTGAATCTCCACAAAATTAACTAAAAATACAATCACAACCATTAGCTGCCCTTGACTTAAAATTCCTGGGAAAGAATAATAAAAGATTATTGATTTTTCTTCAAGCAATGAATTAATAGTGAAGAAAATATTTAAATTGAAATACTCAGATATCCATCGACTTTATATGAAAGAAACTGACCTTAAAATTAACCTCTTCCACATATCGTTTCTTCGTGGAGCCAATCTTAATATAAATGGAGCTGGAATATTGTGTGGGCACCATACAAGGTTCGAAGTAACAGGTTGTTTTGAACCTGTAACAAGAATTTAAAAAAAAGTTTGATTTGTGTTCTACAGTATTTGTAAAATTACACACATTGTCTAGTTTGCCAATGATATAACGGTTGGGGTTCAAATCCAGCCGTGTGTTGTGAGATTTTTTTCCCTCAAATGTTTCCCACACTTCCGTCACGGGTATACTTCTTGTTCTTTAAACCATCAGAGTAAATCTTAGTGATGATAGACCAAACAAGATTTTATTTCAATAACATACTAAATGAAGCCAATTGTTATTTATATTTTCTCTCCCACTAATTATGAATTTAAAAAAATGTCTGTTTTTGAATTTGAGGATTTGCTACTTATCCTGGTCATCAACAATCCACCTACTTGTGAGGTGGTAATGAAACAGTAATCGGTGTGGCTACATCTGATAGTGTGTCGAGAAGTTCCTCTGACATGGTCCTCGCAGTAAGTCTGTATAGTGGCCTGTGTAAATAAAACATTTTTATTACCACACCAAACAAAACTTTATCTGACATATGCTTATGGTGGGAGTGTAGGGAGCAGTGAGTTAAGGGCTGTATTTTTTTCAGTTTTTGGTCAAAATGATTAAAATAAATCTCCAGTATAAACATAAGAGTTTAATTTTTTTCTCATACTGATATCAACAATTATTGAATAACTGTCAAGGATGTCCTGGAATTTAATGACAACTTTTTTCTTGTCAATTAAAACGTTTGTCATCTAATGTTGTTATGCTAATAAGAGATATTCATTAACGATTGACATCACCATGTTAAGAAAGTTAAACTCCTTATGTTTCTATTAAAGCAATATTTATGTTTATGAAAAAAAATTTGCTATAAAAACTGGCCTTTTCTCACGCCCCCTACTCCTACCTTAAACCTTGGCTTAACATGCTAACACACTACCGGCAGAATCTCACCACCAACTCAATTCAACTTCTCTTTCCACAAGAACCTCAAACTCCCACACTGTATCTCCTCCTTAAAATCCACAAAGAAATAAGACCTCCGCCTGGCCGTCCGATTGTATCTGGTTGTGGCTCCCCAACTGAGAGAATTTCATCTCTGGTTGATTCACACCTACAACCCTTTGTAAAACAACTTCCCTCATTCATACAAGATACAAACCACTTCTTAGACAAAATTCACAAAATCAAAAATCTTCCATCGAACTGTTTTCTGGTCACTATTGATGTCACAGCACTCTACACTAACATCCCTCATGTGAATGGAATGTCAGCAATGGAGCATTTCTTAGACCGCAGAGCTCCTGGTTCCAAACCTACCACTTCTTTTCTGGTGGAGCTGGCTAGGATGATCCTTCAATTTAACAACTTCCGTTTTCTAGACAAACACTACCTACAGATTAAGGGCACAGCTATGGGTACACGCATGGCTCCTTCATATGCAAATCTTTACATGGGACTACTAGAAGAACGCTTTCTACATTCTCAGCCCATCAAACCATATCTATGGCTTCGCTACATCGACGACATTTTCATGATCTGGCCTCACTCCAAAGAATCCTTGGACGTCTTTCTAGATAACCTCAACAATTGCGGCCCCCTAAACTTCACCCACAACAAATCACATCATAGTCTTACCTTCCTTGATGTGAATCTGTTCCTTGAAAATAACCAAATTCTTACCACTGTACATATAAAACCCACCAATCACCAACAATACCTCCACTACCATAGCAGCCATCCTTCATACACAAAAAGGTCTCTACCATTCAGCCTTGCCACACAAGCCAAACGGATATGTTCAGAACCCGACGATTTAACTTAATATTGTAAACAACTCTCCACAGTTTTCCAAAGTAGAGGTTACCCCAAGCCTCTAATAGACAACCAAATCTCCAGAGCACTCTCCAGGGATGACCACGACCCTCCAAAAAAAGTTGAGGACATCCCTCTCACAACCCAATACCATCCTGGTCCACAACGTATCGACACCATCCTTAAATGTGGTTACAAATTCCTAACCAGTTCTACCCAGACCCAAAACCTTCTTAGTTCACCCCAAGAGTCACTTTCAAACGGCCACCCAATCGCCACAATATTCTAGTCCATCCCAAACTTCCTGACCCCAAGAGAATCCGAGAATAAAAACCTACTACCAAAGATTCACACCCCTGCGGTAGCACCCGTTGCAGCACATGTGGAATCCACCTACCAGCTACATCCTTCAACAGCAAAGTAACCAAATTGGAATACAAAATCCCTGGGTATTACAATTGCAAAACCAATAACTTGATATATCAACTACAGTGCAAATCATGTGATGCAGAATATATAGGCCTCACTACAGGTTCTCTCAGACAGCGAATGAACAATCATCGCTTTGACACAAACCACAAAGATCCGGACAAGCCTGTACCCATCCATGCTAGTACCCACAACCAGGACTTTCAAACCTGCTACACCACCAAAATATTAAGAGCATTTCCCAAACAGTGCAACAGTTCTCAACTTACAGACAGTGGGAACTGGCCCACCAATGGATCACCAAATCAAGATTACCACCAGGCCTCAACAGAAGATAGTTGATTTATATATTATTATTTTCCAAATTTAACATTATTATTATTATTTTCTCTTATCTATTATTATTATCATCATCATCATCAGTTTTCTATAAGTATTAACCACAACCAAGGAATTTATCTCTACTCCCAAAAACAGTTGGCACAATTTTTTTTTAACAGTTTAATTCAAAATTCAAAATGGAGTAATCCATTGTTTGTGTTATTTGTACTCTCTTCTTCTTCTTTGTGTTTGATAAAGGCAACAATGCCGAAATATTATTATATTTGTGTTTAAAATGTGTGTGTGACTACTTCTACTATAGAAGACAAAAGAAAGGAAGAAGATGTCACCTTTGTGCCTTGGATTCTTCCCACATCTTTCCTCTTTCCCTAGGTGGGCTTTCTTTATCAAATTTATTCTTAGTAGTTTATTTTTCCTTTTTCTTTAGTTTTATCAATTTCCTTTATTATAAAATTATCTAGCCATTGGGCCACCTCATTTTTGAAACACTACCAAATAAGTCATATCAAAGAGACACTTCTCAATCTTTGACAAGAGCTTACACATATTTAAGTAGTTTTAACAATGGTTGCAAGCATGACTTCAGGGACATAGATTAGCAAAGTCTAATTTTCATAAAAAAAAACGTTTAGAAAATCCACTTTGCAGCCAAATTTGGCAGCACTTTGCTATTGTATATTTATTGATACTATCTTGCAAATATGACAGCTGCAGATGACATTATTTAATGTATAAATATGTGAAAGTAGATCTATTAACTTTCTAGCTGTCTCTCAACCCATGATAATTGGACTGTAGATTTAGGTTAGTAGCCACAAGTGATCAAATATAAACTAATATACAGTACACTCTGAATAATGTTATTTACTATTTATAGCAAGGTCACACATGGCAGCCATTATGAGTTTTCATATACCAACTAAGGATAATATTTATAGTTGAATCGCTAGTAAGGTATGTTTAGAAAATACGAGCAATTTTGTGTAGCCAACATTTAGCTATTATATATAATTTTGTCAGCTTTTCTACAATCTGTCATATACTGTTATTTATTCTTATCATAATATGATAATTGACTTACAGCCAATAATTTTTTTTGGATGGGGTGTGAGGGGGAGATATCCCCCAATTGCTGGAGGCTAGAAAATATTCTGAATATTAAACATCTCTAGAAGCTATCTGAAGTGCTTTTTATGGTAACACAGCCCCCTAATTTGTACTTTTAGTTACTTTAATTTTGATATTGTTTGAACCATAAATAAAGCCAAATATATTTTGTTCATAAAATTTCGGCATGCGAGGGGTGGGGGGTTGAACCCCCAACCCCTTCCCCCCCTGACTAAGACCTTGCTTCCAGCCACTAAACCATGAGGAGAGATGTTCAAAACGTCAACAAATCCATTAATCAAGAAGAGTAGATATAATAAAATAAATGGCACAGTTTTGTTGTACCTCTAAATGTACACCTTATTTATCTTCTCACGTAGCAAGCTTACCTTGTTTGTTTCCACTTTGTTGTAGCTTTTATAATAGGATCATAGTGTAATACGTCAATCTAGACAATGAGCGATCATCCTAAACTGAGTGCACATGACAGTGGCATGTCGTGAAGTGAGGCCAGAGTAAGCAGCGTTAGTTTAAACTGTACCTGTGAATTGTTCACACCCCTCAGTAGAAACACTCATTGGTCAGGAATCGAGGGGAATACGTTCCCTTGTGAGGCATGTAGATCACATGTATGGATGGTCAAATAGGGTCCAAGTGGGCTAGAACTTATTAACAAGGTCAGCTTCCCTTACAACTTAACAACGCGCCAGTGGTACTCACCCTGGCGGTGGTGTGGCGCGGTCACTCGATACGCTGGACGGGGTTCGACTCCGTGGAAGTGAACAACTTGACGCTCTCGAACGGCTGCGTCTCCTATCACGGACTGAAAACAAAACAAAGTCGCTGTTTGACTGTTCTTTTGATGGATAGTGGCGCAGTAGGTTCTGAAACTTAAGTGTCACGCAGCCAGAGTAGTGATAAGTGCATACCCTATCTACTGTAGGAGAGGTGGTGACGGCTATCAGAAGGATCTTTATTGGCTTTGCAAACGTTGGCTGAAAGTCACTGTCCCCCTATTCATAAATAATAATAATCAGTAAACCCGACTGGGACCGAAGCACGATCTCCCAGTCATCGGCAATCTAGTCTATTGTGAGAGTAGCGCCTTGAACCCACCTCGGTGGCGTACTTGGCTGACGCGTTAGTTTCGTGTTGAGCTTGACTGCCAAGGATGGGGAGATCAAGGTTCTAACCTCGGTCGGGTGAACTGGGGATGGTTTTTCCTAAATGGTTTTCCACTCTCCCTCTATATAAATGCGGCTTCACTTCCTCTTAATTCAACCACCCCAATTCCTAATCCATTAGTATAATTAGTACTTAAACATATAAACCGAACGGGTAGTAAGACGTGTTGTTTAAAAAATAAGTAGCACCTTAGACCATGCGGCCCCGAAGCAGGTAGCATAATTTTATAAGGTCTCGTTTGAAAAGCATTTTAAGTGAACCACCGACAACACTTAAACACACACACAAAAAAGAAACATCCAATCAGTTTTAATAAGTTCGTGTTTTAGTAAAGTTAAACTCGGTCCCGGCACAGATTTATCTGATTGCCAAACCCTTCCTTCACCTCTGACAATACGTGTATTAATCACAACTTGTGAATGTGTGGAATGTTAGGCCTCTACCGTGGTTCGGATCCCACGTTAAACTGTAGGTCCTTCATTTCATCTCACAATCACCCTACCATTACACATTAGCGTAAGTGCGTATAACCCGAACGGGTAGTAAGACGCGGTGCTAATAATAATAATAATAATAATAATAATAATAATAATAATAATAATAATAATAATAATAATAATAAAAGTGGTTAAAATAAAAGTAAAAAAAGTTTGTTGTGACATTTTTAACCGCCTAAAGTAATAACAACCCAACATATGATCTAGCAGATCATGGTGTTTGACGAATGGATACGTGGTAACTTTCCCTAGCTGTCACTTATCAGCACTCTCACCGTAGATGGGGTGTAACTTTCAGGATAAACGGAGTATATGTGTTTTTGTGTTGGTGCATACCTGTCCGTATCACATAGAATCATTATATTTCGTAGAATTAAAAACAATAATATGTTGTTGATTGAAACAGTACACCATACAACCAACCACCCAGACACCTTGGGTGGTATCCAAGAACGGGACTGAGTATTGAGTGTTATCTCTATTATCCAGCTCTAGCCCCCACTAACACTCTTACCACATTTATTGGTCAAACTACACTGAATTTTTCTTATTACTTTTATTTAGCACCGCATCTTACTACCCGTTCGGGTTATACGCTTTAAGTACTAATTACGCTAATGGATTAAGAATTGGGAAGGTTGAATTTAGAGGAAGTGAACCCGAATTTGCGGGGAGGGAGAGTGGAAAACCATTTAAGAAAAAACCTCCAGTTCACCCGAGTGAGATTCGAACCTCGATCTCCCCGTCCTTGGAAGTCAAGCTCAAACGTACTTTTATCGAACAAGAATATTTGAACATTATATATAACACAAATAAAGTATACACCAGAAGCAGGGAACGCTAGAAAAGGCCAGTATAGTTTCAGTTTTTATGGCAAAACTTTTTTGGCCAAAATAAATGAAATATCGCTCAAGTAGAAACATAAGAGTTTAATTTTCTTCAAATGGTGAAATCAACAGTTGTTGAATATTTGTCATGAGCAAAACGACATTAGTTGAGAGACTTTTAAATTAAAAGAAAAAATTGTCATTCAATTCCAGAACAGCTTTGACAAATATTCAAGGTTGAGTTCACCATGTGAAGAAAATTAAACTATATGTTTGTAATGGAGCAATAATTGATTTATTTTGACCAACAAATATTTTGCTATAAAAACTTCAAAAACACTTAACTTTTCTCGCGTTCCCAACACACCCACCTTAACTCAGTGATAACACTTCTAAGTGTGACAACGCATTTTCAATTTGTTCGTTGTAAATGGGTGTCGATTTGAATCTACCTATAAAACAACTCAACCCCTTTTTAATGTAACTAGTCGATTGTATTTGAAGATTATTTACGTACAACTAGACAATTTTCAAACATTCATTTGAAAAAAAAAGGACCATTGTATTTAGTCTACGTTTTCTTTGTAATTTGCATTCTAAGTAGGCTAGTTTGGGCGAGAGGGGTTGGCGGGGGAAGAAGGAAAGGGCGTGTAGCTTCGTTTGGGTTCGATCAAACTCCTCTATGGGACCGGATTTATTTCTCTTTCGAAAAAGGTCCCCTGATTCCATAGTCGAATTCCTTCACGAAAACTAAAGGAAGAGATTATAAGTAAATTCTAGTTTTTATAGGAATCCTACTTTTGACCACCAACATTGATTGTAAGTCCCTAGAATTTAGTATTCTAGAATATTGTCTTATTGTGATTTATTAGCTATTAAGTTAATCTAAAAAGTTATCAAACTTCCAACAATACTACCTTATGGAATACTAATGATTAATTTTTACTTAATTAATTAAACGGGTTAAGAATGTAATACAATTGAATTGTTTTCCCCCCAGGAACTAGACTATTGCACTTGAACTACTTAAAATAGCTTCCTTGAGGTGTCGTGGAGGAACTAGACTATTGAACTTGAACTACTTATAATAGCTTCCTTGAGGTGTCGTGGAGGAACTAGACTATTGAATTGAACTACTTAATATGCTTCCCTTTAGGTGTCGTGGAGAAACTAGACTAATGCACTTGAACTACTTAAAATAGCTTCCTTGAGGTGTCGTGGAGAAACTATACTATTGCACTTGAACTACTTATAGTCATTTTCTTGGGTGTCGTGGAGGAACTATACTATTGCACTTGAACTACTTATAGTCATTTTCTTGAGGTGTCGTGGAGGAACTATACTATTGCACTTGAACTACTTATAATAGCTTCCTTGAGGTGTCGTGGAGAAACTAGACTAACGCACTTGGAACTACTTATAATAGCTTCCTTGTGGTATCGTAGTGGAACTAAACTATTTCTATCGGACTAATCTTCGTAGAGCAAGCTGACACCTCCACTTCATTCTTGCATACCGCCACTGAATATCCTACGACACTTTGATGATAAGCATGAAATATAATCGATAACGCACTTAATGGTCAAACGTACGATATATCCTCAAGATGTAGTCTCCACGTATTTCTGTCCACATGTTTCTCCGACTAACAAGGCACACTGGAGCTTCTTCTGGACTCCTGTTCTGTTCATTGGCGGTCCGACCATTCATTTCCTAAACGAGCTGCTCTAATGAGTCTTAATTAATTGCCGACACTTCTAGGTGGTTTGAATAGGAACCGTTTACGGACAAACTTGAGCACCTTTCTTGTTGGCTCAAAAAAAAAAAAAAATACTACCCGCACCGAAGGTTACAAGGCCTGAGGTGTCAGACTCACAATAGGATGGATTTTCAGTGATGGATAGAGAGGTCAATGTTCGAATATCGGCCGGGTGTATTGATGGTGGTTTCCTCATGGAGTGTATAGCTTTTCTTTTTACCATTCCTTCTCAACGCTAATACGGGTGCAATTCCTCTATGTAACCCTTTAGAAATGGTGAACACGTATTATTATTATTATTATTATTATTATTATTATTACTAGCACCGCCTCTTACTACCCGTTCGGGTTATACGCACTTACGCTAATGTGTAATGGTAGGGTGATTGTGAGATGAAATGAAGGACCTACAGTTTAACGTGGAATCCGAACCACGGTGGCGGCCTGGCATTCCACACATTCACAAGATGAACACGTAGACAAAGGCGCTGGTCTCACCTAGTCTTGTTAGTTGGTGATCTTTGGCTTTCGAATCCCAGCCGGGGATACCAATGTGGTGTATCCTAAATAATTTCCTACTATCCCTTCAAGCAAATTTGGGTGTATTTTCTTTATAGCTACACCTTTACTATCCCTAAACTATTAGTGTCAATATTCGGATAGTTCATCCCCTTACCCCGCATTTTCTCTAAAACCATATTCCTAATTCCCTAATATATCCGCTAATAACCAAGGTGTTAAAAGTAATAATATAAAATCCGCTTAGGTGGCCGCATGGTCTAAGGCGCTACTCTCTTAATAGAAAAGATTGCCGATGACAGGGAGATCGTGCTTCGATCCCGGTCGGGTTTACTGAGGGTGGTTTTCCCAAATGTTTTCTCATTCTATCTCTCCATGCAAATTGTGGGTACACTTCCACTAAATGTTACCTTCCTCATCCTTAACCCATTAGTTTAATTAGTACATAAGCGTATAAAACGCGGTGCTAAAAATTAAATAAATATATTTTTCGTATCCTGGAGAAAAATAAATATAGATATTTCTAGTTTGAAAATACATCAGCACCATTGTGTGAACTAATTTATAAACAGGAAACGGTAATTCTCATCAACACGTCACAGTACTGACCCATCACACGACGTATGAACAAAGCAGCGCAAATCACCAGAACAACGCCGAAATGGTATATTTTAGGAGCCATAAACGTAGCATCGAGGCACAAGTTTAAAGGTAATCTATATTAAGTTCACAGCACGTAGCCTACCGTTGGATATTAATATTTAATATAATCTTTGTTACTTACCGATAAATAATGTGTGTTGAAGCCACTATAAACCCACAACACTTGTTATTGATAGTAGGTCGATCGCTCGAATGTTTGATAATGAAAGTTCTAACTTAAGAATGACGTCACCTATCAACCAATGTGCATAAAAACAACCTGATAACTCACTGGTTGGTTTATCCTTACAACACTGATGACTGGCTAGATATATTTGTTTTAAGCCACTCCAGTGTGTAAACAGTATTTCAGGCTGTGCGAGAATGGTTTAAGATTATATATATATATACGTATTAATTACGTCTGGGATATTCGAATTTGATAACACTAATGGTAGAGACACCTTGTGGTCTAGGGTTAAGGTGTCAGACTTCTGTGCTGGCGGCCGGGGTTCAATCCTAGGTCCCGGCACAGATTTATCTGATTACCAAATCCTTCCTTCACCTCTGACAAGACATCTTGTGACTGTGGGTAATGCCAGGCCTCCACCGTGGTTCGGATTCCACGTTAAACTGTAGGTCCTCTATTTCATCACACAATCACCTACCATTACACATTAGTGTAAGTGGGTATAACCCAAACGGGTAGTAAGACACGGTGCTAATAATAATAATAATAATAATAATAATAATAATAATAACAATAATAATGGTGAGAGAATGAGTAAGTTAGAATGTATTGAAAATGTGGCATCAATTGCGTGGACTTTCAAATCGCGCGTTCACCGATGCGGTTTACAACGGACATAGCTTATCCGATATCCTTATCCGGTATCCTGCAAATATGGTCGTCCGATATAGGGCGTCACTCTCGTAATAAGCTGAATTACCAATGACGGGAAATTTGGAGTTCGATTCCCGGTAGGTCGTAGCCTATGAGGGTGTTTTTTTTTTTCTAAATGATTTCCCACTATCTCGATTCAACTGGCAGAAAGAACATTTATTTCAAAATATAACTTCCTCATCCCTACTTCACTAGTGTAATTAATATGTGAATAACCTGGATGGGTGGTAAGAACCGTCCACACAAAAACAACAGATTTACTCTTCTATACCGCCTATAAACAATGACGTGCATGCTTTGTTGCCAGAGTAAGCAGAACTTGTTCAAATTGTACCTGTGAGTTTTGTATAACAGAACATACGTATGATTGGTCAAATGGCTTTTGAGGGGAAAAGAACATTTACAAGTACAATTTTGACAAGCTCAACTTACTCTGGATACACTCGAACCAGTATTTATTTCAAGTTAGTTGATCTAGTTAATATACAGGGTGGCCATAAAGTCTGTAAACATAGGCAAATACACATACGAGTATACACAAATAATAGGGAAATATAAGTGCTTATACATATTTTTAATTTATAAAACTCCGCTTTGGTATTCGCGTGGTCTAATGAACTACTCTTGCAATAGGCTAGACTGTCGAAGAGGGGGAGATCGAGGTTCGAATCTCGGTTGAGTGTACTGAGGGTGGTTTCCCCAAAATTGTTTTCTACTATTCCTCCACGCAAATGCGGGTACACTTCCTCTTAATATAACCGTCCTAATCAATAAACCATTAGCATAATTAGTGCATAAACGTAAAACTCGAACGGGTAGTAAGACGCAGTGCTAAAAATATATAATTTAAAAATATAAAAATACATAATGTCCCTTATTGATTTTTTTTCCCTTTGCCAATATATACAGATTTTATGGCCTCCCTATACTTTGTTTGCACATGCCCGCATCGGTGGTCACGTGGTATAAGGCGTCACTCAATAAACTATACTACCGGTGAGAGGGAAATTGGTGATTAAATATCAATCAGATGTACCAAAGATATTTTTCCTAAATAGTTTCCATCTTCCTCTTCTCAAACATGGGCACATTTCCTCTCAATTCTACGCTCCTCATCCCTTACTCATTAGTGTAAATAGGCGGATAGTGAGTGTTAAGCAGCGATTAATTAATAATCTGATAGATTCTTCTATGTTTACAGTCCTATTTTCATGGAAAGAGCCTTTAAGAAAATACAACTATTTTTTTTAACCAAAATTGTTAATATTTTACGATTTTATTATATTATTTTATAGGTATTTATAATATTTATCAAACGTGACAACTGTAGATAGAATGCCTTAACGTATTAACATGTGAAAGTATATATATAAAATCATTCTAGTTGTCAGATAAGCTTCTTACTATAAAATTTACTGTTTAGGTGAGTTGCGGCCAACTCTTGAAATCGTGTACGAGTTGCGGCCCAGCTTTTTGAGAGACACGTACGATTGCGGCTCACTCACTTGAGAAAGAGGTATGAGCTTCGTCCCTTGATTATGAGTCTCGTCCCTTAATTAGCAGTGTACTTTTTATCACGCTGTATTAAATTTCAGGTAGAAAATATTATCGTCCATGT
This sequence comes from Timema cristinae, assembly GCA_039000515.1. Classification (NCBI taxonomy): domain Eukaryota; kingdom Metazoa; phylum Arthropoda; class Insecta; order Phasmatodea; family Timematidae; genus Timema; species Timema cristinae. The sequence continues at coordinate 117,238,334 of JBCFYV010011172.1, forward strand.
CGACATCCCTCATAATATTAAAACTCCCTCAGTTCTTGTAGTTCAATAGTTTTGGCAAAAGCTTTAAGCTCAATTTTTTTGCGAAGCTGCGACGCTTTATTTATTTTTTCTCAAGCTTTGTCTTTGTTCCTTAATGCATGATTAGTTTTCACTTTTGTTTTTTGTCCTTCTTTAAACGCTACTCCTGTATTTGACGTAGGTGTCAGTTTGAACGTCAAGTAGTACGCCAACAAAGTTTTACATGTTGGTATGGCCACTGTAGAGCAAAATGTTCAATTCGGAATGTAAACTTTTGCAGCTATTAGTAGTTCGATTGCAGGTGACAGAAAACTAGGGCCAAATTCTAGAGGGGAACGTTGCCTCAGGAGAAATATAGTTTTCAATGATGTAGTTGGTGAACTGCACAATCCTCGCTTATTCTGACGGCTGGATCACCATAAATTCTCAGTAAAGCAGTCAATGACGTCATCGTGGTTTAATAATTTCAATCAATTTTTTTTTCATTTTATAATTTAAAAAAAAAAACTTTCGGGAGTGTTGGAATGAGCTTTGTAGACTTTAGTAAGCTATAAAGTTTGAATCTTCTTCCACCAACTTTGTCTAGGCCACATACAAGTAAGAAACAGACTCTCAACCTTACGGGGTTTTTGCTGCGCTCCTTTTGCCAGCTTAAGTCCTTCAACACTGGGCATCACTAGTGTCAGTGCTGGGTGATGATAGGACTAACCGCAGCGATCCTAGTGTTGAGGGACTAAAGCTGCCAAAAGGAGCGCAGCGATCTTAACCTGGAGTTTGAGTGTTTGTGTATATTATTTGTTTGTGGTCTAGGGTGAAATCGGCAACCTATTACTACTTCTGCCTCAGGCCAGACTTCCTTTACTACTGCACTGGGGATTGATGATTCAAAGTCTGTATAAACTTCTTCGGACAGAGAGAACGTAGCACTGAGAGAAATGCAGTGACAAACTACGTATTGGAATGCAGACGTATAGATAATTTTACATTTGTTGGGCTGTATAGAAAAAAGTTATATATATATATACACAAACATATTTTTTGAAACAATGAATGGTAAAGCTCTGGGTGAAGTACTTAAGACAGCTTCAGCTTTTCTTTTAACAGCATTACTCAGTTTTGGTCGATTAAACTCTTTCTCATCGCACTTTTCATAATTTTAACCGGTGTCGCTTTCAATTATACTATTTTTTGAAGATATCTAAAAATAATAATCAATTTTTATATCATGGCCACCATTGACACTAGCCTTCAGCGTTTTATGAAAACGAAATTTATAGTCTTTATAAACGATAAGCGGTTTCGATTTTTCATCCGTGATGAATTTCATCTCTGAAAACACTTGATACAGAATAGAACCTAAGTCATGACTTGTGATTTGATGGCTTGGAAAACGGGAACAGATTTAATCCCTGACAACTAGCGGCAAACTAACAACAATATAATTAAGCCAACAGCCCAGGCTGAAATTCGTACGTGGTTCAAAACATGTGGGGCTGCAATTCAACTGTCTCTTTGGAGAAAAACAACTCGTGCGGCCGCAATTCAACTGTCTCTTTGGAGAAAAACAACTCGTGCGGCCGCAACTCAACTGTCTCTTTGGAGAAAAACAACTCGTGCGGCCGCAACTCAACTGTCTCTTTGGAGAAAAACAACTCGTGCGGCCGCAATTCAACTGTCTCTTTGGAGAAAAACAACTTGTGCGGCCGCAATTCAACTGTCTCTTTAGAGAAAAACAACTCGTGCGGCCGCAATTCAACTGTCTCTTTGTAGAAAAACAACTCGTGCGGCCACAATTCAACTGTCTCTTTGGAGAAAAACAACTTGTGCGGCCGCAATTCAACTGTCTCTTTGGAGAAAAACAACTTGTGCGGCCGCAACTCAACTGTCTCTTTAGAGAAAAACAACTCGTGCGGCCGCAATTCAACTGTCTCTTTGGAGAAAAACAACTCGTGCGGCCGCAATTCAACTGTCTCTTTAGAGAAAAACAACTCGTGCGGCCGCAATTCAACTGTCTCTTTGGAGAAAAACAACTTGTGCGGCCGCAATTCAACTGTCTCTTTGGAGAAAAACAACTCGTGCGGCCGCAACTCAACTGTCTCTTTGGAGAAAAACAACTCGTGCGGCCGCAATTCAACTGTCTCTTTAGAGAAAAACAACTCGTGCGGCCGCAACTCAACTGTCTCTTTGGAGAAAAACAACTCGTGCGGTCGCAATTCAACTGTCTCTTTGGAGAAAAACAACTCGTGCGGCCGCAACTCAACTGTCTCTTTAGAGAAAAACAACTCGTGCGGCCGCAATTCAACTGTCTCTTTAGAGAAAAACAACTCGTGCGGCCGCAATTCAACTGTCTCTTTGTAGAAAAACAACTCGTGCGGCCGCAATTCAACTGTCTCTTTGGAGAAAAACAACTCGTGCGGCCGCAATTCAACTGTCTCTTTGGAGAAAAACAACTCGTGCGGCCGCAAACTCAACTGTCTCTTTAGGAGAAAAACAACTCGTGCGGCCGCAATTCAACTGTCCTCTTTGGAGAAAAACAAGCTCGTGCGGCCGCAATTCAACTGTCTCTTTGGAGAAAAACAACTCGTGCGGCCGCAATCAACTGTCTCTTTGGAGAAAAACAACTCGTGCGGCCGCAATTCAACTGTCTCTTTGGAGAAAAAACAACTCGTGCGGGCCGCAATCAACTGTCTCTTTGGAGAAAAAACAAACTCGTGCGGCCGCAATTCAACTGTCTCTTTAGGAAAAACAACTCTCCCGGCCGCAACTCAACTGTCTCTTTGGAGAAAAACAACTCGTGCGACCGAATTCAACTGTCTCTTTGGAGAAAAACAACTCGTGCGGCCGCAATCTCAACTGTCTCTTTGGAGAAAAACAACTCGTGCGGCCGCAACTCAACTGTCTCTTTGGAGAAAAACAACTCGTGCGGCCGCAATTCAACTGTCTCTTTAGAGAATAACAACTCGTGCGGCCGCAATTCAACTGTCTCTTTGTGAGAAAAACAACTCGTGCGGCCGCAATTCAACTGTCTCTTTGGAGAAAAACAACTCGTGCGGCCGCAATTCAACTGTCTTTTTGGAGAAAAACAACTCGTGCGGCCGCAATTCAACTGTCTCTTTAGAGAAAAACAACTCGTGTGGCCGCAATTCAACTGTCTCTTTGGAGAAAAATAACTCGTGCGGCCGCAATTCAACTGTTTCTTTGGAGAAAAACAACTCGTGCGGCCGCAATTCAACTGTCTCTTTGGAGAAAAACAACTCGTGCGGCCGCAATTCAACTGTCTCTTTAGAGAAAAACAACTCGTGTCGGCCGCAACTCAACTGTCTCTTTGGAGAAAAACAACTCGTGCGGTCCGCAATTCAACTGTCTCTTTGGAGAAAAACAACTCGTGCGGCCGCAACTCAACTGTCTCTTTAGAGAAAAACAACTCGTGCGGCCGCAATTCAACTGTCTCTTTAGAGAAAAACAACTCGTGCGGCCGCAATTCAACTGTCTCTTTGTAGAAAAACAACTCGTGCGGCCGCAATTCAACTGTCTCTTTGGAGAAAAACAACTCGTGCAGGCCGCAATTCAACTGTCTCTTTGGAGAAAAAACAACTCGTGCGGCCGCAATTCAACTGTCTCTTTAGAGAAAAACAACTCGTGTGGCCGCAACTCAACTGTCTCTTTGGAGAAAAATAACTCGTGCGGCCGCAATTCAACTGTTTCTTTGGAGAAAAACAACTCGTGCGGCCGCAATTCAACTGTCTCTTTGGAGAAAAACAACTCGTGCGGCCGCAACTCAACTGTCTCTTTGGAGAAAAACAACTCGTGCGGCCGCAACTCAACTGTCTCTTTGGAGAAAAACAACTCGTGCGGCCGCAATTCAACTGTCTCTTTGGAGAAAAACAACTCGTGCGGCCGCAACTCAACTGTCTCTTTGGAGAAAAAACAACTCGTGCGGCGCAATTCAACTGTCTCTTTGAGAAAAACAACTCGTGCGGCCGCAATCAACTGTCTCTTTAGAGAAAAACAACTCGTGCGGCCGCAATTCAACTGTCTCTTTGAGAAAAACAACTCGTGCGCCGCAATTCAACTGTCTCTTTGAGAAAAACAACTCGTGCGCCGCAATTCAACTGTCTCTTTGGAGAAAACAACTCGTGCAGCCGCAATTCAACTGTCTCTTTGGAGAAAAACAACTCGTGCGGCGCAATTCAACTGTCTTCTTTAGAGAAAAACAACTCGTGCGGCCGCAATCAACTGTCTCTTTGAGAAAAACAACTGTGCGGCCGCAATTCAACTGTTCTTTGGAGAAAAACAACTCGTGCGGCCGCAATTCAACTGTCTCTTTGGAGAAAAACAACTCGTGCGGCCGCAATTCAACTGTCTCTTTGAGAAAAACAACTCGTCGCGTCGGCGCAATCACTGTCTCTTTGGAGAAAAACAACTGTGCGACCGCAATTCAACTGTCTCTTTGGAGAAAAACAACTCGTGCGCCGCAACTCAACTGTCTCTTTGGAGAAAAACAACTCGTGCGGCCGCAATCAACTGTCTCTTTAGAAAAACAACTCGTGCGCCGCAATTCAACTGTCTCTTTAGAGAATAACAACTGTGGGCCGCAATTCAACTGTCCTTTGTAGAAAAACAACTCGGCGGCCGCAATTCACGTCTCTTTGGAGAAAAACAACTCGTGCGGCCGAATCAACTGTTTTGGGAAAAACAACTCGTGCGCCGCAATTCAACTGTCCTTTGAGAAAAAACTCGTGGGCCGCAACTCAACTGTCTCTTTGGAGAAAAATAACTCGTGCGCGCAATTCAACTGTTCTTTGGAGAAAAACAACTCGTGCGGCCGCAATTCAACTGTCTCTTTGAGAAAAACAACTCGTGCGGCGCAATTCAACTGTCTCTTTAGAGAAAAACAACTCGTGCGGCCGCAACTCAACTGTCTCTTTGAGAAAAACAACTCGTGCGGCGCAATCAACTGTCTCTTGGAGAAAAACAACTCGTGCGGCCGCAATCAACTGTCTCTTTAGAGAAAAACAACTCGTCGGCCGAATTCACTGTCTCTTTAGAGAAAACAACTCGTGCCCGCAATCAACTGTCTCTTTGAGAAAAACAACTCGTGCGCCGCAATTCAACTGTCTTTTGGAGAAAACAACTCGTGCAGCCGCAATTCAACTGTCTCTTTGGAGAAAAACAACTCGTGCGGCCGAATTCAACTGTCTCTTTAGAGAAAATCAACTCGTTGCCGCAATCAACTGTCTCTTTGGAGAAAAATAACTTGTGCGGCGCAATTCAACTGTTCTTTGGAAAAACAACTGTGCGCCGCAATTCAACTGTCTCTTTGGAGAAAAAACTCGTGCGGCCGCAATCAACTGTCTCTTTGAGAAAAACAACTCGTGCGGCCGCAATTCAACTGTCTCTTGGAGAAAAACACTCGTGCGCCGCAATTCAACTGTTCTTTGGAGAAAAACAACTCGTGCGGCCGCAATCAACTGTCTCTTGGAAAAAACAACTCGTGCGGCGCAATTCAACTGTCCTTTGGGAAAAAAAACTGTGCGGCCGCAATCAACTGTCTCTTAGAAAAAACAACTCGCGGCCGCAATTCAACTGTCTCTTTGAGAAAAACAACTCTCGGCCCAATCAACTGTCTCTTTGGAGAAAAACAACTCGTGCGACCGAATTCAACTGTCTCTTTGGAGAAAAACAACTCGTGCGCCGCAACTCAACTGTCTCTTTGAGAAAACAACTCGTGCGGCCGCAATCAACTGTCTCTTTGGAGAAAACAACTCGTGCGGCCGCAATTCAACTGTCTCTTTAGAGAATAACAACTCGTGCGGCGCAATTCAACTGTCTCTTTGGAGAAAAACAACTCGTGCGGCCGCAATTCAACTGTCTCTTTAGAGAAAAACAACTCGTGTGGCCGCAACTCAACTGTCTCTTTGGAGAAAAACAACTCGTGCGGTCGCAATTCAACTGTCTCTTTGGAGAAAAACAACTCGTGCGGCCGCAACTCAACTGTCTCTTTAGAGAAAAACAACTCGTGCGGCCGCAATTCAACTGTCTCTTTAGAGAAAAACAACTCGTGCGGCCGCAATTCAACTGTCTCTTTGTAGAAAAACAACTCGTGCGGCCGCAATTCAACTGTCTCTTTGGAGAAAAACAACTCGTGCAGCCGCAATTCAACTGTCTCTTTGGAGAAAAACAACTCGTGCGGCCGTAATTCAACTGTCTCTTTAGAGAAAATCAACTCGTGTGGCCGCAACTCAACTGTCTCTTTGGAGAAAAATAACTTGTGCGGCCGCAATTCAACTGTTTCTTTGGAGAAAAACAACTCGTGCGGCCGCAATTCAACTGTCTCTTTGGAGAAAAACAACTCGTGCGGCCGCAACTCAACTGTCTCTTTGGAGAAAAACAACTCGTGCGGCCGCAATTCAACTGTCTCTTTGGAGAAAAACAGCTCGTGCGGCCGCAATTCAACTGTCTCTTTGGAGAAAAACAACTCGTGCGGCCGCAACTCAACTGTCTCTTTGGAGAAAAACAACTCGTGCGGCCGCAATTCAACTGTCTCTTTGGAGAAAAACAACTTGTGCGGCCGCAATTCAACTGTCTCTTTAGAGAAAAACAACTCGTGCGGCCGCAATTCAACTGTCTCTTTGTAGAAAAACAACTCATCCGGCCGCAACTCAACTGTCTCTTTGGAGAAAAACAACTCGTTCGGCCGCAACTCAACTGTCTCTTTGGAGAAAAACAAACTCGTGCGGCCGCAACTCACCTACAGCCAAAATTTAAACAGCAATATAGGGCATATTTTTAAGAAGTTTTAATTTTGTATATATATATTTGTATCGCACTTTATTAGGGTCATAATACTATGATCTGATATTTATTTACTTAGCTGGATCACGTCCACGGTATTAGGCGAACTTAAGCGGTCGCCTAGGAGTAAAGAACCTCGGGGTCCATTCCATCAAAATGTGTTTTTTTAGTGCTTAGAAAAATAATTATTTAATTTAAATAAGCAAATAATATTATCTGTTAGTAACACACAAATATTTGCTCCAATATTAAGAATATATTGGTTTATTAACAACAAAATCACTTTAGTATTGTCTTAAACACCGCTTCTTAGTACCCTCTCAGGTTGTACGATCATATATAGGCTTACTAATAACTTTGTGTTGGAGATGAGGAACTTTGAATTGAGAGAAAGTGTACCCTCGTTTGCGTGTAGTGAAAGTGGAAAATATTTTGGAAAAACACCTATCAGTACACCTGGCCGGGACTCGAACCCCCATCTCCCCATAATCGAAAGTCCAGTATATTGCGAGAGTGATGCCTTAGACCATGCGACCACCGAAGCAGGTCAGTAGGCCTACATAGTGATTAAAAAGAGTGGAGGAACCCGCTGCGGTGGTTGCTTGGACTGACTCGCTACTCTTGAAGTAGACTAAACTGCCAATGACGGGGAGATTAGTTCAAATCTCGGTCGGGTGTACTGAGTGTTGTTTTTACAAAATGATTTTCCACTTCCTCTCCAAGCAAGTATGAATACACTTCCTCTAAATATAACCTTTCTAATCTCTAAAATCATTAGCGTAATTAATAAATAAGCATATAAACCGCATGGGTAGTAAGATGCAGTGCTAAAAAAAAGTCGAGGGACCAGCGATCGTCGATTATTTTTGATTTGTTTAGCTCTTATTTATTATTTTCTTTCTTGCTACCCGGTCTTTTGGCACCCCATTAATATCATTTTTCGTCACTTAGGAGGTGTGATTATTTATATCATTATCAGAAAACAAATTTTAAATCTCGCCAAGGGCGCGTGAAGCCCTTATGCCGGTTCTGGTCACGTCAACCTTAAGCGCGATTCTTCGTTGGTAACTTGTGTACACGTCTCTTGTTCATTTGGTATTGTATTTACATTTCATTATGTTGGATGGCTTACATCATGAGCCAACACACGGTCCTTCGAGCAACTGACTAAACATGCCCTCGAGATATTTAGTCAAGGAATCGACAGTTCAGTCGGCAGAGGCCGGGGTTGTCAACGCGGAAAAGGAACAAGTTGAAGTGACAAGTGCCACTGGACCAAGTGGTTAGTCACCCATAGTTTCAACCTGTACATCCTTGCTATTGAGTGAATACAGGTCTAGAGAACCCTGGCTACATCCTACTTGTCCTTGTTATTGAGTGAATACAGGTCTAGAGAACCCTGGCTACATCCTATTTGTCCTTGTTATTGAGTGAATACAAGTCTAGAGAACCCTGGCTACATCCTATTTGTCCTTGTTATTGAGTGAATACAAGTCTAGAGAACCCTGGCTACATCCTACTTGTCCTTGTTATTGAGTGAATACAGGTCTAGAGAACCCTGGCTACATCCTATTTGTCCTTGTTATTGAGTGAATACAAGTCTAGAGAACCCTGGCTACATCCTATTTGTCCTTGTTATTGAGTGAATACAAGTCTAGAGAACCCTGGCTACATCCTACTTGTCCTTGTTATTGAGTGAATACAAGTCTAGAGAACCCTGGCTACATCCTATTTGTCCTTGTTATTGAGTGAATACAGGTCTATAGGACCCTGGCTACTTCCTACTTGTCCTTGTTATTGAGTGAATACAAGTCTAGAGAACCCTGGCTACATCCTATTTGTCCTTGTTATTGAGTGAATACAAGTCTAGAGAACCCTGGCTACATCCTACTTGTCCTTGCTATGGAGTGAATACAGGTCTAGAGAACCCTGGCTACATCCTACTTGTCCTTGTTATTGAGTGAATACAGGTCTAGAGAACCCTGGCTACATCCTACTTGTCCTTGTTATTGAGTGAATACAGGTCTAGAGAACCCTGGCTACATCCTACTTGTCCTTGTTATTGAGTGAATACAAGTCTAGAGAACCCTGGCTACATCCTACTTGTCCTTGTTATTGAGTGAATACAAGTCTAGAGAACCCTGGCTACATCCTACTTGTCCTTGTTATTGAGTGAATACAAGTCTAGAGAACCCTGGCTACATCCTACTTGTCCTTGTTATTGAGTGAATACAGGTCTAGAGAACCCTGGCTACATCCTACTTGTCCTTGTTATTGAGTGAATACAGGTCTAGAGAACCCTGGCTACATCCTACTTGTCCTTGTTATTGAGTGAATACAGGTCTAGAGAACCCTGGCTACATCCTACTTGTCCTTGTTATTGAGTGAATACAGGTCTAGAGAACCCTGGCTACATCCTACTTGTCCTTGTTATTGAGTGAATACAGGTCTAGAGAACCCTGGCTACATCCTACTTGTCCTTGTTATTGAGTGAATACAGGTCTAGAGAACCCTGGCTACATCCTACTTGTCCTTGTTATTGAGTGAATACAGGTCTAGAGAACCCTGGCTACATCCTACTTGTCCTTGTTATTGAGTGAATACAGTCTAGAGAACCCTGGCTACATCCTACTTGTCCTTGTTATTGAGTGAATACAGGTCTAGAGAACCTGGCTACATCCTACTTGTCCTTGTTATTGAGTGAATACAGTCTAGAGAACCCTGGCTACATCCTACTTGTCCTTGTTATTGAGTGAATACAGGTCTAGAGAACCCTGGCTACATCCTACTTGTCCTTGTTATTGAGTGAATACAGTCTAGAGAACCCTGGCTACATCCTACTTGTCCTTGTTATTGAGTGAATACAGTCTAGAGAACCCTGGCTACATCCTACTTGTCCTTGTTATTGAGTGAATACAGTCTAGAGAACCCTGGCTACATCCTACTTGTCCTTGTTATTGAGTGAATACAGGTCTAGAGAACCCTGGCTACATCCTACTTGTCCTTGTTATTGAGTGAATACAAGGTCTAGAGAACCCTGGCTACATCCTACTTGTCCTTGTTATTGAGTGAATACAGGTCTAGAGAACCCTGGCTACATCCTACTTGTCCTTGTTATTGAGTGAATACAGGTCTAGAGAACCCTGGCTACATCCTACTTGTCCTTGTTATTGAGTGAATACAGTCTAGAGAGAACTGGTAATCCCTACTTGTCCTTGTTATTGAGTGAATACAGTCTAGAGAACCCTGGCTACATCCTACTTGTCCTTGTTATTGAGTGAATACAGGTCTAGAGAACCCTGGCTACATCCTACTTGTCCTTGTTATTGAGTGAATACAGTCTAGAGAACCCTGGCTACATCCTACTTGTCCTTGTTATTGAGTGAATACAGGTCTAGAGAACCCTGGCTACATCCTACTTGTCCTTGTTATTGAGTGAATACAGGTCTAGAGAACCCTGGCTACATCCTACTTGTCCTTGTTATTGAGTGAATACAGGTCTAGAGAACCCTGGCTACATCCTACTTGTCCTTGTTATTGAGTGAATACAGGTCTAGAGAACCCTGGCTACATCCTACTTGTCCTTGTTATTGAGTGAATACAGGTCTAGAGAACCCTGGCATACATCCTACTTGTCCTTGTTATTGAGTGAATACAGGTCTAGAGAACCCTGGCTACATCCTACTTGTCCTTGTTATTGAGTGAATACAGGTCTAGAGAACCCTGGCTACATCCTACTTGTCCTTGTTATTGAGTGAATACAGGTCTAGAGAACCCTGGCTACATCCTACTTGTCCTTGTTATTGAGTGAATACAGGTCTAGAGAACCCTGGCTACATCCTACTTGTCCTTGTTATTGAGTGAATACAGGTCTAAGAACCCTGGCTACATCCTACTTGTCCTTGTTATTGAGTGAATACAGGTCTAAGACCCTGGCTACATCCTACTTGTCCTTGTTATTGAGTGAATACAGGTCTAGAGAACCCTGGCTACATCCTACTTGTCGTTGTTATTGAGTGAATACAGGTCTAGAGAACCCTGGCTACATCCTACTTGTCGTTGTTATTGAGTGATACAGGTCTAGAGAACCCTGGCTACATCCTACTTGTCGTTGTTATTGAGTGAATACAGATCTAAGAACCCTGGCTACATCCTACTTGTCCTTGTTATTGAGTGAATACAGATCTATAGAACCCTGGCTACATCCTACTTGTCGTTGTTATTGAGTGAATACAGGTCTAAGAACCCTGGCTACATCCTACTTGTCCTTGTTATTGAGTGAATACAGGTCTATAGAACCCTGGCTACATCCTACTTGTCCTTGTTATTGAGTGAATACAGTCTAGAGAACCCTGGCTACATCCTACTTGTCCTTGTTATTGAGTGAATACAGGTCTAGAGAACCCTGGCTACATCCTACTTTGTCCTTGTTATTGAGTGAATACAGGTCTAGAGAACCCTGGCTACATCCTACTTGTCCTTGTTATTGAGTGAATACAAGTCTAGAGAACCCTGGCTACATCCTACTTGTCCTTGTTATTGAGTGAATACAGGTCTAGAGAACCCTGGCTACATCCTACTTGTCCTTGTTATTGAGTGAATACAGGTCTAGAGAACCCTGGCTACATCCTACTTGTCCTTGTTATTGAGTGAATACAGGTCTAGAGAACCCTGGATACATCCTACTTGTCCTTGTTATTGAGTGAATACAGGTCTAGAGAACCCTGGCTACATCCTATTTGTCCTTGTTATTGAGTGAATACAGGTCTAGAGAACCCTGGCTACATCCTACTTGTCCTTGTTATTGAGTGAATACAAGTCTAGAGAACCCTGGCTACATCCTACTTGTCCTTGTTATTGAGTGAATACAGGTCTAGAGAACCCTGGCTACATCCTACTTGTCCTTGTTATTGAGTGAATACAGGTCTAGAGAACCCTGGCTACATCCTACTTGTCCTTGTTATTGAGTGAATACAGTCTAGAGAACCCTGGTACATCCTACTTGTCCTTGTTATTGAGTGAATACAGGTCTAGAGAACCCTGGATACATCCTACTTGTCCTTGTTATTGAGTGAATACAGTCTAGAGAACCCTGGATACATCCTACTTGTCCTTGTTATTGAGTGAATACAGTCTAGAGAACCCTGGATACATCCTACTTGTCCTTGTTATTGAGTGAATACAGGTCTAGAGAACCCTGGCTACATCCTACTTGTCCTTGTTATTGAGTGAATACAGGTCTAAGAGAACCCTGGCTACATCCTACTTGTCGTTTTATTGAGTGAATACAGTCTAGAGAACCCTGGCTACATCCTACTTGTCCTTGTTATTGAGTGAATACAGGTCTATAGGAACCCTGGCTACATCCTACTTGTCCTTGTTATTGAGTAATACAGTCTATAGAACCCTGGCTACATCCTACTTGTCGTTGTTATTGAGTGAATACAAGTATAGAGAACCCTGGCTACATCCTACTGTCTGTTATTGAGTGAATACAGGTCTAGAGAACCTGGCTACATCCTATTTGTCCTTGTTATTGAGTGAATACAGGTCTAGGACCCTGGCTACATCCTACTTGTCCTTGTTATTGAGTGAATACAAGTCTAGAGACCCTGCTACATCCTATTTGTCCTTGTTATTGAGGGAATACGGTCTATAGGACCCTGGCTACATCCTACTTGTCCTTGTATTGAGTCAATACAGGTCTATAGGACCCTGGCTACATCTACTTGTCGTTGTTATTGAGTGATTACAGGTCTAGAGAACCCTGGCTACATCCTACTTGTCCTTGTTATTGAGTGAATACAAGTCTAGAGAACCCTGGCTACATCCTACTTGTCCTTGTTATTGAGTGAATACAGGTCTAGAGAACCTGGCTACATCCTACTTGTCCTTGTTATTGAGTGAATACAGTCTAGAGAACCCTGCTACATCCTACTTGTCTTGTATTGAGTGAATACAGGTCTAGAGAACCCTGGCTACATCCTACTTGTCCTTGTTATTGAGTGAATACAGGTCTAAGAACCCTGATACACCTACTTGTCTTGTTATTGAGTGAATACAGTCTAGAGAACCTGATACATCCTACTTGTCCTTGTTATTGAGTGAATACAGGTCTAGAGAACCCTGGCTACATCTACTTGTCGTTGTTATTGAGTGAATACAGGTTAGAACCTGGCTACATCCTACTTTCTTGTTATTGAGTGAATACAGGTCTAGAGAACCTGGCTACATCCTACTTGTCCTTGTTATTGATGAATACAGTCTAGAGAACCCTGGCTACATCCTACTTGTCCTTGTTATTGAGTGAATACAGTCTAGAGAACCTGGCTACATCCTATTGTCCTTGTTATTGAGTGAATACAGTCTAAGAACCCTGGCTACATCCTATTGTCCTTGTTATTGAGTGAATACAGGTCTAGAGAACCTGGCTACATCCTACTTGTCCTTGTATTGAGTGATACAGGTCTAGGAACCCTGGATACATCCTACTTGTCCTTGTTATTGAGTGAATACAGGTCTAGAGAACCCTGGTACATCCTACTGTCCTTGCTATTGATGAATACAGGTCTAGAGAACCCTGGATACATCCTACTTGTCCTTGTTATTGAGTGAATACAGTCTAGAGAACCCTGGATACATCCTACTTGTCCTTGTATTGAGTGAATACAGGTCTAGAGAACCTGGCTACATCCTACTTGTCCTTGTTATTGAGTGAATACAGGTCTAGAGAACCCTGGCTACATCCTACTTGTCTTGTTATTGAGTGATTACAGTCTAGAGAACCTGGCTACATCCTACTTGTCCTTGTTATTGAGTGAATACAGGTCTAAGGACCTGGCTACATCCTACTTGTCCTTGTTATTGAGTGAATACAGGTCTAGAGAACCTGGCTACATCCTACTTGTCCTTGTTATTGAGTGAATACAGGTCTAGAGAACCCTGGCTACATCCTACTTGTCTTGTTATTGAGTGAATACAGGTCTAAGAACCCTGGCTACATCCTACTTGTCGTTGTTATTGAGTGAATACAGTATAGAACCTGGCTACATCTACTTGTCCTTGTTATTGAGTGAATACAGTCTATAGAACCCTGGCTACATCCTACTTGTCTTGTTATTGAGTGAATACAGGTCTATAGAACCCTGGCTACATCCTACTTGTCCTTGTTATTGAGTGAATACAGTCTAAGAACCCTGGCTACATCCTACTTGTCGTTGTTATTGAGTGAATACAGTCTAGAGAACCCTGGCTACATCCTACTTGTCCTTGTTATTGAGTGAATACAGGTCTAGAGAACCCTGGCTACATCCTATTGTCCTTGTTATTGAGTGAATACAGGTCTAAGACCCTGGCTACATCCTACTTGTCCTTGTTATTGATGAATACAGTCTAGAGAACCCTGGCTACATCCTATTTGTCCTTGTTATTGAGTGAATACAGGTCTAAGGACCCTGGCTACATCCTACTTGTCCTTGTTATTGAGTAATACAGGTCTAAGGACCCTGGCTACATCCTACTTGTCCTTGTTATTGAGTGATTACGGGTCTATAGAACCCTGGCTACATCCTACTTGTCCTTGTTATTGAGTGAATACAGTCTATAGGACCCTGGCTACATCTACTTGTCCTTGTTATTGAGTGAATACAGGATCTAAGGAACCCTGGCTACATCCTACTTGTCTTGTTATTGAGTGAATACAGTCTAGAGAACCCTGGCTACATCCTACTTGTCGTTGTTATTGAGTGAATACAGTCTAGAGAACCCTGGATACATCCTACTTGTCGTTGTTATTGAGTGAATACAGATCTATAGAACCCTGGCTACATCCTACTTGTCCTTGTTATTGAGTGAATACAGATCTATAGAACCCTGGCTACATCCTACTTGCCCGTTGTTATTGAGTGAATACAGTCTATAGAACCCTGGCTACATCCTATTGTCCTTGTTATTGAGTGAATACAGGTCTATAGAACCCTGGCTACATCCTACTTGTCCGTTGTTATTGAGTGAATACAAGTCTAGAGAACCCTGGCTACATCCTATTGTCCTTGTTATTGAGTGAATACAGGTCTAGAGACCCTGGCTACATCTATTTGTCCTTGTTATTGAGTGAATACAGTCTATAGACCCTGGCTACATCCTACTTGTCCTTGTTATTGAGTGAATACAAGTCTAGAGAACCCTGGCTACATCCTATTTTGTCCTTGTTATTGAGTGAATACAGTCTATAGGAACCCTGGCTACATCCTACTTGTCCTTGTTATTGAGTGAATACAGGTCTAGAGGAACCCTGGCTACATCCTACTTGTCCTTGTTATTGAGTGAATACAGGTCTAGAGAACCCTGGCTACATCCTACTTGTCCTTGTTATTGAATGAATACAGGTCTATAGAACCCTGGCTACATCCTACTTGTCGTTGTTATTGAGTGAATACAGTCTAGAGAACCCTGGCTACATCCTATTTGTCCTTGTTATTGAGTGAATACAGGTCTATAGGAACCCTGGCTACATCCTACTTGTCGTTGTTATTGAGTGAATACAAGGTCTAGAGAACCCTGGCTACATCCTATTTGTCGTTGTTATTGAGTGAATACAGGTATAGAGACCCTGGCTACATCCTACTTGTCCTTGTTATTGAGTGAATAAGGTCTAGTAGACCCTGGCTACATCCTATTTGTCCTTGTTATTGAGTGAATACAGTCTAGAGAACTCTGGCTC
Organism: Timema cristinae; assembly: GCA_039000515.1. Taxonomy (NCBI): domain Eukaryota; kingdom Metazoa; phylum Arthropoda; class Insecta; order Phasmatodea; family Timematidae; genus Timema; species Timema cristinae. Next base: position 117,253,869 of record JBCFYV010011172.1, read on the forward strand.
CATCCTACTTGTCCTTGTTATTGAAGTGAATACAGATCTAGAAACCCTGGCTACATCCTACTTGTCCTTGTTATTGAATGAATACAGGTCTAATATCAACGACGGTCAAGGCGGAAGCGTGGATTTAAAAGCTTATGTCCGCGCGCATGCGCATCACTCGAACATGGACACGTGACGATCGTGCTTCACGAGGTTCCCGAACTCTCGACGCCTAATATGCATCCACCCGCGCTCATTTGAAATGCGACAGCTGTCGTCCACTTCCTATTTGACTGCGACTCTCTCTCTCTCTTCCCGTAGCGCAGACTTATTAGGACATGTCCGTTAGAGAGACTCGAGTGCTGACTCGCATACTGAGAAACTATGAATGGATGAATAACAACTAAGTCACCCGATCTTCCGGTAAATGGGCTGTTCCGGGTTCGATTAACAGAGAGCGCTCAAACTCATAATTCTGACGATGTAGTTTTTATGTACCACATCTTACTACACCATTCGGAATATCCACATATTTACACTATTTGGATAGGGATGGAGTTAAAAGAAAATGTACCCGATTTTACGGCGTAAGAGAGAGTAGGAAACCATTTAGGAAAAGTCACCCTCAGTATGCCCGACTGGGATAAGATCAACTCCTCCGTCACCAACTCTCCAGTCTATTGGGAGAGTATCGCCTTAGACCACGTGACCACCGAAGCAGGTAACTAATGTTCAGGCTTACTGCTAGTTTTATAATGAAATTTAGGGTGACCTGGTGATCTAGGAGTAAGGTGTCGGACTTCTGAGCTGGGGACCGGGGTTCAATCCTCGGTCTCGACACAAATTATCTGATTACCAAACCCTTCCTTCACCTTTGACAAGACGTGTATTAATCCCAACTTGTGAATGTGGGGAATGCCAGACCTCCACCGTGGTTCGGATTCCATGTTAAACTGTAGGTCCTCCATTTCATCTCACAATCACCCTACCATTACACATTAGCGTAAGTGCGTATAACCCGAACGGGTAGTAAGACGCGGTGCTAATAACAATAATAATAATAATAATAATAAATAATAATAATAATAATATAATGACATTTTGATGTTAAAGTTATGTTTTTTCGCGACTCGACCATCTTGGTTAAGCATCAGGATGTAGCATAAAGAGTTAATTTTACAGAATCTAACAAGCATTTCCTTTGAAAGGCTGTGGAAAAGCACTATGTGTGAAAAATTCTCCTCCAATGAACCCGGTCTGATATTGAACTTCAGCCTCACGAGTAAGAGTCGAGTCCGTCAGTGTACACCCAACTGTGACGACCAGAAAAAACAACTCTAATTGATTAGAAGAACACGAGAAACCCGTACCGTACCACGGATTAAAGTGGGAATGTTATAAACGTGAGTTAAGATCACTGTTTTTGCAGTTTTTAAATCGAAAATGTTTTGGTCAAAATAAATCAATATTTCTTCAATAAAAACATAAAACTTAAATTTCTTCACATAGGTGTCCTCAACAGATCTTGAATATATACTGTATGGATCTCCTTGAATTTAATGACAACTTTTTCTCTTCATTTAAAAAGTTGGTAATCTAATGCAATGCTAATGACTGTGGCCTGGCATTCCCCACATTAACAAGTTGTGATTAATTCACGTCTTTTCAGAGGAGAAGGAAGGGTCTTGCAATCAGATAAATCTATGCCGGGACTGAGGATTGAAACCAGATCTCCCAGCATAGAAGTACGACACCTTACCCCTAGACCACCAGGTCACCAACAACCACCATGTGAAGAAAATTAAACTAAATGTTTCTACTGGAGCAATAAATTATTCATTTCGACCAAAGAAAAGTTTTGCATTAAAAACTGCGGGCGCTGGTCACACAATATACTATACTTCCAGCGACAGAGAGGTTGAGGTTCGAATCTTGGCCGGATTTATTAGGAGGGAGGTATAAGTCTTCAACATCTTATTTGTTATTTCGTCGCATCATATTACCCGTTAGTCCTATCCGTAACTTTACACTAGTGAAATAGGGTTGAGAAAGATGAAGAGAAATTAAGAAACCTTTTAGGGAGAAAAAAAAACCTCTCAGAACATCCTGCAAGTATTTAAACCCGGACCTCTTTGTCACTATAAAATCAGATCATATGAGGTTGACGTCAGCCTTATCCCGTGTTCCATACGATGAAAATAAGCCTTTAACAACTTGTGTTCTAAACAGAGTAATAACAATAATAATACTAACACATGAAACAATGTCGTTGACTTCTATCGAAACTGTTTCATTGAAACATGAAATCTCTAGCGTTCATGCTTTCCTATTATAATTTCTGACAATGTTTTCAAATAAATGGTACGATGCACCGTACCACTCTCTTTAACCTTAAAATAGATACATTTACTAAAAATAGCCTCTTAAAATTTGTTAAACGAAATTATATACACTGTTGCAGAAACACTCCACTAAAGAGCATACATTTTATAACATACACTGTTACAAAAAAAAACTACCAAAGAGCATATAACCATCAATTTAATATTTCTAAATAACTTACAAAAATAATGGTTGTTTATAGCTCAGAAACCATTGGTTTTATGAAATGTATTCCATATTAAAATCTTTTTAATTTTAACAGTACCACAAATGTATAGCAATAAATTAGTTCGTATCTCAAATATTCACGGAGATATGATCCAAATTGGAAATTACTACTTTTTTATAATATCCTAAAAGTCATTTTCATGGAAAAATTAAAATCTCCATTTTGTTTGTAATGTTAAACAGTGTCTAAATATAAAATTGAAACATAATCGTTAAAGACGATCTTTATAAAATCGATTTTATCTCTTTTTTCCTTCAGTAAACTAGCTTTAATCTAAGGGTTAGATATCTAATTTACAAACCCCTCTCATGGACCTTATGAAAACCCTAGATACCAAGTTTCAGCCCAATCGGTAATATGGTTTTGGATCTAGTCCAAGATACGGAAAACAGATGGCATTGCAAAAAAAAAAAACATTTTATCGATTTCAGGGGATTATGAAACGTCGACATTTCTGAAAATCTCGAATTCGATTTTTTTGACGAACACAATTGAGAAAAAGTAAGAATCAGTTATCAGTAAACTAAACTTTAATAAGCTTTCCCCAGATAAACTAACATTTCTATAATAATCATTTGAAACACACTTCAGATATAAATAATTTTGAACAATATTGATATAGCCAATTTTATTTATATCATCACCGCGATTTACTATCTGTTCAGGCTATACGCATATATGATAATTATTCTAATGAGGAGGGATGGGGGAGGCAGCATTTTAAAGGTAGTTTACCCTAATTTGTGTATAAAAAGCGTGGTAAGCCATTTAGGAAAAACCAGCCTTAATTTACCTGACCGAAATTCGAACCCTGATCCCCCATCATCAGCAATTCAGCAGCATGGGAATTCAGCAACTGAAGCGGCATTTAAAAAAATTAAATTTTCAAAAATGTCATCAGTAAACTAAATTCTTATTTATCATGTAAGACAATCCTCAGATATTTAATTTGAACCAAAACGTTAAAGCCATTTCTGAAAATTTTCTAAAACTGGTCCATATATCAGTTAACTTCCCTTAAACTAATTTACCCCTCAAAAACAAAGCTTTCTTTTTATTTTACATGCCAAACGCTCTTAAGATATCCATTTCAAATAAAATCGTTAAAGCCATTTTCCAAAATATTTTGAATTTTCAAAAATCAGTCATCATTAACTATTCTTAATTTAATTTAAATAAAAAACCCAGAGATATGATCATATTATAATATATAAATAACACGTTTGAACAAAATCTACCAAGCAATTTCGGCTGTATCTCCAGAAACAGACAGACAGACATGGAGACAGACTGATTTGTAAGACCTAACTTTTTTGGTTAAAGGAAGTATAAAACATCAAGATCCATTATAGTCTCGAGATAGAAAAATTTCCACAGTTACAATACTTTATCTATATGAGAAAGTAAAAAAGTACACAACTTACTGGTGCAATATATATTGTTCCAGACGCCGGGGTCCGACTCCTTCCAGACGTCTGGGTGGGAAATGCGGCGCTCCCAGAAGTTGCGCGCCTGTGTCGCGTGGCGGGAACTTACGGCCAACATGATCACTTAACGATACCGCCACAAACACTTAAGTGTATCGTCTAATTTGAGGGAAATATCATTAAATTATCTCGTATATCCTATAGGATGACAGTTCTGATGTCACAAAAACAAAATCCATGATTATCTTAGAATTTTTTGCTCTGAACCTATTAAAAATAGCTTTGTTTGAAGAAGGCTATAACTATCTTTCTTGAAATTTACTTTGATCTAAGAGTTCCGACATTTCACATGAAATAACATTGAAAATTAACTAGCCTAATTTTTAAGTTTTATTATCATTTTTTTTTATACCTTCCACCTCCATTTTAACGTAAGCCATAGTTATAGTTGGGCATAACAAACCACTTCTTAAAAAACGCGGGATTTATAGACGTCTGCAACACTTCTCAACGATCTAGTAGCAGCCCCCTCGAGGGTGTATAAGTTAGTGTTGAATCATACATAGCATATTACCTTTCTCACTCAGGACTTCCATTCTTTTCCCAATACAAAATTCCTTGTGTTCTACACGCTTTTCAGAAACAATGACAAATTCTACATTGGCCTAACATTCATTATTATAAATCATAGGTGTTCGATCTTATGACAGATCAATTCCTTTTGTCAGTTAAATTGGACCGCCAATGTGCCCTGTCCTCTCCCTTATTCAGCTACCAGAATTTTCTTATTTCCTAAAGTCATTCAATATTTGAATCCTTCTTCTTCCTAAGTTTCTCTTTCCCTCAATTTTTTCCTCTATGACGTTGTGAGGAAGACAGTTCCCATCCAGTTTGCTTTGTACCGAAGAATCACATCCAAAATGGTTCTTTTATCACCCCCTTTTCTTAGGACTTCTTCATTTATCACCTTGTCTGTTTACATAATTTTCCCAAGTCTTCTCATGTCTTTTAGAGAGTATTTATCATAGATGAATAAAGCTCAATTTTTCACTAAAAATTGACTATTTTGAAGTCATGTCATTGGTGTTTAGAGCAGGATGATTTCAGTTCGATTGGGAAATATGCGGTTGTTACGCAACTTAATGTTTTAAGGGGGGAAACATTGGTGGTAGATATAATGCATGTTTGATATTCCAGTCATTTTTTAGTGTATTTTTGGTGAAAATCCATGTGTTTACCAGTTTTTTCCCAGACACCAAAAATTCCCTGAGATTTCCAGATTCTTCCTGCAGCCCTACCCTTTTGGAGTAATTAAAATGCGCATAGCGTGATAGAAACACAAATGGAACGGTGTACCACACGTACTTTCTCTTTAATCTTAAGATAGAGACATTTACCAAAAACTCGTGAAATTTGTGAAACGAAATAATATACACTGTTATTATTATTATTAGCACCGCGTCTTACTACCCGTTCGGGTTATACGCACTTAGGCTAATGTGTAATGGTAAGGTGATTGTGAGATGAAATGGAGGACCTACAGTTTAACGTGGAATCCGAACCACGGGGAGGCCTGGCATTCCACACATTCCCAAGATGTCTTGTCAGAGGTGTAGAAGGGTTTGGAAATCAGATAAATTTGTGCCGGGTAAAAACATGCTATTGATTGAGCCAATCTGTCGCACAATATACACTGTTGCAGAAACACTCCACAAATAGAATAAATGTAATAATATACAATGTTACAAAAACATTGAGAAAAGAGGAGCATCTCTGTCCACCAAAAAGCAAAATAATCATTTTCATATTTCTAAGTACTCCATAAAAACTATAGATGGTTGTTTATTGCTCAGAAATTATTGGTTTTATAAAATTATATTCTACATTAAGATATTTTTAATGTTAACAGTACTTCAACTTTACAATTATAAGTTATTTTGTATCTCAAAAAGTTGCGGACATTTGTTCAAAATTGAAATTTTATGTTTATGTAGGCAAAGTAATTTTCATAGAAAAATGAAAATTGTTTTTGTTTGTAATTTTAAACAATATCTAGATATAAAAATTTAGTCAAAGTAGTTAGACCTAATATTGAGAAAATATTTTTTTTCCTCTCTTTGCTCCATCCTTAATTTTAGGGTTAGATATCTTGTTCCAAAAATCTCTTGGAGGAACCTTAGGAAAGCCCCAGATACCAAGTTTTAACCCAATTGGTGAAATGATTTCGGCTCTAGGCCAAGACAGGCAGATGCCGTCATAAAAAAACTTATTTTGTTTCAGGGGGTCATGAAACGTCGACATTTATCAAAATCTCAACCTAGATATTTTTGGAAGATCACAATACTCCTCTCTTCTAAAAAAAAACAATCATTTTTGTATAATTTAATTCTAGAGATTATTTATCAGTGTATTTATCGCCACTGTTATATTTTGTTATCTAAGGCGTCACTATCGTAATAGACTTGACTGCTGATGACAGGGAGATCGGGGCTTGAATCCTGGTTGGTTGTACTGAGGTTTTGTTCCCCCTTAAATAGTTTTCCACTTTCCCTCCACAAAAATACGGATACATTTCCTCAAATAGTTCGACCTTCCTGATCGCTAGGTACTCAATATTTTATTTTCAACGCGAAATAAAACCATAGTTATAGAAAACAACTCCACCCCCATAATATATAAAAAATAAAAACCAATTTTATTTTTACTAATTCCAATTTTCCTGTTGTCTAGTGATTAATGTAGAAAGTTCGATCTAGCTTAGTAATATATTAAATTCCCGGTAAAAGGACGCGCAGTGGAGCGCCGAGACGCGTGGCAGACGGTCAGAAATACCGCGTTATTTAAGAATTGGTTAGTTATAGGAATAAAATATGGCTCACACCAAAATGGAAGTCAAAGGTATCACTATATCTCTGTAGGCTTTATAACCTAATATCTCAAGATTTATAATCTAAAAATTAATCAGTAAACAGGTTAAGTTAGCTAATTTACAAAGGCCTTTACGCTAGTTGTTTCAGTTCTGAGATCAAAGTAGATAGATAGATAGTTCTAGCCTTCCTCGAACAAATACAACTATTTATAATAGAATAGAAACAGAACATTCTAAGGTAATTGAGGATTGTTTTAATGGTTTTGAAGCTTCAGATATAATTTACTTAAGAAATATCCTAGTTTGAGGATATTTTTCTTCAAGTAGGCGGCGCTTTTTCATTCGTCCTCCATATTGTCACGACAGGAGTGATAGTTTTGTTAAGGATGTGTTTCAACAGATGAACTTCAGTTTAATATTTAGTTAATTAAGTTGTTAGAGACGGATAAAAAAAAGTAGGGTAACCGTTTATGACGTTAATTCACCATCCCAGTTTTATATTCGTAAGATATTACAATAATCAAGAGAAAACTATATCCTCAGTATTATCTTTAAATTGAGCCTTTTTGTTTGCATTTGAGATGGTTTTACTTACAATTTACATTACAATTTTCATAGGAAGGGCCTTTATCTGACAGGTATGTTATTAGATCTAGTATCACGTACTAATTGGTCAACTCATGTAATTGGCAGCTGTCATTATTGATAGAAATTACCAATATATCTATACAATAATACTGTATAGTAAAATGTTATCCATGTTGGCTGAAAATAAATAAATATATATATGCACGTTTTTAAAAGGTTCTTTCTACGAAAATTGAACTGTAGATGTAACACTATTCCAAACACTATTTGTGTAGTCAATATTCCTTATTTTATTTAAAATAACAAATAGGTAATTTCAATAACTATTGAAAATGGTTCGGTAACGTTAGAAGGCTAAGGTTTTATTTTGTGCCAGAATTAAAAAACAACAACACACACACACTATTCTCGTTTGTATGCGACATAAGGCCTACTTTGCAATTAGGAGCTCACTCTCACTACCAGCGTCAGAATAATCCTACCGCTGTCACAATATCACTACCAGTACCCCTATAGTCACGGCGGACGTCACTACAATGATCACTAAACAAACACAACCCTCGCACTCGCTGACAAAGACTCTACTACAACTTGTTAACAAGTAACAATACTTCTTGTCGCACACAGTCTTCCATCTTCCAGTGATTGACCCGCGTCGCCCTCTACACATGACGTCACTACCGCCAATTGTCTTGGAGCTATACGGTGACGTCACCAGCCCCATAAATGTTTGGTACCGACTGCATCGGAGACGCATTGCTCAAAACTTTTGTAAGATTCATTAACATCATAAACAGAAGTGGAGGAATCATGAGGAGAGGGTTAAAAAGGCATTACCTCCTGTGAAATAAATCTGCCCCCTCCCTAAGATTTATTTCACTCGCCTTTTTTTACCCTCGAATAGTATACGATTAAAGACAAACATAACATATATTCTAGAGGAATCCAATTTTACAAAGAATTTCAGGTAATGACATCTCTAAATAACTTCTAGGGTCATCCATATTTATATAAAAAAAAGGGTTGGTTTATTCTAAATATATTTTAGGAGCATAGAAATTTTAAAATTTAATGAGTGATGTCTACCACAAATACCTTCTAGAGGAGTACAATCTTACAAACAAAAAAAAAAGTCGAAGATCACTCCAAATAGCATCTAATTGCTATAAATTTTCTAAGGGGGGAGGGGGGTGGCTTTTAGTTTGGAGGGAAGGTTCTGCTGTTAATTTATAATGCTGTGTCCTGGCACAATCCAATACATCGATACACACGCTTTACATTAAAGAGTTATTTCAAATCTCCTCGCAACAGCCGACGAAGCTGTCTGCTAGCTTCTGGCTGTAGAGCGCATGCGTTGACGAATGCGCATGCGCACTAATTTAAGATGGTTGGTTCTGAGATTTGATTGGTTATCCTGTGCCGAACATCTCGAGCAGAGCGGACAAAGCAGAGAATAGTTGAACATCAGCATAACACTCACACTGATTAAGCGGAAATCTTGGGATTGGCTCAGAGCGCGTCACGTGACCACGTTTCTGTTCTGCGCTAGTTTTTCGGCGAACGTGTAAATCTACAGTAAGTCCCTTGTTGTAAGGTAGTGTGGAAGACAACGTGAGTTAATTTTACTGTGTTTCCAGCTTTTATAGCAAAAATTTTTTTTTAAATACGATAGATAAAATATTATTTCAGAAGATACGTTTAATTTGATTTTCTACAAATAGTAATTATTATTTTATTTTATAATACCACGTCTTACTTCCCGTTATACACCTATGTACTGATTAATGAGTTAAGGATGAGGGAGGTTCAATCTGTAGTAAGTGTACCAACATTTGCATCGGGGGAGAGTGGAATCCCCTTTAGGTAAAACCACCTTCAGTTCACCCGACCAGGATCGAACCCCGATCTCCCCGTCATCTGCAGTCTAGTCTATCGCAAGAGTGATGCCTTAGACCAAAGTGGGTGGTAGTCAAGTCATTGATAAATATTTGTTATGGGTATCCCGGAAAAATATAAACTATTTTTCTCTTAGTGTAGTAAAAGTTTCTCATAAAATTTCACTTCGAAAATATTAAACCAAAGGGCTATGACTGGTTCGATACCTCAGATAGATCATGCAATAATATTTAAAAGCGTATAAACCCAATTGGTAGTAAGACGCGGTACTAAAAAAAAGGCTAATAGGTACTATGTATGCAAGAGTTTGCTTCGTGCTTCATAGAAGTATCAGATAATAGTTTCATGGGTTGCCAAATTGTCTTCAAATAGGCTATAAAATAAGAAGCCTTCTCCGCGAAGACTGCTATTTTCAATAATGATATGGATTCATTGTCGAAATAATTTTTTCTTTTTTTACAACCTATTTTTTATTTTAGCACCGCATCTTACTACCTGTCCAGGTTATACGCTTATGTACTAATAACGACAATATGTTAGGGATAAGGAAGGATGAATTTAGGTGAAGTGTATCCTCATTTGCGTGGAAAGAGAGTAGAAAACCATTTAGGAAAAGCCACCCTCAGTACACACTATCGGGATTAGAACATCGATCTCCCTGTCATAGGGGTGCTAGTTTATTGCTAAAGTGACGCCCTAGACCATACGGCTACCGAAACAGCAGAGTAGTGTGTGGGATACATGAGAACCCCACTTCCTATGATGAGTCTAAACACTCACATCCTGTTTGAGTTTGCTTACTATCGCCATGAACTGCCCACTATCAATTTCTATAACATTACACTAGTCCACCACTAGTATAGGCTATGAGTCTTTATATAGTTTTACAAACAGTTTACTATGTGGATTGTTTTATACGTTACAATCTCTATTCATGGCCCACCTACAATATGAGTACATTTGCGCTAGCGTGACGGTAGGCCACGTGTCTTCTGGTAGTTTATTTACAAGGTCATTGTTGCTCAATGAAATAGGGCCTACTGTGACCAGGCCTAGGCTCATAGTAGCAAAGTTATTCTAATGGCAGCCTTTGTTTCTCACTGAATTCCGTTTGTGTTGATTATTAGAAACACTGATAGCCATCATGGAAACTTGTGTGGGTAATTTGAAAATAGGGCAGGTAGTATGTTCAGTGGTATTTAAACACATATGTATGGGCAGAACATAATCATATTGGAAAGTTACTTTCTCATATTTTAAACAAACGAAAGATATATAATTTTTCTTTTGAAAAAAAGTTTGAAGAAAATGGATTTATTTCGAGTTTTGTACAGTTTTATTTAAAATTTTAAAAATATAGTCGATCACTCTAAAGTTTTCGTTAAAATTCCAATTATTGATTCATACATACGATCCGAGTACTTATCTCAGTCGGTAGCGTGTATGTAAATTGAGCTAAGGGTCCTAGATTCAATTGCCGGCATGGCCAAAAAATATATTACTGGTGATTTGTGGACTCTCCCTGTCACAATGATGAATTAACGTCCATGGGTCTGGATGTTGTGTCTGTTCTATATTTAAGTTAGTTTATAAATCATGTGTTGATATAATCAGTCAGTACAGAACGTGCACGTTAAATACCTCAAATAAATGAAAAATGACCAGTACATACGCCATTTTTTAAAAAGGAATTAGGTGACCTGGTGGTCTAGGGGTAAGGTGTCAGACTTCTGTACTGGCGGCCGGGGTTCAATCCTCGGTCCCGGCACAGATCTATCTGATTACCAAACCCTTCCTTCACCTCTGACAAGACGTGTATTAATCACAACTTGTGAATGTGAGGAATGCCAGGCCTCCACCGTGGTTCAGATTCCACGTTAAACTGTAGGTCCTTCATTTCATCTCACAATCACCCTACCATTACACATTAGCGTAAGTGCGTATAACCCGAACGGGTAATAAGACGCGGTGCTAATAATAATAATAATAATAAAAAGGAATTTTTATTTTTGTAAAACATTCCTAACATGCATGGACAAATTCGCTTGTCTAGTCTAGTCAAGCTACTGTCCTATTTTTGTTGTGATGGCTGCCATCCTATTTTCAATTCAATATATTTTAATGAACTGAATTAAGTGGTACAAGTGCAAGTCCGTCATGGAATAGGCTTACCTGGTGAACTGTGTTCGGACGGAAGGAAGCGATGCGCGCAGCCGCACGACCTGACGTTGGGCGTCGGTACGGGAGTTACTTCTCCTCCCGAAGTCGGACTTGAGGCTGGATCCACCACCACCACCATAGTTCGTCTACCTGTTGTCAACACAAGTCAACAGTCAACTCAACATTCGACGTTAGGTCCGGGAACAAACTAGCGTTGTGAACGCTGCGACAAGGTTGCTCTAGTGCAGGGGTCGGCAAAAGATTGATTTCACCCCAAGATTCAGTCTATCGCATAAAAAAAACACTACAGCGTCGTGAAAAGGCAAGATTAGCTTGCATTATTCCACTATGGTGCAGCTTATAAGACAGGGCCATGGTGTAATCTGTCAAGGTAATACTGCTGCCGTTCAAGGTAAATGGAATGTACGTTTTATTTATTTCTATAAAGGCAGGGACATAAGTATTGGAGTATTTAAGTAATAAATACAATATGTATAGAAAAATAATAATTATTAGTTGATTTGGAAAACGAGGGTTGATCGCGGAACTTTGATAAATGTAAAAGTCTATCGGAGCCCTAAAAGGTTGCCAACCCCTCCTATAGTGTATTGCATTGTTTCGTATGAGAGGGGTCAGACTAGCATCCTGAACGCTGCGACAGTTTTATAATCGCAGATGGTTGCGACAGCCACGCACTTGAAATGCTCCACATGTAATCAGCCGTAACCCCCGTCAGATTAGCGTTCGTGTCACCTGTTGCAGTCTTTTTTCTAGTTTAAGAGCCGTGTTTACGTTTACAGCCAACAATTTGACAGATAATTGCTTATAAACGAAGTACATAATAGCGATACACTGTGGAATTTAAAACACACAAACTATGCAAACAGGGATGTCAAGGGAAAGCTGTGGATGGAGGTAACTGCTGCTGTTTTACAAAACTGCTTCTCAATATTTACTTTCACGTTGGAAGACAGCCAATCAAAGATCCCTGCACTCATTATCTAGTACTAGAAAAATTTGTCTGGATATTCACGAAGTTTGACGACCAGAGTACGAAACTGTCTAAAGGACAGCTTGTAACTGTTGGTAGGGTGTACACCCTAGTTCCAAACTTTCTTCTTGTTCAGATGATTTGATACAGCAAGAGTGAGTTGCAGAAAATCTTCACCCATAGTCAACATTTTCGCTACTGACAGATTCTGAGGTAGCTGGGTTTCATACGCCAGCGTGACACCTAATAGCGGCCAGCCGTGCTGGCGTTCTGTTCATAGCGTTTCTGTCACATAGTTCGAAATGCTAGTATGTTCCCGAAGTTTCTTGTTAAAATTATTATAATGTAAAATCTAAAGCTGCGTCATCCAGATTATCAAACCAAACCTCGAACTGAACTTTTGTAGAACTTCCATCACGTGTTCGAGGGAATGATCGCACTGACTCAATAAATGTCGGTATTTCGATTAAACGTTAAAGGATATTACAAGCCTCGGCTTGTAAAGGGTCGATTACTGGGTGAGATTACTAGCTACTCGCCGCTATTAAACTCGCCGAATGTAATCTCCACGGCTAGTAAACTCGCGCTTCCTCTATCCCAGTGATTAAAGTTGAACACCGGGCGACTTTCAGTGGCGGCTCGTGTATGGGCACTGCGGAACTGCAGCACCCCTATTTACACTTGATATTATCGATGACATTTAATATAATGAGTCCTTTGTTCTTTAATTCTTTATTTATTTTTGTAATACACTATATATTCCTTAAGATTAATGTCAGTACTTCAGTAGCCATCCCCCAGTTTATGAAAAAGATACAAAAATCTTTGTATGGAACTGTGCACTTCACAGTCCCCAGCGACGTGATGTTTGACTGTTGTGCGCATGCGCACATAGGAGGGTGGGTGGGAGGAAGGTGGGACTGCCAGGTAGAGAGAGAACGTTTGCTCCCGCAGTGCCGGCTCTGGTGTGATGGTGAAAGGAAGTTTTTTTACTCAGCGTGTGTTGTGCTTAAAAACCGTGTACTATATTATTGAATGTGATAAAGTGTAGAAGAGTGTAGAATTATATTATTATTATTCTTCCAGCTATTCTATTTGATTCTTTTTTTTCGGTTCTTTTATTTAACAGAAAGACTAAATGCACTTGCAGTACTTTCAATGGAGAAAAATTTCCTCAATTGTCATCCAGAGATCAAGGAGAAAATTATTGAACATTTTGCGCAAATTAAAACAAGAAGAATGGATTTAATTTTAAAATGAATAGATCAAGCTTGAACTGTAGCAATTTAAGTTAAAGTAAGTAAAAAAATTTGTTTGTTAAGATTTTATCAAGTTCCTGAATAAATGTTTTTTTATACATTTTTTTTCCCCCTTTTACACAAATTTAAAACAAAGGCTAAACATTTTCTGGAGCAGCACCCCCATTAATTCTAGCTACGAGCCGCCACTGGCAACTTTACAAGCTACTCGCTAGCTAGTTAACCCTCTGGCTAGTAAAATCGCCCTGTGTAATAAGTGAAACTAGTAAACTAGTACTTCAGTTATGCTGCCACTTTTTATTTGCTCCTTTCTATCTTAGATAATTCTTGCCGGTAGACGTCTTTCAAAATCTTAATTCTTGCTTTGAGCTGCTTTTCATTCATCCCCTTAAGCAATCCTTCTTTTTCAAGCTCTTCACAATTAAAAAAAACCACATCTTTAAGATTTACATTGATACAGTCACGATGTTTGATGTTCCACAGAATTGGATATTGTTCATAAATTCGTAAAAAGTCTACATTGTTTCTACTGTTCCACTTCACTCCAGACATTGCGATTAACAAAGCTATTCACGAAAAAGGAAAACAGCTCCACTGAGCGAGTGGGCGAGTTTGGTGGCTCAGAGTAATCGACACTCGCCCAATTGTTGGAACAAGCTTACTCGCGCACGAGTTTACAAGCCAGCGAGTAGCTAATGATCTCGCCCAGTGTAATCGACCCTGAATTTCGAACCATGCACGTGCAACTTTTATTTTATTATTTAAACAGGGTCAGCGGTACGCCTGAGATTTCGGGCATAGGTTAGGCGTATAAGCGAAGAGGGGGGAGGGGGTTTCGAAAGAGTAGCGGGGTGAATTTTCTTGTGGTTTCTCTCTCCGAACCGACTTGAGTTTTATCGTGTTCTTGAGTGTCTCAGTATGAAGTGGACAGAAAAAACGTGTTTCGAATTAATAATCACTGTGTACTGCTTGTGTCTACACCGAAGTAAATAATTTTCTGAAGCAAATATGACTCACAGGAATGTTAGAGGTTCGGCTGGCTTGAAAAATTGTCCACACAGAGCTCGGTTCGTGGCTCAGTTCAAGGTCGGCTCGATAGTCTGGCCGCAGCTTTAGGCTATATTAAAATGCATAGAGGGCCAAATAAAGGCGGTTATATTGGTATGCTTAAGCTTTTTTCTGGTGATTTTAAACGGTTTACTAAATAAATTTCAGTTTCTAGATTATCAAAATATTTATAATATTACTTTTCTCCTATTTCTGATTTGTTTTTCTTTATTAGTTTGATTAGTTATTCGTAATTAGTTATTAGTAATTTAACTAATTTTGAAAGATTTAATACGAGTTTATTATTCATTTTATATTGTTTAAATAGGTGTTTATACAATACAATGGTTGGTTGAACTTTAAATTCAAATTCTAATAAATTCAACGTGAAACGAAGGACACTTTATAATCTAAACAACAAATAAAATACTTAGGGTACCTAATAAACTAGGCACGTTGAAATCTTTCCAATATGATAGAATCAGTTAAAGTGATGGAATTAAAAGCAACACTAGCCTATTCAAGCTTGGTCCTAAATGAGGCGAAACACATTTTGTACTTAAAGTACAGTCAACTTGAGTAAACAAACCCGTAATATATATGGACCTTTTGATTGGAAGAAATATTTTTAAAATGTAAACATATTTTTTTAGTTAAACATTGCTTTTTTTTTACTTTATTATTAATGTTACGTTATAAGTATTGATACAATCCATCCAAATTGACAACTGTAGATTGTAGATTGCTTGAAATGATGCACTAATGCATGAAAATAGATCTAGTAACTTTCAATAGTGATCAGATATGTCCATTCGTAAGAAAATTGGGGTAGGTAGGCTATACTTAAGTTAAAGTCTGTTCAGCGTAGGAATTGTTTTCTGAAAGGCCTTTTTCCCTACCAGAAATATATTATATAAGTTAGTAGAGTATTGGTAGGAAAAAAGACCTTTCGGAGAGTAATTCGTACCGTGAATGAAGTATAGATGCTGTACAGGGGTTGAGACGGGATCTTTTAACTATAGAGCTGCAAAAACGTGTGTTTTTCCCCCTCCTTAATCCCTCTTTTTCTATGTTCACCCCTCTCTTTTAAACGTTCCCCTCCAACCCGTTTTTTAAAAACCATATCTACCCCTCCGTTTCCACGCCACGTTGGTGCCCGTACAATAATGTACACTTACCTTGGATCAGCTATGAAAAATGACCTCCAAGTTTTTGCGTAACTATTTATGTTATGCTTGTCTTATGTATCCTTTCTTTTTATTAAACGTTTCAAGCGAGATACCGAACATCCGAGCTATAGTAAACACTTAACAAGGCACAGCTTTATCCGGACGGCACAGTATGCAGCGGGAATCCATTGCCGTCACCCCTGCCTCCATCGGGTATCGATCCAAGAACCACTACTACGACTAGGGGGGTGTCTGTGTGGGTCCTAGCCGTCCCTGTACCGTCCGGGCCATTCACGAGAATTTGGAGAGCTCGATAAAATAACAAATTCGAATCATGAGCCGAATATATAGTTACACAAGTTACTAAAACTACTTCCAGTCATAAGTCAAGTGATCTGAAGCTATATTCTTTGGTATTATAATATCAATCAATACTTAGGAAATAGTTATAATAATATAGTAAAATATAATCTATATAATGACCACGTAAACATATGTATTTCCTAAAAGTTCATTCTATCATAATCATATTAAAAATTTATCCTATTTAAATGTTTGGGTGCTGGTTGGGATTATAACCACAGACCTTCACACGCGGAGAACCATATATTTAACACTCGATATTTATTACACCATGGTTTTGTTTTCACAGTAAGGAAAAAAGTATTTAATTAATATTTGATACCATTAAATTGATTATATATATTATATTGGGACTGTTGATGGGTCATTGACTGCACAACTTCATAGGGTGACTTAATCTTCATAACTCAAGGTGGAGACGAAGAAGACGCGAGAAAAAGCCAGTGTTTTTGAAGTTTTTATAGAAAAACATTATTTAGCCAAAAATAATTAAAATATTGCTTTAGTACAAATATAAAGTTTAATTTTCTACACAGGATGATATCAACAATTGTTGAATATCTGTAATGAGCATAGCGGCATTAGATGAGAAACTTTTTTAAATGAAGGAAAAAAAGTTGTCATTAAATTTCAGGACACCCTTGACAGATATTCACGAATTGTTTAGGTCACATGTGAAGAAAACTTAACTCTATATTATACTCTATATTATACTTTGATAAAAAAAAAGTTTTGCTATAAGAACTTCAAAAACACTGACTTTTTATCGCGTCCCCTATATCCTCACCTTAAACTAATTCAACAAATTAAAGTTCAGTATCACTTTGGTAATTTTAAATAGTTTTAAAGTCAAAAGAAGATCGATAAGAATCCTTCATTAAAAATTTGATATTAATTTAGAATTCTATCACTAAAAAATATAACAACTAAACTCTAGACAAAAATAGCTTCTTCGTTCGATAAATCACATTTTGTGTTTAAAAAATAATATCATGTTTGTTAATTTTTAATTTTCATATTCTGTATTAAATATTAGTAGAATTTAAAATACTGCGTAATAATGTTTGTTTTCGTTGTAATCAAAACGCCAAAAAGCTTATATTTATCTGAGAGCTTTCTTTCTCCTCTTACCCCTTCGTACTCCCATTTCTTATCCTGCGCCATCCATCCACTCACCAAAAGTTTTGAGCAGGCTATTGTATGGTGGCGCAGCCGCGCGGTTGTATTGTGAACCACGCAGAAATTCTTTCATGGTGTCGCGCCAAGTTTGAAAACAGCATACATTGCAAAGTTTACACCTCGTTGCACCTGCAAGGTCACCTCATTTCTGCACTGTGAACACGGATAATAAGGATGCCATTCATCCCATAGTATGTGTTAAGTTCGCGCGAACCTTTTCAGTTCGTAATCCATATCTACACAAGGTATTCTATTTTCATATTGTTGGTGACCTTCTCTGATATTTTAATTGTTATATAAGCTTACTGTAGTGTTAGTAGAAGTTATAATAATTTATTGGTTAAATATTCAACACGCTGCAGTAAATATGTCAAAGTTGTTTTTTAACAATGTAAATGTCAAGGAAAGTTTCTAACAATGTTTATTTTAGATAAAAAGTTTGTTAATGCTCTTCAAGCGAGATTTTAGTTATTTTGTTGTTGGGAAACATTTCGTATTCTATTAATTAATATATTTTTTTTCTAAAATAAACATTTTTGGGGACCTTATTTAACATTCTCATTGTTATAAAATCAACTTTAAAGTGTTTATCAAATTTTATTGAGCTTTTACTTATAAATGATTAAAACGTTAATAAATATGATGATTTTTTTACATATAGCAATGTACATTTTAAAGAAGATCCTCATCAATGTTTACTTTAGAACAAAAATTTGTTAATCCATAGAAAACCAATAATTAGCCCTTCTACCTTCCCTCCCCCCATTCCCCCAAAAATAATTCTGATAATTTAAATTTAGCTTTAGCTTTCAGATAACTATAACTAGAATTCAATTGTAAAAGCTACTATTTTTTATGCATGATTTTAGTAAATTTTAAATGTAAAAAATACATTTATATTGAAAAATATCACGCTTATCGAATAATTCAGATTAGGCCTAATTTGACAATTTGTATATTGGTGTAAAGATAAAACACCAGTAGAGTAATAATCATTGTTTATGTGCGTTCATATGAAAATGAATTCTGTGTGTATTTTGTGTGAAAATTAGCCACTGTCCTTTCCCGTGACTTAAGTTATTAGAGGTGTTTAGGATACCTTTATTCGATTCAAGGGCGTGTTGATGAATACTTTTAAGTACACACGACCGTCCCACCATCCAATTAGTAGATATCTAAGCCAGTGATAGGCGTATACAGACAGTCCAAATTTCAATAGTGATCGTCTTATGCAAACTTTTTTTGATAGGCTTACATTCAACATTGATAGCATTTTGCCATTTTATTAATATTATTTTATAGGCACGGATATCATCAATCAAAATTCAAAAGTGATAGATGCAGGTCACGTGACTTGACATATGAATACGTGAAAGTAAGTCTAATAACTTTTCCGACTGTCAGGTATGAAAATTAGACTGCTGTATTCAAAGTTAAGGTCATTTGACCATCAACCTTTTAATGCACACTGAAATTTAGTATAAGATACTAATACTATCTATCTAGAAATGCACTTGAGGTGAAATATATATAATATTAATATCATTAATACTTAGTATTAATGATATATATTAATGTTAATAATATTGATATTAGTAATATTAATGTAAATAGGTTAGTAATAACATATAATAGTGTATTTCCACGAAATATTTTTATCATTAATATTATTGTTATTTATATTATAGATATTTCATTGTGTACACCTCATATGAATGAATTTCATGCCTATACATTAATTACTTTACCTTAACAATGTTACATTTAAAACATAAAATAGCAAGTTTGTCAACTTATAGCTCATGAACTGTAATTATTTGAAATCAGTGAATTACAATGTATAACTTTGACACCTTACCCCTAGACCACCACTTACAATATTGTATACTTTTTAAAGTGTGCAATAAAATTTTAATGGTTGAATTTGTATGTCAACCGCTAGTAAAATATCTGTGTTTAGAACTTGAATACAAACATAAAATTCCCACTCCCTTTATTTTAACCAACAACGGTAGGCTACCCAGATCGGTAAATACTAAAAATGTGTTCATCTTGTCTGGTCTGGTTTGCTGGTGGTTTGAAACCCGATCTGCTGTAGCTAGATTTCTTTTTCTTAAACGGTTTCCTAATCTACCTTCACGCAAATACGGCTATATTCCTAAACTCTAAACCATTTATGTAGGTTTAAATATGAGGATAGTCCGGTCAAAAGTCATTTTACATTCGACCCCTGTCTCAACCAATGAGAAACTCTTATCTTAGACCAGGGGTGGGGAAGCTTTATTTCCGATGGCCGTGTTGAACATTCAAAGAAATCATGCATGTATAAAATTATAGAGGCCTACGTGTGTGTGTAAAAATTGGTACGATTTTTGACAACTGTATAATTTATCTTTAAGGCTCGTTAGCTAATTCTTCCGTAGTCCTTTTTAGTATGAACTAAATAAAAACACCTAATCATTATAATACAATTTTAAAGTCCTTGAAACACCTCCAATAGTTAAATCAGCGTTTCTTAAGGTGGGAGGGAAAGTGACGCTAGTTTAGGCCAATCTTTTTTTAGTTTTTATTACAAAAAATATGTTTTGGCTAAAATTAATAAAAAATTGCTTCATTTATATGTGTTTATTGTAATTTTCTACACAACATTTCTTCCCAACACTTTTATAATATTTCTCATGGGCGCGTCGCGTCATTCAAACAGGATTTATTACATTCATTTAAAAAGTTTCATTTCAAATTTCACTATGCTCATGAAAAATATTATAGAACTGCAGATATTACTATATGTAGATAATTACAACAAACACATATTATATTGAAGCAATATTTTATTTATGTTAGCCAAAAATATTCCCTTCCATACCACCTGGGTGTGTTGTACCTACGTATTACATAAGGTTAATCCGCCTCGTCCATACTTGCGGTAGGTGATTGGCTGTACTGGAGAGATAGAGAGAGAAAGAGAGAGAGAGACTTCGCAGTCTCCGTTCGACTGTTCCCGTCCCAGGTAGGCCTAAAGATGAAACTGTCCACGTTGTGAGCGGCCGCAGCGAAACGTCGCTACTAACCTAACTTCCGTGCGCTCTCTGAAACAGGAAGTCAACCCACTCGCAATCCCCGCCCCCACCTCCCCCTGTCACCAAGGTAATAATTACCTGGACTGCTTATATAACATTATCGGTTCGTCCCGCACACACAACCACCCGTGGGACTCCCCCATCACATCTGACAACCTCCTCGCGCTGATCTGTCCGGTATTCCTTTAATGCTGATATAATTTATTACAATATTTTAGCACCGCGGTTTATTAACGGTCCGGGCTATACGCATATGTACTAATTACATAATATGTTAGGGATGAGAAAGATTGAATATAAAGAAAGTGTACCCTCATTTCTTGGAGCTAGAGTGAACAACTATTTAGGGAAAACCACCCTCAATTCACCTGTCCAGGATTCAAATACTGATCTCGCCGTCATTGAAAGTCTAGTAAATTGTGAAAGTGATGTCTTACAACATGCGGTGACCGAAGTGTATGCTGGGATTTTTATTAGCTACTTTACCCGCCTCGGTGGCGTAGTTATCTAGTTAGCACTCTAGTCTCGTGTTTAGCTAGACTGCCGATAACGGGAGATTGAGGTTCGAAACTAGGTCGGGTGATCTGGGGGTGGTTTTCCCTAAATAGTTTTCCACTCTCCCTCCACACAAATGCGGGTTCACTTCCTCTAAATTCAACCTTCCAATTACTAACCAACTAGCGTAATTAGTACTTAACCGTATAATTTAAACGGGTTGTAAGACGTGATGCTAAATAAATAAAAATAAATAAATATTAGCTATTTTATTTTAGTAAAACACGAGTGGGTGGGGCACACGACTAAACGTCAAGATCATCTGGTTTTAGCTTACCGGTAACGGAGAGGTTAGGGGATTCAATCTTGACCACGTGTATGGTTTGTATTTACCCCTAAATCGTTTCTCACTCTCCCTCCACGCAAATACATATAATCCAAAATCTACCGTACTTATCTCTACTCCAATAGTAGGCCTATAGTTAAATTCTAACGGTCCAGATGGGTGTCAAGTTGCGCCACCAGAAATAAAAATTTATAAAGAAGGGGTGGAGTGAGTGGAGGTTAAAATGCACCACCATTTACCTAAAGAGGGAATAGAAAACTTTAATTTATAACCACTCATGCCTGTAAGCACGTGAACTAATGTGTCGTCTCGTCTGGTTTGGTTTTCTGGTAGCAGAAGGTCAAGGTTTGAATACGGGTCAGGTATACTAGGGTATTATTTCCCCTTAATGTTTCCCCACTCTCCGTTTAAGCACAAGCGTGCAAACTTCCTCTCAATTCTACCTACCTCATCCTGACCCGTTAGCGAAAAAATTAAACTGATAGTCCATAAGACGCAAAGTACGCAAAAGAAAACTGAGTAAAATCTTCAAACACTAGGAGAAACCTCGCCAGATATTAAGAATTCTCGCTCACCCCTCTAAGGCCCAGTTTACGACAACTCGCACTCGTAAAGCGCACTCGCAAGACATACTGTGTTTGTTTTATGTTCAAACAAGCACTGTCTACAATAAAATGTCGGTGGTGAACGTAATTTCAACTAACATAATTCCATCACGTTATGATAAAGTTTACAAACACGAGTTAAATCGAATCAAATTAATAATGAAAACTTTTTAAAAAATACTTATTAGCCTACTCTTATTAAAGAATTTAGAATGCAACGCCATTTACTTTATTATATTTTATTTACCTTATTTTTATTCTTGACCAAATAACTTAATGCTTTTGGTTGAATACAGTAGTGCAGCTATATTGGTTTCTGATCGGCAAGCCAACGTAATTACATAACCTCAAGAGATGGACATTGTTCATCTCCTTCCATCAAGCGATTTCTACATGCGACTACGCTTGCGTGTGCTATTAATAATACTATGCGGGTCCGACAAGCGGGTACGACTGGTTGTATTGCCAGACCTAATCCCCTCGCCAGTCTGTCAGAGTGAAACTTTCGTAAGAATTCCGGGAATCCCACACATTCTCATTACATCAGGGTGGGGGCGAGATGTTGAATCACTGTTAAACAAATTTCGATGAGAGAATCTGGGTGAACCTTATTAAGCTTACACGGAATTTAACCTAGCAATTTAAATGCCAATCAAGTTGAAGAGACAGGCCTAATTTAACATTAATTTAATTAAATCTTAAGAATGGAGTAAAAGGGGAAGGCAGTTGGATAATATCTATCATTTAAATTTTTTAACGTAACTAAAAATTAATTTAAAATTAAATCTGATTTGATTGTTTGTTCAAAAGTGTCCTACCACTGATATTTGTGCTATGTTAAATAAGGTGCGGAGAAACACCCCCTATGCACCTACCCTTCATAAGCAAGCCAGTATATCACGAGCTTGACGCCTTAGACCATATGACCAGCATTCAGATACAAAACACAGATTTTTTCTAAAACTAGCTTACCCTAACACAACTACCACCTTCGTAATCTTCCCAGCTTAGGACCAAAGAAAGTTGCACACCCCATTAATGTTTCCAGACTGTGACCATTTTTTAATTCAAGCCATATATTTTCCGTTACTGACTGGTTAGGTCTTCGTAGCTTTATATGCCTTATAATATAATTTAAGATTAAGAGAGACACAACGACTTGTCCCCGGTCATTAATTCATCATTGTGAAAGTGTAAACTCACATTTCACCAATGATACATTTTTCGGCTATGCCGGGAATCGAACACGGGACGCTTAGTTCAGTAGACAGACACGCTACCGACTGAGCTAAGGTGTCGGACTCGATCACAACTAATCACAAAATACATAGTTACATGTCTTTCAATTAAGAAAGTACGTGTTCACATGATAATGAGAAAGCAACGACTTGCACCAACACAAAATCATGAATGATATATGACGTAGATTAGGTTTCAAAAGGAGTCGAATTAGTGTGGTGCTGCATTTTATCGAATATGTTCCTCCACTCCACCTCCACAAGAAAAACCATGGGAGACAACGAGTGCTGAATCCTAGCGGATGAAACTTTGTCTTTTCGATGCATAAACCATAAAGATATCAAATGATTGCACCTGTAGTGACAAGTGCTGACGGCATACAAGCAAGTGGTGGAGGGGGGGGGGGGGCACACGTTGCCCTTACAGTTATAACGGGACAATACTCCCTCCCTTAGTGTTCGTCAGTAAGTCCTGGCCTTGGAGCGGTGACTAGGATGGTACTGTATGTCTTGTACGTGAATGTGGAATAAAGTAATATTACACATCATCATAACATAGTGAATGATGTATGACAGAGTCGGTTTAAAAAGGAGTCATATTAGTTATCGAATATGTTTTTCCCCGAGCAAAGTTGTGGAGCGACTGCACGTACTGAATTCCAGCCAGATAAAAGCCTTTGTCTTTTCTATGACCTAAACATACTAAATTGGAATTGTGATGAGTCAACGAAGCCTACACTCAAAACATTTATTAATAAAATGTACGATACAATTGTAAATACTTTCTCAAATGGTCTGTTTTACTTTGTGACAACATTTTCAAAAATCATTTAACAGTAAGCCATCCCTTAAACAATTATCTTTCGAAAAACAAAACGGTATACAGTTTTATTCACTCTCTAAAAACACTTCTAAGAAATTCATTTTGAACAAAGTCGCTGAAACATTTCTTAAAATCAGTTAACATTCTCCTATTACAAAACATTTTTAATAAACTACAGAAAAAAAAAGTTTAGGGGAGAAAGAAACATTCGCACGTGAATGATGGATGCCAAATAATAAACAAATGATCTTTTCCCCAGAGTTTTAAACACATTTTGAACGAGCAATTATGATAACTATAACTGAGAAATGTTCTGAAGATTTTCTTTAAAGTTAGATCACCAAATTTATTTCCTGTTAAGAATTTTAATTTGACGTGCTCTATAATGATAGTTAAAGAGGGAATCGGAGGAACTAAAAAAAAACGACAATTTTTTTGAAATATAGTTTATATACATTTTAGCAAAACATTTTCTTTGGGAAAAAAAAATTCTTTATTAGAAACATAAATTTTAATTTTCTTACCATTATGTCATCAACAGTTGTTGAATAGCTGTCAAGGATGTCCTGGAATTTAATAAAAACTCTTTCGCTTCATTTAAAAAGTTTGTCATTTAGTTAGCGCCGCTATGCTCATGAAAGATATTCAACAATTGTTAACATATTCATATGAAGAGAACTAAACTCTATGTTTTTACTGGAGCAATCGGTTGCGTGTGCTGAGGGTAGTTTAAAAAAATCCACTCCTCCTCCACGCAAATACGGGTACACTTCCTTAAATATAGCCTTTCTAATCTCAAAAACCATTAGCGTAATTAGAACATAAGCGTTTAAACCAAATGGGTAGTATATCTATTCAGCACCGTGTCTTACTACCCTTTCGGGCTATACGCTTATATATACATCTATCAATAATTAGGAAGGGTGACCTGGTGGTCTAGGGGTAAGGTGTCGGACCTCTATGCTGAGGTCCGGGGTTCAATCCACGGTCCCGGCATAGATTTATCTGATTACCAAACCCTTCCTTCACCTCTGACAAGACATATTGTGAATGTGGGGAATGCCAGGCCTTCACCGTAGTTCGGATTCCACGTTAAACTGTAGGTCCTCCATTTCATCTCACAATCACCCTACTATTACACAGTAGCGTAAGTGCGTATAACCCGAACGGGTAGTAAAACGAGGTGCTAATAATAATAACAATAATAATAATAATAATAATAATAATAATAATAATAATTTGGGAAATAACCAAATAATAATAAAGTAAAGTGTTATAAAAGTTAATCGCAAGTAAAATATGCTTGTATTTTCTAAAAGTTATTTCTTAACAAAACCCTTTTATCCTTTTTAAGCACTTAAACTACTTTGAAATAACTCACTGTTTCACTAACTCATCAAAATGATACGAAACTACATAAACATAATACAAAATACAGGGATTAGAAATGTGTCTTTGATGTAACACAATCAAAATACATATTTCAAAACTTTAAAAGTAATTAAAAGTTTACATTAAGTTCCTTTTTTATGGCGATGAAGTCAATTTTTTTTTTCATAAACGTTTTCAAACTTATCATTGGGAAGGGAGGGATCTTGTGTTTTTATTTATTTATTTATTTATTTAACGTGCACTTTCTCAACCAACTAATAATTATATCAGCACATGAGAATTTCTAAGAGCGAGAGCAAACGAGTTTATCAAATTGTTACATTCTTTCCAGGGTTATTTTACATGATTTAATCGCTTTACTTCCCCTCCGAAGAAAGTTGTGCTATGGATGTTTATCGTTCAAGAAAAATCTGTCGACCCCGGCTGGGTTTGAACTTAAGAAAATCGGGTCCTGGGGCGAGCACTTTTACCCAAGACCACCAAAATCGATTGAAGTTTGTGTTTATGAGGTAATCTTCTATCATTAACACAATCAAACTTTCTGAGAAAAGTAATATCATAGAGTTATAAAGGATGAGTGAGATAAGGACTAACTGCACCGGTGGACATGCAAACAAAGGCGTCGGTCTCGTCTAGACAATTTTGCCGTGCATAGCTCTTAGATTAATCCCATTTCCCATGCCCCATAAACCGTGGGTACAAGGTTTCACTCTCGTCTATTATAGTCTGCTGGTGACGGAGAAGTCAAGGTTCGAATCCCAGTCGGGTGTAATAAAGATCCCCTCCCCCCTCCTTAAATAGTTTCCCACACTTTTTCTACACAAAAATGGGCACATTTCCTTTCAAATTCTACCTTTCAGTGATGTGTCATGGAGTGTTTCCAGTGTAAGCAGAGCTTTAAAAAAAACTCTACCAATGATTTAATCTCACTCCCTCGGTCCCCATTTGACTAATTGTACATAGGTCGTAAATACCTCCCATGGTAAGATAGTTTCGTTAATACCTGTCCAATGAGTGTCCTATTGAATGATAAGAACAATTCAAAGGTACAGTTTAGACAAGCTCTGCGTACCCTGGCAACACGCCACGCCACGCCACGCCACGCCACACCACGCCACGCCACGCCACTGCTACCTTCCTCATCCCTACTCCGCTAGTGGTAGAGGGGAAGATAGCCTGGGCGAGCACTAGGATGCTGCCCATAAAAAAAAAATTCGTCACAAATGTTGAATGCAGGGGATTAGAATCAAAATTCCATTCATAGGTATCAGGATCGCATAACCACATAACGGTGCCTTGAGATTTTTCTAATTAAATGCGATTGTATAATTGAGCTGTATAACGCTTCTTCCGTCCCATACATTAAAATGAGATTGTAAACCTTACCACACGGCTCAAGAAACACAAAGACATGCTTGGAAACCCTCGCTCTTCAGAGCGATGTAAATAATACGCCTTCATCTCAAAGAATCTTGAGGTTTTCAACCGCGCTCCAACAATTTTGAGCTATTTTCACTTTTTATCGTTTCGTTGTAAGTTTATTCGTGAATGTATATTCGGATTAGATAACTATAGTAAGAGCGTGGTGGGAATAACTATTTGAAAACGACACATTTACATAAACTATTTTCATATATCCATGCATCAAGTCATGTGATCCGCAGCTGTCACATTGACACATAATATATTATAAAATAATATTATTAATATAATAAAATGTTATAAATGTTGACCGCAAAAATTAGGATTTTTTTTAAACAAAATATACCGTCACCTTAGCTCAAAAAGTAGCGTGTCTGCCTATTGAGCTAAGGGTCCCAGGTTCAATTACCGGCATATCTAAACATTATTTGTTGGTGAAATAAATAGATTTCCCCTTTCACAGTGATGATTTAACAGTTGGGGGCTGGAATTAAGCTACCGTAGCTTATATGTCTTGTGCTGATATAATCAGCGGACACGTTAAGTATAAAAAAATAAAAATAAAACATATCATTTATTTCAAAAAACTGTTGCTACGTCGATCTTAGTATACTGTATTCTTTTATTGCATGAATTATTAGAAGAAGATTTAAGAATGCTAACATTTCGTCTAACTTGCGGTACTAATACAAAACACATTTATTTTATTATGAATCGCAGCCTGCGTCAGGTAATATTATTTATCTGTTTAAAAAACTGACACCCATTTAACGGGATATTTTTAATTTAATTATGTTAAATATAGCTAAAGCTGATATTTAACCTGAGTTAGTTAAATAATCGCAATATCTTAAATAACTAATTTCAAGTGTTTTGTTAAGTAATGAGAATTTATTATTTCATGTGAGGAATTATACTTATGAATGTACTAAATCGCGCTAGGAACAAAAATAGATGACGGCGATGGGACTCAAACAAAAAAAATTGATCTAAAAATGAACATTTTAATAAATAGTTTATAAAACATAAGTTTGTATCCCGTTGGTGATAGTTACAAAAATGATTAAAAACTATTTTCATATAATAAAATATGGAAAATTATATTATCTGTAACTGTCACTTGATACCAGGCCTGGGGAAATTTTGGATTTTTTGGTAGACGCACTTAATTTTGCGGGAGATGAAACATTAAGTGACACGCGTCCAAACGTTGATTATTTACAACCAGTCCTGAGGAACATGTTGAAGATAAATGAAGGAGTGATACAGATGTTGGGACGAACGGGGGCTCAATGCGCTGACGCCTCAAATTTGACGTCTTTATAGACCACGATAATTCGATTGAGTCTTGACAATAGACTTCGAGTACAACCCAAGTTGCGTAAGCAACAGTTAAATATCTATCTCGTAAGGTGGAATGGAAGGAGTTGCGAGAAAATGGGTTTTTGAGTGAATATGGCAAAACATTTTTTTTTGGTCAAAATAAATAAAATATTGCTTCAATAGAAACAAAAAGATAAATTTTCTTCACATGGTGATATCAACAGTTGTTGAATATCTGTCAAGGGTGTACTTGAATTTAATGACAACTTTTTCTCTTCATTTAAATGTTTTTCATCTAATGCCGCTATGCTCATGACAGATATTCAACAACTGTTGATATCAACATGTGAAGAAAATTAAACTTTATGTTTCTACTGGAACAATATTTTATTTATTCTGGCCGACAAAATGTTTTGCCATAAAAACTGCAAAGACACTGATCCTATCTCGCTTCCCCTTCCGTCACACCTTAAGGAAAGGTGACCTGGTGGTCTAGGGGTAAGGTGTCAGACTTCTATGCTGGCGGCCGGGTTCAATCCTCGGTCCCGGCAAAGATTTATCTGATTACCAAACCCTTCCTTCACCTCTGACAAGACATCTTGTGAATGTGGGGAATGCCAGGCCTCCACCGTGGTTCGGATTCCACGTTAAACTGTAGGTCCTTCATTTCATCTCACAATCACCCTACCATTACACATTAGCGTAAGTGGTATAACCTCGAATGGGTAGTAAGACGCGGTGCTAATAATAATAATAATAATAATAATAATAACACCTTAAGGAAAGTATGGTAAAGATAGGCGCACCTCATAGCATATCACACCGGATAGGATTTTTTTTTTGTCACCGCGTGTACTACCCGTTTAGGATATACCCGTATGTACAAGCTACGTTAATCTGTTAGAGAGGAAGAAGGTTTAATTTATATGAAATGTATCACATTTGGGCGGGAGGAGGAGAGGAGAGTGAAACATCACCCTCAGTACACCGACTTGAATTAAACTAGAACCTTGATCTTGATCCTTGATTCTGCAGTCCAGTCAATTGTGAGAGTGATGCCTTAAACCATTCGATCATCAAATTTAATCGGATTGGTTTCTACATTTGCATCTCCCCTCCTCCCTCCCCACACCGGTTTAAAAAAATAAAATAATAATGTAAGAGGTTTTGAGTTGCACTTTGATTTAGATCGTTACACGCATCAATGGTTGAAGGGTGGGGGTTAGGGAATTCTGGCCTCCCTTCCCTTAGAACTGTTTGAGGTGGTTGAATGTCATGGGTTGCTTGCTCCTCCAGACGTTTGAGGGGTTATGATGGTAAGTTTCTGGCCTCCCTTCCCTTAGAACTGTTTGAGGTGGTTGAATGTTATCGGCCGATGTTGAAGGGTGGGGGTTAGGGATTCTGGCCTGGCCTCCTTCCCCTTAGAACTGTTTGAGGTGGTTGAATGTATGGGTGTTGAAGGGTGGGGGTTAGGGATTCTGGCCTCCCTTCCCCTTAGAACTGTTTGAGGTGGTTGAATGTATGGGTGTTGAAGGGTGGGGGTTAGGGATTCTGGCCTCCCTTCCCCTTAGAACTGTTTGAGGTGGTTGCATAGCGTACGTTATAGAAGGGTGGTAGTTCTGCTCCTTCCTTAAATGTTGAGGTGTTGATGTATGGGTGCGAAGGTGGGTTAGGGTTTGGCTCCTTCCTTAAACTTTGAGTGGTTCTACTAGATAAAACTTAATAAGTTACGCGTGTTTTAAATTTGCTATATTTATATCACTAGCCAAATACTGACTGATCATTATTTTACTTTCACCTACAAGATGCATTCTTGATAATCTCCAATATTGTGACATTAGCTTTATGAACATTTCAACAGACAGCTTGTTTTTGGTACATACGAGGGGGAGGGGGATCAGGGGGAAGAGGGAGAAAGTCCAATTTTTAACTCAAATTGAGATCATTCTTCCATCTCTGGGACAATCATGAAACTTTTCTAATGCACTTTATATTATGGCTATAAGCGGTCTTTGTCCTAATTAAATTAATTAAAATGAGTGTATTTGCTAAGGTCCTTATGAGGTTTGAAATTTATAAAAAAGTCATCCTCCTGGAAAATGTGTGTAATCCTACTTGCCACCTTTCCCCCCTATACTTTTTAAATGGTGTAGGAGAACAAAGGGGGTGTCTAAGAATGAAACGAGCTAGTGAACTTGGAGAAAGGGGGCATACCTTATATTTATATTAATAACTGTAAGATTACTACCTGCTTAGGTGGCCTTATGATTTAAAGCCTCAATCTCGCAATAGACTGGACTGCCGATGATAAGGAGAGTAGGGTTCAAATCACGGTCGGGTGTACTGAGGGTTGTTTTTCATAAATGGTTTTCCACTTTCCTTCCATGCGAATGTGGGTACACTTCCTCTAAATTTAGCATAGCTCATCCCTATCTTATTAGCGTAACTAGTACATATGCGTATAACCTGAATAGATGGTAAGACATGGTGCTAAAAAAAAAAAACACCATCACTCCCTAGTGACCCCTCGATTACAGTCCAATTTTCATAGGAAGGACCTTTTAGAAAGGTTCTTTTTTATGAAACTTTTATATTGTATACTAATGCCGTTAGTGTGGTTAAAAATAGCCATTTTTAAAGAGCATTTTCCTAAAAAAAATTGTAGAAGAATCCAATCTGTTTTTTTTTACTCTGGTGGTGCTAAGGTGAGGGTGGGGGTTTGTTAAGCCAAAGGCCGTGCACCAGATCGATTGTAAGTGGATTTCCCTTGGGCGGTGAGTTAATTTGTAGCGAGTGACGTTTGAGCGACTACTTCAGTTCTTCTTGTGACAGATACCTACTGCTTCCAAAGGCACACTACTACACTACACAAGTGACAAAGATATACACACGGGTTGTAACTCCTCAGCTTGTCAAGACTTCTCCGTCCGACAGGTGGAGGAAATTTATTTCTCTACCTCTCTCTCTCTCCTTTTATGGCAGAAATCAAATTACAAAATTTGAATTCTATTTGGTTTCTTGAGTGGTAAGCTTCAAGCGCACGGAGTGTTGTCAAATACTATGCTATATATCAAAAGTCGTCACGGCTGAATTAAGCAAGTAGCTACTTTCCAAATAGTCTCTTAAAACGATATGATAGTAATGGTACACGTTTATTATTTAAGGTAGATCTATTATTACATTAAATAACCTTCTTAAGCGCTTGTTCAAAACTTAATAAACATGTACACTTTTGTTGCTAACAAATTTATTCTTTTAAAAAACACTCCTCTTCTTACTGCCAGTTCGAGCTAACCTCATGTCAACACCAATGGGGCAAGAATGAGAAAACATCATATACTTTTCGGGGAGAGAAAAAGGGAAAGTAATTACTAAGAGTAGGTGACCCGGTGGTCTAGGGGTAAGGTGTCAGACTTCTATGCTGGCGGCCGGGTTCAATCCTCGGTCCCGGCAAAGATTTATCTGATTACCAAAACCTTCCTTCACCTCTGACAAGATATCTTGTGAATGTGAGGAATGCCAGGCCTCCTCTGTGGTTCGGATTCCACGTTAAACTGTAGGTCCTTCATTTCATCTCACAATCACCCTACCATTACACATTAGCGTAATTGCGTATAACCCGAACGGGTAGTAAGACGCGGTGCTAATAATAATAATAATAATATAATAATATTACTAAGAAACAATCCTCAGTAGACGTATACGCGGCTAGGATTCGAACCGTGACCTCCCCATCACAGGAGAATTAGACCATTTAAGGTGTGGATGTAGGGAACGCGAGAAAATGTGTTTTAAATATTTTTTTAAAAAACTCATTTAGTAAAAATAAATCAAATATTGCTGCAGTACAAACGTAGAAGAATTTAGTTTTCTTCACACAATGATATAAACATTTCTTGAATATCTCTTGAGGGTTTCCTGAAATTTAATGATAACTTTTTCTCTTCATTTAAAAAAAATATCATATAATGCTATGCTCATGACAGATATTCACGAATCTTTGAGGTCACCATGTGAAGAAAACTAAACTCAATATTTCTAATGTAGTAGTCTAATATTTAATTTATTTTGGCCAAAAAATGTTTTGCTATAAGCACTGCAAATACACTTACCTTTTCTCACGTTCCCTACATACCCACCTTAATGTTCCTACATTTATTGTAAACAAATATAAAAAAAACTTATAGCGAGAATATTTTCCGAGCTGGTGCAAAGCTAAACAAGTCCATGCGATACTCCATAGTGTGAGCCTATCTCTAGTCTCTTGCCCACCAATGCGGGTAATCAAAAGTCGTTATGGCCAAATCCCGGTCCGGTGTACTGGGTGTAGTTTTTACACCTCATAACAAAGGCGATGGGGGTGCATCTCCTCTAAATAAAATCAATTTACCCGAAGGTTAATCTAGTCTGGTTTGCCAGTTACGGGGAGGTTAGGGCTAGAATCCCAGTTGGGTGTTCTGAGGTTTTTTTGTCTTACATGGTTTACCAACTTCCACATAAGCAGATGCTGTTTTATTGCCTCTAAAATATGTATCCCTCATCTCGGTCCTATTTGTGTAATTAAATGCGTACACCCCGGATGGGTAGTAAGACGTGGAACAAAAAACAAAGTTTAAATATTCCCTTCCTTACAAATTCAGCTGTGTTATATGACACATGTGTTAAAGAGTATGAAATAAGAAAAAAATAAAAAAGTAATAACATTATTTAACTAATCATTAAAATATTTAATTATTGTTTACAAAGTATTCGATAAAAAAAAGTTAATGACATCAGCCCGCAATTGATCCATACCGACAGAGCGGCTGACATTTGTTGGCGAAGATAGTGCCAAATTCTGCGGATATACGATATTATGGGGTCAGAACATTAATCTCAGTTTTCTAAACCAGAGCCATTACCTTTTCGCTCACGTAGATCCTTATCTGTCCTCAGAAGTTGAGTTGAAGCTGTTTCAGAGCCACTTCAATAAATAATAAAATACTCTAATCGGAATTTCTTGCGACACTAGGGCCATTTTGATACAGTGAAGTGAAGTCTACTTTATGTTCATTTCCACATACTCTTAGATCCATTATGTTTAATGACCTTCTATTATACGAAATATTACAAACTAATACAAGTGGTTATAGAATTTACAAAATAAACTTATTTTGAGTATGTTCAAAGATAGGCTAAAAAGTTAAAATGAGTTTATTTATAATGATGCATCACATCATTACATAAGAAAGTGTCAAGTAAAAGTAAAGATGTTTAAAATTTTTTTATCAAGAACATTGGCTTCATTTTATTTGATAATTTAACTTTAATTTTAACATAGTACTTTTGATTAAAGGGTTTTAAGGACAACGTTGGTAAAGACTTGAAACCAGTTTTATTCTAGCAGAAGACTTGCTCAGCGATGATCGGGAGATCAGATTTTGTATCTCGGTTGAATATATATAAGATAAACCTTCTCGCCATGAAAAATACGGGTACACTTCATATACATTTGAACCCTCCTCATCCTTAGGATCCATAGAGTAAATGTGGTAATGTCCGGTACTGTTGGTTATACTCGATACACAGTAAAACAAAGTTAAATAAATTATTACTTGCAAATAATTGGCTAGGTCTCCTCAGATAGAACTTGGAACCTTTAGTGATTTTGTAGCTGTATGGTTAGTCATAATGATAAAAACATATTACTTACTTACCCTTACCGATCTTTTATCACCTGTTGGATCCACTGATCCACTCTCCAAGTTACCTGTATTGTCCTGCTCTCTACGAGTGGCCTTTGGAACTATTTCTATTCATTTTAGTTTGTGGTTGTTTGTTGTTAGCGGTGATCTCATTGTTGACAGTATGCAAGCTTTGTCTTAGTATAGTTTTCAAGTTAGGTTTAACATTTCTCTACAAAATAGATAGTATGTAGTGTGCTTTGATATATTATAGGTATTATATTTACACACTCATTATTTACCATTTAAATACATACCTAAAGTATGTGCAACCATATAGTAACGTAGGTATAGTAGTTATTACTAATTCACTAATGAATCGTATGTGATTAGTCGGAGGCGTACTCATTAGAAGCGCTATAATAATGTAATAATGATTTCTGCTCTAATGGGTTAGAGATGAGGGAGGTATATAAAACAAATATACACGCATCTGCGTGAAGTGATAATGGTAAACAATTTAGGATAAACACCCTCAATAAACCTGACTGGGATTCGAACCCTGATCTTCCCGTCTCCAACAAACCAAATGTTGGTGACCTGGCGGTCTAGCGGTAAGGTGTCGGACTTCTGTACTGGGGTCCGGGGTTCAATCCTTGGGACCGAAGTTTGCTCGGATCAGAAAAACAAAATGGACTAAGCGGGAGAATCCAGGGATACAGTATGGTCACGAATTTTAAATTACAATTACATGAATTTAATCAAACTTTAATTTATTTAACTGATGTATGACATAATATGTACTGTAATTATTATAAGTCACAGGAAAACACATTGTGTTAACTGCTACAGTAGCCCCGGGGCTTCTTTGGTGCTGACTGACAGCTCACAGCTGACTTCTGACAGTCAACATCTAGGTATATACATAAATTTTGACTGTCAAAAGTGACAGCTTCTAAACACATATTTGTGCAGATCATCTGGTTTGGCGTAGGGATACGTAGTTTGGTCTGGTAACTTTTTAAAGCTGTCAGCTGTGAACTGTGAGTTAGCACCAAATAAGCCATGGGGCTACTATACAAGTAAATATTAATAATTTATTATCAAATATAACTGTTTCTTACAATTTTATTTTAAACTTGAGCTTGTTATTCTAACAAATTAAATATATTTCATCTGACTTAATTTTTTTTTCCCGTTTTCCGAAAAGTGTGTTGGGATTATTAGGAATTTTGGACTACCGGGGTTCGGTATAGCGGGGTTTTACTGTAGGCCTATATCAATAAAATAGTATTCTTAATATAAAAGTATCAATGAAAGTAAATGAGTTATAATGATAAACTAATTAGTAAAAATAAAATAGTCATCGTTATAGGTTATTCATCTTAATACAAAACTAAACTCCTTGCGATGGATGTATAAATACAATTATTGGAACTGTCCTTCTAATAAACGGACAAATACAATAAATAGACCCTATGATAAACATTTCAATAAAAATAATAGTTGTAATGTATGTATCTAAAATATAAACAAGTTTTCGTATTAAAGTCTTAACTAAAAATTAAATTATTTTATGAATGGATGAATAAATAAAAATAATTACTCATTGTCATAAACATTACAATAAAATTAAATCAATAGTCCTTTAGAAAAGCGTCTTAATAAACATATAAGTTCTTGTAACCAACGTGCCAGTAAAAATAAACTAATCCTTTTGATAATAATCATGATAATGATAATAACAGTAATAATAAAAATAATTATTAATATTATAATGGCCTTTATTTATCTAGAAAATTTAAGGCGTAATCTTTTCCACTTAACTAGCATTGAATACATACAACATCCAATATTACATTTATTGATAAACAAATAAATTTTATTAAAGGTTTTCAAATAAGTAGAAAAACAGTCGCACGCTCATTCATACACTCATTTAAAGCTCAAGTGATTTCAAGAACTCAGTTTAGCTTA
Source organism: Timema cristinae (assembly GCA_039000515.1). Lineage (NCBI taxonomy): Eukaryota > Metazoa > Arthropoda > Insecta > Phasmatodea > Timematidae > Timema > Timema cristinae. The sequence continues at coordinate 117,289,771 of JBCFYV010011172.1, forward strand.
TTAGACAAGATCTATTGCGTGACCGCACGCTTGAAGGGAATGTTTAGATGTTAGGTGACGAGTAGAGTTATCGAGTTTGTTCCAGACCTGTGATGTCGGAGCAGTGAAAGAACGAGCATATGTTTGAGAGCTATGTATGGGAATATACATCTGTAGAATGGATTCTGATCTAGTGATCTAATGATAAACGTATTCATAAAAATAATAATTTTTGTTATAAATGTTTCAATGAAATTAATCTAATCCTTATGATAAGCTTATTATTTAAAAATAAAACTCTTGTGTTACGTATGGTTAAAAATAAAACTACCAGGGATATACTTATAAGTAGGTTTAGGATTTTGATGAAATATCATATTATTTTGGTACATCGCAGACAATGCTCATGTGTACATATATTCTGTTCACGATTCCCTGGTTGTGGATACATTTTTTAATCACACAGTTGCCGGAATAAGAAGACAATGCATTCATTGAACTTTGTATTTTCTTTGCTTGTGTGGTTAGAAAATACACATTCCTACTGAGACATTGCAACTAGGCTGGAGGGGGTTGCGTCGGAAGGGTATAGCAAATACGAGAGTTTGTTTATTAAAGGCTTTTCATTTCATATATATATATATATATATATATATATATATATATATATATATATTATATATTAGTTTTAATTTGTAAAATGAGTGTTTGATTTAGTAGTGTGCAATTATTATGAGTTTTGATTTTTTTTTAAATTAGGTAATTTTTGTTAAATTTGAAGGGTTTTTTTCTTCCAATTTTGACGTAATTTAACTATAGTTTTTTATTATGTTTAGGTCATCAAAGTCCAGGCCACGCTTACAATTAAAAATAAAATAGTCGTTTTTAATAAACTCATGAACAAAAACTCAATAAAAAAGCATAAGTTACGGTCACTTGAGAGTTTTGTGTGTTTGGGGGGGGGGGGGGGGGGGTATAGTAAGGTCGAGGAAAACGTTTTAATGCGCCGCGACAATGTTCGTGAAGGAGACGGGATGACGGCAATCCATGATGAATAAAATGATATTTATGAGCGATATCGAGAGACCTTCCTATTACAATGGGATGTCCGTCCTGTGTGTGACCTCATTCGTCGTGAGGGGTGAGGTCATGGGTAAACAGGACACGCACTCTTGGGCAACCAGGCTGGGTGGTCCCCCTTCTTACCCCCTATCCCCCTCCCCTCACATGCATTTACCCTCCCAACCCAACTGGGGACTTCACCAAGGCGGAAATAGATTATTTTCCTTTCTATGTTGAAACTATAGCAATACTGTCGGTTTCTCTCTGGTCTTGACCGACTATGGTTTGGGGTAGAATCCCTCAACTCGCGTTTTGGGGGTGGGAGGGGTGTTTACTAAATTCAATACAACCCAAACTAGTGGACATTGGAACTAAAATGTCAATCTCATCTAATCTAGTTTATCGGTGACGTACGGTGAAGCCTGAGTTTAAAATCCCTCATTATTTAAGAAGTTGTTTTGATATTTAAAAAAAATAGTTTTCAACAAGATATAGAAGGTTTCTAACCAGATAAAAAATTTAAATTTTGGATTTAAAGTAAAAAAAATTGAACTATGGCTTACGTGAAATTGTATACTTCTAAGAGAAGATTAAAAGGTTAGAAACCTATACCTAATCTTATATCAAATAAAGTCATGTTTTGATAGTGTCAAAACAATAATGAGGGACATTTTTTAAATGTTTTTATGGCTCTAACACATTTTTTTTAAACTTTTAAAATTAAAATTAAAACTTTTTAAATGGCTGGAACATTCGCCTACATTTTGGTGAAAACAATATTAAAATATATTAAACAAGTTCATAAATAGTCCGGGGTTGTTAAACGTCAGCAACGCTTCTCAGTAAGCTCCCAAGTAGCACCCTTAATAAATACGCGACCCTCTTTGGTGCTCCAATGGTCTAAGCCCTAAGGAATCATTCTCACACAAAAAAAAAATGGACTGCTAATGGCAGGGATATCGTGGTTCGAATCCCAATTTGGTGTACTGAGCCTATTTTTTCCTAAATGTGTTTTCACCCAACTAAAATAAAATTCAGGTACATTTCCTCTAAATTGAACCTTTCTTATCCCAACAAATTAGCTTAGTTAATACTCATGCGCATCATTCGAACAGTTAGTAAGACGTATTGAAGAAAACCAAAATACAGCTAAACGAAGATACTTTTAGAATGGATAAAATAAATGTGAAATAACCATAATTGACGATTGATTACTAAACTTACATTAAGGTTGAACCGTCGCTTCTACTATCATGTGGAAGAAGTGACGATTACTATTAAAATAATATAACATGAAGGTTTGGGAAAGATAAAATATAAGAGAAATTTACAAGTTTAACAAATCAGTTTATTTAAATTCAAATAAATTAATATAATTGCATAAGGTTTAAATATGTCTTAGAATAAGCAGTCCTGTGCTTATATAGAGAAATTAAATTAGTTACCATAGACGTACACATCCCAACTGGGAGCTAAGAATCAACACAAGTAAAGTTGAGTCTATTGTCGAGAGTAGTAACTATTCAAACTAGTACTAAAGTATATACTGCTACGTAGGAGCGTCTGCCTCAACAAGGCAGCAAAATAAATATAAAGCAAATATTAATTCAAAGTTAGGCAACAATATAATATATCCTTCTAGCCTCGCGACTACTAGAGTTATACTTGAAAAACATATATATTGATTATAGTTAAATAATAATTAACGATATCAAATTCTAATAAGTCATAATTTAAAGAGTTACTAACATGGTAGTTAAATGAGCTAGCTAGCTAGAGTTTCGAAACACAAAGATTAACTCCTAGAAGAGGAACTATCATTTTACAAATAGTAAATGGCGAGCTACCAGGAATCTAGGCTGTAAAGATACAATGGCCGGTCTATTCCTTATTAATACCACCTGGACATTCAATAGTATGTTTATACTTCAACCCGAAGTCATACAGAAGTCATACAGACCCATCTGCCTGTTGAACACAGCAGGGAAGTTGCAGGAGAAGATATTGTGTGAAAGATTACTGAGACACAGGACAGTCATGGGCATGCATCAGCAGCAGTATGGCTTCCGAAGAGGCAGGTCGACAGAGGACGCAATCTGCAGAGCAATGGAACTGATTGACTCGGCAAATGGTAAATACGTCGTAGGAATATTTGTGGACATCTCAGGCGCTTTTGACAACCTCTGGTGGCCGGCGATGTTTGACAGATTAAGAGAGATTCAGTGTCCGGGGCAGCTGTATAGGAGTCTTAAGGACTACTGTCGTAATAGATACTCCACCCTGAGATGTCCAGGAAATAAGGTTCAGAAGCTACTGACGAAGGGATGTCCCCAGGGATCGGTATGTGGCCCGATATTTTGGGATGTCAGCCTGGAACCAGTGTTGTACTTGTTGGAGGGGATGCCAGAGACGCAGGGTGTGGTTGCCTTCGCAGACGACCTTCTAATAGTAATAGAAGGGTACTCGAGAAGGAACTTAGAGGAAAAAAGTAACCAGGTGCTTGAAGAACTTGACACCTGGTGTAAAAGTGTCAAGTTAAAAATGGCACCGGCGAAGACGACCTTCATGCTGTTTAAGGGTAGATTGGCTAGGGATCCGACCATAAAGTTAGGTACGAAATCTATAAGAAGAAGCCATATGGTCAGATACCTGGGAGTTACCCTAGATGAAAAGAGGAACTTCACAGCGCACATGGAGGGAGTGATGGGGAAAACTCTGTCGGTGATGAATAAAATTATAAGCATGGGACAGAAGCGGTTTTATCTGCCTATGCGGATAATAAGGACATACCATCAGATGATCCTTCTCTTCATTGTGAGCTATGGGGTGTGCATCTGGGCTCACAGACTAACCAATGTCGCTCCGGCTAAGGCGATTCAGGGTCTGCAGAGGAACATCTTATTGAGGCTGACGGGAGCCTACCGGACTGTAGCAACGGATGCATTGAGTGTGGCCCTAGGTGTACGGCCGTTGGACCTCCTCATAAGGAAGAAAGCTGTGGCGTACTGGCTAAAAAAGAGAAACTTGGAGAAGGTGAGACTCCTCACCACACACGATGTGAGAACTTTTGGAGAGGCGGAAATAGTCCTGTTGGAGGAGTGGCAGAGACGTTGGGAGAGAAGTGGGACAGGTAGGAGGACTTATCAATTGTTCCCAAATGTGGTTGAGAGACTAGAGAATAAGCACCTCCAGCCATCTCGGGGTCTTGTCCACTTCATCACGGGGAAGGGACCGTACCCGGCATCTCTAAGGAAGCTGGGATTGATAGAGTCGGGGAATTGTCAATGTGGTGAGGAGGGAACCCCTGAACATGTGGTGCTTGAGTGTGTCATTACACTAGAAGCAAGAAGGAACTACCAGAGAGAGATCCAGGGATGATTAGTAGGCGAAGTACTGAGGGACCCAATCTATTGGAAATTCTTAGACCAGATTGCACTGGAAGCGTCAGATAGAGCAAAGACAGCCTACATAGACAGACTTAAAGAGGCACAGGGACGAATAAGACGGGACGTTGACACTGACAATGACGAAGAAGATGATAGCGACACGGAGGGCGGGACTGACACGGACACTAGTGCGGTCTCAGCGGGGAGTGAGTAGGGATAAAATGATTGTTAAAAGGGGATAAGCGGTAACAATCCTTGCCGGAAAAAAAAAAAATGTTTATGTGCTGGGAGGAGCAAGCGCGAGCCCTGGGAACTGGATTCCAGTACGACTGAGTGTCTGAAGGAACACGGGGGATGCCCTTGAGATCCAGAAGACAGTTTTCCAGTCGTATGAACAAAAGTTAGTGGAATGATTATGAACTCTGAGGGGTTCCCTGCACCGTATGACCCACCACCTTGGAAACAAGAGAGGTGGGTTATGGTTGATGGGCCCTCAGAGTCAAGATGGAGAAAGGCGGCTGCCCTGCAGCCCTCTGGGTGATGGTGTTCCCCGGCAGTAATTGGAATAGAATAGTTTAGTATTTTAGCTTAGCTTAGTTAGTAGTTAATATAGATAATTAGGGACGGGGGAACTAGATAGGGGGTAGATTAGGAAATTCAGCTGCCAAGGGTAGAAAGTAGGCGGGGCACCAACTCTGATAGGGCGCCTCCCCAGGTGGTTATTATGGGGATGCCCACCTCTGCTGAGCGCTTGGCGGACTCGGGAGTGAAATCCCGAGCATTGTGAAGGGCCTAGCGGGGGAGGGTACCGGGGGCGTAATATACCCGGGGTGGATCAAATTGAGCTAAGGGTAGTTGAATTTCATTTAAGTTAAGAGCCAAAATATGTGTTGTAATGTTAAAAAGGAAATTCATATTAAAATTGTGTAAATTAAGAAAAAGTTGTGGAAAAAAACGGCCCGGATTTAAAGATTGTAAGATACCGGGCCTGTAAACACTGAATAAATAATAATTAAACTCCAACCCAATCTTGGGCACATAATAATTAGTGCAAACAATTTATGTATCAACTTATACAAATGGCAGCTGAAGGGGGCCGGAAACTAAGCAATATCCCCGCGGGCCACTACTATGAACTTGTTGTGCTCCCACTGGCTGCGCCCTGTGTAAAAAGTACACTAAAAAGAAACAATAGTGACTGCTATCTGTCACAGACCTAATTAGATCATTGAACAAAGAGTTAGATAACCTGATTTTCACCATTAAGTGAGCCTAAACATGGTCATGCCGTTTAGGGAGTCATTATTATACCCTAATATATAAAACTATGTCTTAAGGACTTAGAAAAGGAAGTCAGACACACTGGCATAGTAAGTAACGTCATATGGACCAAGTTACATAGAGCATTAAGCTCATCATTCTAAACTATGCCTTATGGACATAGAAAAACAAGTCAGAATCACTGACATTTAATACTATATTATATGTACATAGAAAACTAGTAATAACCCTAACTATCAAAACTATGTCTTATGAGCATAGAAAAATAAGTCAGACACTCTATCACAAAATACTATGTCACACGACATTGAAAAGAAACAATAAGACTATGATTTAAAACTATTTCTTATGGTGATAGAAAAACAAGTCAGACATTCTGACACAAAAAACTATGTCTTACGGACATAGTTAAAAAAGAGTACTACGACTCTACTCCAATTCTAACTAACAAATACGCATAGTCTCAGATGTGGCTTCATCTGCGTCGAGGTGGAGAGACCGACGCCTCACACATCGTAGTCATCAGTAACTTGTTCGCAGATGTAGATTAACGTTGAAGTTATTCTTCCGTCGAATTGACCAAATAGAATACAAAATGTGAAGCGAGGAATAACGGTTATATAGTAACAGAACTGACGTATTCGATGAGGGTTTTTACCCGGACAACAGAGGGGGAGGTAATTTGCGGAATTGCTCTGAGGGACAACTAGTGCTCAAAGACTGCGTGGCGAGCAGAGAGAAATAGCTCCTCCATTTCATCGAAGTGGGACCTACTGGCGAGATGTCTTTCTGCTGATGGTCCCGGCATAGTCAGCTGGGCAGTTTACCTGAAGTTTGGGCGTTTCCCGGCAATACGAATTCACCGTTAGTTAATACCTGCCACACACTATTAGAATATATTAGTTCTTGTATTCATCGTGTTTGATAATAATATGTATGTATTTTAAGTGTACGTGGTAAACAGGAGGTTTACCACGCTACAAGGTATATTTTAGTTTTCATGCTCAGCGTCATATTTTAGTCAATTCCCGGATAACTTGGACTTGTTAAGACAGTTTCTTAACCCTAGAATTCTATTCCTTTGTAAAATTGGCTACCGAGGCTTACACTATTATCATGTTCCCTCCGTTACACGGGGGCTAGACAGCTCCTCTCTCCAGTACCTTCAGTTGGCCTTGAAACTTCACTATGGCGGATAGTCTCTTGTCACGAGCTTTGTTTGTGCTCTAGGAGAAGCTCAGTCGTAAAAGGTAGTGTTTAGTATTAACGAAACATTTTACTAATGTAGTGACAGTGGTATTTTACAAACCAAAACAAAACAAAGTGGTATTCTTGCTTCCTACTACACATGAGAACATGGTAATAAACCAGAAAAAAATAAATCCCGAAATAATTAAAACCTACGATGAAACCAAGGATGAATGACTACGACATTTTGCAGCCACTGTTCTCGTTCCATCTGTAGAGAGTACAGGGCAACAACCTGTCTGTATATCATTTGATGAAGTTGTGTAAAAAAATGGCAATCGACCAAAAAGCATTTGAACTAGTTGAGAATAGTTTTCAATTGGTCAATAATGTATTAAAATTATGTTTTAAATCTAATAAAATTTAATGTAATACAATTTATGAGTGTTTAGCATTCTAGGGTTAAAAGCATTCCGTAAAAATTCTCTGGTTCGCTTTCTGACTGGATCTTTTCCTTAAAATCATTATTAATTGCTTCTATTATTCCCTGTTTAATTTCTTGGCTACTTTTATCTATTTTATGTCTCATTGCTTTTATTTCCTGTTTAATTTCCTGTTTAGTTTCCTCGCTAGCTTTTTTACTATCCTCTGCCATTTGCTGTAACATTTTCATAATTTGGGTTAAGTCTACTATGGGTTGCTCCCTTTTCCGTTCCCTGTTATTTTCTCTTTCTTCCTCATCTACTATAACATTTCTTTCTTTTTCTGTCCTATCTCCTTCTCTCTCTCCCTCTGCAAATGACTCTCCATTGTCCTGTTCACTTTTCCTTATTTCCTCATCTGATTGTTCTAGACCTAACTGATTCCTAGGTCTATTTTCATATGCTACCTCTTAAGAACAGCTACTAGCATCACTATTATCATTTGAATCTGCCATTTTTTAATTATTGTTCCCTTAATTTAAATCATAAAAAAATTATACTGTTCCACCCCCAAAATGCACAAATGACATAAAATAATTCTTCACTAATTTATTTAAGTTTCTGTTGATGACTTATCTGTGATCTCTTCTTTATACTCGTCTCCACCCCTTGTCTCCTCTTTGGTGATGGTATTCTGCTTATCTCGGTCCTCGGCTGCTTCCTGCTTTATCTCGGTCCCCGACGCTGCTCTCCTGCTTATCTCGGTCCTCGGCGCTGCTCTCCTGTTTATCTCGGTCCCCGACGTTGTCCTCTGCTGCTTATCTCGGGGAGGTATTTCGTGTTGCCTCCATCAGTCCTCGGCGTTGCTCTGCTACTTATTTCGGGAAGGTATTTCGTGCCCCACGTTGGGTGCCAATTGAAGCGTTATTGATTTACGGGTCCCTACGTTGTGTGCCAATTGTAGAATTATTGAAATATTACTGCTTACGTTGGGCGCTAATTATGATGTTTTGGACGTCTCTCTCCGCGTCGATCGATGAATTCTGGATCTGGTTCGTCGCATTGGGCGTCGATTGAAGTTATACCGTTTAATTATCTGATAATTGTCCCGTGGTCGAGCACTAATTAAAGCGGTCCGGTATTTTGATGTGGTGAGTTAATTGGTATTTATAGCCCGTGATCGAGTGCCAATTAAAGAATTATTGGTGATTTAAATCTTGTATAATTAATACACACTTATCATGTTGACATGTTTTTTATTTCTAAATCTCAGTTTATTTTTAGAGAAAATAGATCATGTCGTCGAAATATATACGCGGCCTATGGTATGATCGTAAGGAACGCGGACAGGAGCTCAAGTTCCGAGTGGTTCAAGGACTGTACGCCAAGTGACTAGTGAGTAGTGAGCAGTACTGTCCTTACATTGCACCATCCTTCGTATATATCCATTGCTCATGGAAGCTTCGAGAAGATTTAGTTTAGAAAAACAAAATACAAGACAAAAACATCTCGGTTTTACTAGGAGGTTCTAGAGCCGGAAAATGACTCAAGTTACATTTTAAAATCTCTATTCGAACTTTCCAGAAGAGGAAGTTATTATTTAAAAATCTTATATTGTCAACCTGACTTGACTAGCGTCACGTGCGTGACGTCACTGATCGGTGGCTTTTGCCTTCTTAGAAGAAGAAGTGCTTTAAGCACCATGTAATAGATTATAATTTAAATGAAATAAGATACGTTTATAAAATTAGGACGATATTATTGTCAATGCTTTCACATATTCTTTTCAGAGGCAAGTCAGTTACATTACAACACCCATTGAAATCACCATTTCAAGAAAATTAAAAGCTATGTTTCTACTGAAGCAAAAGTTTACTTATTTTGACCAAAAAAGGTTTTGACAATATACAAACTACAGAAACACCTCCCTTTTCCCGAATCGCCTACCTATACTCCCACCTTAAAGGTTATAACTTAAAGAGAAAGTTTTTTTTCTTATAATTTCTGGGGAAAGTTATTCAGCCGGCAAAGAATGTTTCTAGGCTAATTAATAGGTACTGTGTACCAGTTTTTATTGATTGGTGGGGACGAACGTGGAGTTGAATTTGATAAATTTCCGAACTAGGCAATGTAAGTGACAAAGCAGACAGTCAACTTGACAGAGGATGGATACACAACTAATGTGGTCAAAGCTATTAACTCTTGGGGACGGGAGAAGGATGGATGGGAGGGGGGAAAGATACACACATATACACACGATCTGAATACCAACATCTAGTTTTCAAAATGTAAACTTAGTTTTAGGGAGTTTGTTAGTTTGATGACGCCTTGCTGCTGGGATTTGAAATTATGTTACAAGGGAGGGCTAGGAGGATGAATATTAACTATCCTGCATCGCTGGGCACGTGGATGAAATGTCAGGCTTATCTAGTGAAGTGAGTGGAGAAGGACCCTAGCAGTGGCGGCTCGTAGTTAAAATTAGTGGGGGTGCTGCTCCAGAAGATTTTTAACCTTTGTTTTAAAATTATTTAAAAGGAAAAGAAAAAGGAATAAAAAGAAAATGTATTCAGGAAATTGATAAAATCTTAACAAAAATACCAAACATTACTTACTTACTTTAACTTAAATTGTTAAAGTTCAAGCTTGATCTATTCATTTAAAAATGAAATCCATTCTTCTTGTTTTAATTTGCGAAAAATGTTCAATAATTTTCTCCTTGATCTCTGGATGACAATTGAGGAAATTTTTTTCCATTGAAAGTACTGCAAGCGCATTTAGTCTTTCTGTTAAATAAAAGAGCTGAAAAAAAAAAGAATCAAATAGAATAGCTGGAAGCAGAATAATAATCTAAATCTACACTCTTTTACACTTTATCACATTCAAGAATATGGTACACGGTTTTTAAGCACAACACACGCTGAGTAAAAAAAACACTTCCTTCCACCATCACACCAGAGCTGGCACTGCGAGAGCAACAGTGCTCTCTCTAAATGGCGGGACGCCTTCCTCCCCACTCCCCTCTTATGTGCACATGCACACAACAGTCAAACACCACGTCGCTGGCACTGTGAAACGCACAGTTCCGTACAAAGATTTTTGTATTTTTTTTCATAAACTGGGGGATGGCTACTGAAGTACTTACATTAAGCTTAAGGAATATATATTGTACTACAAAATAAATAAAGAAAAAAGGACTCATTATATTAAATGTTATCGATAATATCAAGTGGAAATAGGGGGTGCTGCAGTTCCGCAGTGCCTATACACGAGCCGCCACTGGACTCTAGACAGGGGATAGAATTCTGGATAGCTCAGTGGCTAGCAAGAGCATAGGAGTACTAAACCAAAAGTTCTGGATTAAGTTACCGAGTTCATGTTTCATTTTTAAATATATATAATACGATATTTAGACGCAGCTAGAGGTGTAAACATATTTAGTACATTATCTAGTTTGTCTCTTGGTGATGGAAAGGATGTAATTTGAATCCCGGTTTGGTATACTGAGGTCCCCCCCCCCCTCCCAAACCGTTTCTTAATGTTTCTCCATGAAAATTCAAATATATTTACTCCTAGCTTTGAGCTTCCTCAGTCTTATCTCACTACCGTGATTAAATTGCGTATAGCCAGGACGGATAGTAGCATAAGATAATATATTAATCCAATTAATTAATTACACGAATTATACAAGTGTAAGTTGGAATATAAAAAACTACCTATAAAACATTATCCATTATAGTTTTGCATTTATTACAATCATAATAATCATTGAATTTAATGGTGAAGTTAAAGGGTTTTTAACGTGGTTAGCTTATTGCAAATTCAACAAAACTAGTGTGGAAAGAGCATGAAAAAATCATATTGGAAATCATAATTGTAAAACCACACCTGGCTGAGATTCGAACCCAAACAACCCTTATACACGTGCCCACCGGTACGAGTAGACCAGTAAAACAAATCAAATATTATTAATTAAAATTCCCAGACTTTTTTGTTTTGCCAAAATTGGAACTGACTTCTACTTCTCGGGTTATTAAGTTTAATCATTCAAGGGATGTAGCAACATATTTTTGATTTTGTTAGATTATAACTCGTAAAATGAAAGGGGTCTGTAAAAAAAAACCTTTACTTCCTTGTCTGGACCTTGAAAGTCCTTTGGTTAGCACCAAATTTAGGTTGGTAACAACTCGAACCAAACGTCGCATCGTGGTGTGGTTTTCTGCATTATATCTTTAAAAATCAGTGGAATTGAAACCAATGAATTATTTCTTACCATATTTAAAAAAAATACAACAAAATGAAAATATTATTATTAAAGAATTCTTTTTAGTAAATTAGTCCCAATTTCGAATGAAAAATGTAGACATCCACACTTCAATACTTTTAAGCCTCGAACTCCGTTTAATTGGCTGTAATACGGGCTCTTAATGATTTGGAAATTAAGAACAAGTTTGGGCTAACAGCAACTTATTATGACTAAATTAATATTTTTACTATTATTGAGTTTAACACCGATGTTAATAATAGCTTAATAATAATCTAACGGCCTAATCCAACGTGGTGGCAGTATCAAAAGCGGTCACGACCGCAAAAATGGAAGTGGTTAGTTATATCGTAGCTCAAAGCCTTAATCACGTATTTTTATAAAAAGAAAAATTGAAGGCTACATATCTTTAATGGGAAGCTTATTTGCTGACGCCATTAATGGACGGAGATGATACACAGGCCAGTTTATTTAATTTATGATTGTTATACCGTATGAGATGAAACCATAGACCAGGCGCTAACTTATATTGAGTATGCATTTCAAGTATGACCAAATTTGACTTCTATTCCATGTTCTGGGGATCCAGTTGAGTATGGAAAGTGATGTTAATTCCGGGGTGATCGACAACCCGTGGGGAAGGGAGTGAATAGCGCGCCTGGGTGGAATTTTATTTCCACTATAACTTCCGACCCATTCATCGTATGAAGATAAAAAAAAGCTAATTGTGTTCTTATTAGGTAGGGTTATAACTATGAATTTTATAATCAAGGTAAATCTAAAGAAAAAAAGGACAAGTAAAATGTAATATAACTACAATTATAGCCGTGGATGCATCTTGTATAGATCGTATGTCTCAACTTTATGAGAAAGTCTTAAATGCTTTAAAAAAAATACATTTTTCAGTAAAATGGAAAAATGGAAAATTTAATTGTGTTGCTAGTGATCATGCCCTTGAGCAGGCGCGGATACAGGGGGGGGGGGTCAAAGGGTCAGCTGACCCCCCTGTGGTGTTAAGAAAATTAATTTAAAAAATGTATATTTAGAAAGAAAATACCAAAAAATTAAATCATATAAGTTTTATCTTTCCTAGGGATGTGCGAATGTTCTTTTAGTCTCAGGTGAAGCAAAGATCGAAGCATGCCAAGAAAGGTTGAAGCTGAAACCAAATACAGTTTTTTTTTTATCAAATAACACTATCATTAATTTTTAAATTATCTACTAATACTTCTAAATAAAGAGAAAGTTTAGTAGGGAAAAAACACACTATATTATATTATTTTTATGCTGACATATCTGAGTTTATTCCTGCTTGCGCTATAGGTAGATATAATTCAATATCAAGTTAGTGTTAAAATACTTTTTATTGCTGTTATGTGATTATTATAATTTATTTAAATGGGTAGTAACTAGTGATTTTCAAATATTTTCGTTATTTATAGAGGTTTTATTATAACTTCAAAACCTCTCAAGATGCTAAGGTTATAGTGGTTGTCGAAGTGACGAAGTCGAATCGAAGGTGTTTTAGGCTTCAACTTTGACATTTTGAAGATTTGCACACCCCTACTGAATTCCTAGTGCAGGCTGTTCACCTCATACACCTGTCTTCAACACAAGTAATGGACCGAGTTAAAGAGGGGTGGAGTGTGCTATTTTTAGAAAGACTTACCCCCTTCCAGTGAAATGTACGCTAATCTGTTTCAAACCAGTCAGAGGTAGCTGGAAATTTACTTTTAGTATACCGGAGCGATTCGTTCGAGTGGCCTTAGACGTGGAACATTTTACGTGTGCTTTTCGTTTTGTTAAATGCTTATGTCCAATAAAGTGTAATTTATAAATATTTCAGTCTCTTTGTGATTATAATGATCTATGATGGTTTTATTTACTCTTAGTAAACTGTGAGTGTGATATTTGTGTTTTGTTTTTTATGGTTATTGTGCTACTGCCTATTGTCATTGTGATACTGTGACTTTGATACTTCCTCCTGCTATTCAATTTTGTGATAAATTATTGTCTTTGCTAGTTATGTTATTTGAATGCAAGTATTGATATTATAATGTCAAAAAGAAAGGGACAGACAGATTTATTTTGTTTATTCAAGAAAAAAAAATCCTAAATCAACAGGAAACGAAATTGTGGATTTAATTGAAAATAGTGCGTCAGTGAACTTTATTTGTGACTCACACTCAACCAGTGGATCTAATTCAAATAATAAATCTCTATAGAAAGTGTAGGACCAGAAAAATTTGATATTGGCAACTTTGTTGGAGCTGAAACTATTTCCGATGACTTAAAATACCACATGCTAGTAGAACCGTGGACTCCACCACTAAGCTACAAGTTCCCTAATGTTGTTCAGTCAGGAGGTATTAGACATTTTCAAAGATCATGGCTGGACAAGTTTGTTTGGTTGACGTACAGTGCTAAGGACAATGGCGCTTATTGTATTGCATGTGTACTTTTTGGATCAAAGGAAGGAGGTAGGAGTAGAATATCTCTCGGAAGCTTTGTACGGACTCCGTTTCTAAACTACAAAAAAGGAAATGAAATGCTTTGCGGACATGCCTCCAATGAATATCATAAAACAGCAATTATAAGATGTTCTGAATTTAAGAATACATTTGAAAACAGGACACAATCAGTTGAAGTCAGACTAAATTGTGAAGTGAAAAAAAGAATTGAAGAAAATCGAGCACGTTTGATACTCATGATAAAGACAGTTATACTATGTGGCCGACAAAACTTTCCCCTAAGAGGTCATCGTGATGATGGAGAGCTTAGCGAAAACGATAACACAGAAAATGAGGGAAACTTCCGAGCACTTTTAAGATTCCGTATTGATGCCGGTGATAGTGATTTAAAGAATCACATAAAAACAGCACCCAAAAATGCAACATTTATTAGTAAAACAACTCAGAACGAATTAATTTAAGCTTGTGGAGAGGTTATCCTTAGTAAAATTGTTAAGTCTATTAAAGCAGGGCAATTTTTTTCGGTACTAGCAGATTAAACAACGGATGTTGGAACAGTTGAACAGATGAGTCTTTGTGTTAGATTTCTGAACATACTTTCACTCAAAATTCGAGAAGAATTCTTGGGTTTTGTGGAAGCGAGAAATCTCAGTGGCGAGGCTCTCACAAACTTACTTCTTGAAAAATTAAACAATTTGGGACTTAAAATTGAGAACCTGCGTGGTCAAGGGTACGATGGAGGGTCTAACATGTCTGGTAAAATCTAAGGTGTGCAAGCTCGTATTAGGGAAAAGCAGCTTCTTGCTATATATATGCACTGTGCTTCTCACCAACTAAATCTGTCCATTTCTAAAGCATGTTCTCTAACAAGTGTAAGGAACGCTATTGCTGTGGTCAGTAACGTAACAAATGAAGTAAGAGAATCCAGTAAACGAACAGCTTTAATGAAAGCAAAACTACATGAACAATATCCTGAAGAAACAAAGTGAAAACTCAAAACGCTTTGTGAGACGCGTTGGGTAGAACGACACGATGCATTTTTACAATTCTTACATGTTTTTGATGCAGTTGTATGTTTCCTACAAGTATTTGATGCGGAAGCACCATTATCAAAGTCAGCACTTTTACTCACCTCAGTTCTCAGGTTTGACTTTATTATAACTCTGCATATTGTTTCATTTATCTTCAGTCTAACAGTCACGTTGTCTCGTCAGCTTCAAAACCCTTCGTTAGACCTGAAAAACTGCTATAATATGGTAGCAAATGTTTTAGAGACATTGAAAGAATATCGGAATAACCCTAATAAATATACAGAGGTCAATAATGAATCGGTGAATTTGGCTGTAAAACATGAAATTGACATCACTATACCAAGGACCTTTCGGACACAAACTCATGGGCCAAATGTTGCTGCATATAGTCCTGAGGAATATTATAGACCAAATGTTTACCTGCCATTTGTGGGCTATCTTATTTCTGAATTGTCAACTAGATTTTCATCAACTGGACATGATAATATTATCACATTATACGGTTTAATACCAGCATTTGCCAACCAAGACAATGAAATTTTATTACAAGCAGCTCAAACAGGTGCTAATGACCTTCCTGGGACTTCGTCAGAACTTTGTGGAGAGATTGACTTGTGGTAACAACGCTGGAAACATAAATCTAAGGCAGAGTGTCCATCTAGTGCGGTTGACAGCTTAATGCATGCTTCAGATGGTTTTTACCCAAACATTAAAGTTCTTCTCCACATTTTGTCTGTTCTTCTCGTGACTACTTGCACTAGTGAGAGATCATTTTCTACATACTTAAGGTCAAATATGGATGAGAAACGATTAAATGGTTTGGCCATGTTAAATATTCACCGAAGCATAGAAGTTCATCCTGATTAAGTTTTGGAGAAATTTGCTCAAAAGAATAAGAGGAAAATGCAATTAATGCATTTATAAAATATGAGGTACGTTTGAACAAGGTTTTGTATAGGTTTTATAGTTATTATTATTATTATTATTATTATTAATTATTACTATTATTATTATTATTATTATTTATTATTATTATTTATTATTATTATTATTATTATTATTATTATTATTATTATTATTATTAGTAGTAGTAGTAGTAGTAGTAGTATAGTAGTAGTTATGTTATTTATAATTAGCTGCGTATAACCCGAATGGGTAGTAAGACGCGGTGCTAATAATAATAATATAATTAGCATGACCCCCCTATGAAAATTTTCTGGATCCGCGCCTGCCCTTGAGCACATACTTATCCTTTCTTCTTAAGTTATTGGTGGCTGGACAGGATTATCCAGTAATATTCAAGTGACAAACAAATGGTGTTTACTTTATCACAGTAAATTGTCGTTGCCTGATACATTGTTAGATTACTATGATTTGATCTCAAGATCCCATTGGTGACATAGACGAATATTCGCACAGTAAATGGGGTACAAATATAAGAGTCAGAGATGAAGGTGATATGAAAAAATTATCATATTCCTTTTTGAAAACGATAATCCGTAAAACAAATGTTTTACGTAACATTGTGAGTGGCTTAGTAGTAAATGGCTAAGAACTAACATCAGTCTTGCTCAGGGTGCAACCCATCGGTAAAGAAATGTAGGTATGAAAATTTTTAAACCGAGTGTTTATTTGACAAAATGGAAAGCTTTTTTTTCTACTCCTTAACGAATTGCTGTTAAATCTTTCACCTACCCAGCAACATAATCCAATAAAAAAGATAACCAGAAAGAATAATTGGTACGGAACTCAACACGGACTTTCTCGCTCTATTGTTAAAAATGGAGATATTTACCCAAAACTCGTAATATATGTGAAACGAAATCATATACACTAGCAAACCCAAGCATAAATTGCACTATACTTATGTAAATTTTTTTTTAGCCCCGGTTTTAAATTTTATAATTTTATTTTTAAAGAATTAATATCATTTGTATGTTTGGATAAAAAAGATCAATATTGGGTCCACAAGGCTCAACACTTTGTATTAAAAAATAAAACTGTCGGTTTAAATTTTTGACATTTTATTAGGGGTTGCAAATCTTCATGCCATCACATTGTTATTAAATTCCTTATTTATAAATGTTGACCAATAAAAAATATAAATATTGTCTATTGAATCTAAAATGAAGATAGATCATTGTTGTACAAACATTTCTCCTAATAGGTTTAAGAAAAAACAACATAAACTTTTAGAGACTTACTTATATTTAATCACTCTATGGCATTGGAGAATTGTTGCGTTAAAACTTAAGTAATATCTCTTTAAAACTAAAGCTCACAAAATTGTATTAATATATTTGCCAATATCTCAGAAAATGTTGGTTTTATAAAAATATATTTAATATAAAAGTGTTTTACTTTTAATAGTACTACAATTTTGCAATGAAAAGTTGTTTAGTATCTCAAATAGTTGCGGAGATACGGATGTTTATGCTTCTGTAAAGTACCCTAAATTCATTTTCATGAGGAAATGAAAATAGCCAGTTTATTTATAATCTTAATCAACGCCTAAATACGAATTTTAATCAAAATAGTTAGAGCTGATTTTGAGAAAATCGATTATTTCTCTTTTCGCCCTCTATTAAACTACTCTTAATTTTAAGTTTAAACAGTCACACAGACAGACGGCATTGCAAATACCACTTTTTAGGGTTGGGAGGGTCTTGAGACGTCGACATCCATCAACATTTCAGGTTAAATTTTTTTACGGTTTGAAAAGTTAAAAAATATATATATTTGCGTGTAGTTTGAAAGTTATTGGGTTTAAAAAATATATTTCAAATAAAATATTTGTATTATATAAATAGACCTATATATTTGTAATGATAAGTAATTTCATATCTCAAATAGTTTAGGAGATATTATAAAAAAATATAATTTACCCATCAGACCCTTTAAAGTCATTATGCCTATATATTGAGAGAAGCCATTATATTTGGAATATTTATAAATGTTTAGAAATGAAATTTAACCAAAATCGTTAGAGCCAATTTTGAGCAAATCAATTTTTTCTCTTTTTGCCCTTCAGTAAACTACCCTTAATTTTTGGGTTAGATACCCAATTCCAAAATCCCCTAGGGACAACCCTATGAAAACCCTAGATACCAAGTTTTAAACCAATCAGTAAAATAGTTAAGGTTCTAGTTAGAGGTACAGTCAGACAAAAATACGGTAATTAAAAAAAACAACCACTTTTTCGGATTCGAGGGGTCATGAAACGTCGGCATTCATCAAAATCTCGAGTTAAATTTTTTTTGACAATCACAATACTTTTTCCACCTGTAAGATAGCGAGAAAGTAAAAGGAGCTTTATAGAAAATAACTATCTATATTATGATTTTCTTTTAGCTATACAGAGAAAGATTAGAAGGGTCTACTGCAGATTTGATAAAGCATCAGTAATGCTTTATCCCCCGCCTTGATATTTCATGGTCGTTGGTCCGGCATTCACAAAAAACAACAGCAAGAAAGCAAAATTGATGAACGAAATTTCAGTAGAAAGCAATTTCACAAGAAATATGAATATATTTCCTCTTAATTCGGAAAAATTGAACTTTATGGATGGAATGGGACTTATACATTCATTACCCTTTGTGATCCTTTCGAAGACTATGGGATTTAGCAAGTTTTCGTTTGGACAGAATAAGAAGGTATTGCAACAGACTAATTTTATATGCATTGACGTAGTTTTTCACACGTACGGGAAATAATCCATAAAATTTGAAGAGCAATGGAGAAGATCATCTGGTGAAGATTCACTAATTGTGAGAGTAAAAGGAGATAACACACAACTTCCAAAACAGTAGTCCGTATACCTACGCAGTAAGGAAAACAAAAACCTTTTATGTCTGTTCTTATCGAATTTCATTTTACAGAATGCTTAGGTTCCAAAAGGCTGTCCTCTTGTGGTGGAGAGTTTTTTTTAACGGGACCGAATGGTCTGAGAAAAACGATGAACAACATGTTTCCAGGGTAACACATTTCACAAGTTATCACTTAGAGGTGGATTCTAGAATGTTCTTTCATTCTTATGAAGCTGTTCAATAGGAATGTTCATGCAGTATTGTTATTCATAGTCCTGACACTGACGTTTTCATACTTAGAATTTGATTTTGGAATCATTCATAACTGTTGGTTGTATTGGCCATTTGATTATTGCCAGGGTAAGTGAAAATAGATGTCTTGGGTGCCACATTTGTTCAGAGTATTACAGGGATTCAGTTAGTGAAGTTCTGTCAGAGATACATGCTCTTACAGGGTGTTACATAAAACGTAAACTGGGTACAAAAAAAGAGTCCTAAAATCTGCAAATCAAACAGTAAATATCGATACTTATTTCTCTTAAACTTAAATACCTTTGTAGAAAACCAACTAAATGTACTTGAGTTGTTATATTTACATCATTTCAAGAAAGAAGCCTGGACAAAATTGTGATTAAAGTAGACTCATTTTATTTTGGGCAACTCTAACGTCTTAAATAGTATTGTTTCTTTATCCTGCACTTCTGATATTTTTCGACTTCATGTACTCCAAGTATTAGCTCAACTTCATGTTTGGGAGAAATCATTAAATGCATTTGTTTAGCCACTTGATTTATTGAGATTTGGCTACGCTACAGATTCTGATGGCAACATACGACATGTTCTAATGAAACAGTCCGGTTAAAAAAAAATCTACTCTTTCCATGCAAGTGTCAAAATTTATGTTTGAAAAGTTTTTGCGCTTGTAATTCAAGCGAAACTTTTTTCTATGCGTATAGACTCTGTCACGTTAACAGCTGCAAGAACTTCAACCCCAACGAACTAATTATTGACGAAGAGAACGGCGAAGAAGCTAAATCCACTTAACTTGCCATTTTCAGGTAAATAACATTCTTTTGAGAATGAACAATTATTTAACACTTAACTCTTAATTAAAAAAAAACTGAAATGTATTTTGTGCGTTGAATTTTAATTTGTTCAGGCATAAAACAATACTTATTTGGTTAACACATTCTTATATAGATTAAGTCCCCTTCATTGTTTAAGTGTTGGTATTAGTAAAATACAGGTTAACTTAAGTTACCAACGTTAGCACCCACGTAATAGAAACCATTATTTTTTTCATCTTGATACAATGGATGAACCGGAAGTTATAGGGGAAACAAAATTACACCGCCAGCGCGCTATTCACCCCCTCCCATACGGATTGTCGACCACCCTCAGAATTGACATCACATTTTATACTCGCCTGGGTTCCCAGAACATGGAATAGAAGTCAAATGTTGTCATACTTGAAATGCATACTCAATGTAAGCTAGCACCTCCACTACCAATAAAATACGGCTGCAAGTAAATTACTTTTGTGTTTAATTATACCCTATGGTTGGTGAAATTTATTGTATGTGAATGATAGTGCTGGGTCTCGGGTATAGATAGTATTTTTTTTCTTCTTGTGATTTAAATAGGTGTGCTAAGGTATGATGATGCTTGTGGGTGAATTATGACGGTCGTTGTTTGGTGAAGTCCGGATAGGGGATAAAAATATGGTAGGATTTTTTTTATCTAGTCTGGAGGTGATAAGCTTTCCATTCACCATCTGAGGCTGACCCCTGTGGCAGTATCTACTCGGCTATCCCAGTGGCGTCCGGTGGTTAAAAAGCTTTTAATGAGTTGAAATGTGTGAGCTGTGCATGAAGGTCGGTATGGGATAAGGATTTTTTAAGGATGGGTTAGGTGGGGTGGTGATAAGGTCTGATGGTTCTACTGTCGTAGTTGATTGTCGAGTGTTTGTAATTTTTTATTCTTCTAGGAATGGTACGTCTAGGGTTTTTAGTATTTTTTTTAAAAGCACTATCAACTAGTCATTATAATAAGTTAGCGTTCAACTACGGCAGAATGGGTCGTTTATAGTGTCATGGTTCAGTCGGGTCATATTGTCCGAGTCCTCTAACAAGTTTCTTGTTGTACGTTTCTGACAGGCTGTAAGACTTTTGTTTCTGTCTTTGTAAATGTCTTGTAGTTGGCGGCATTTCGTCATCGTGTGAAGGAAGGTCTGCTATTCTAGTGAGTCTGTTTGCCTCAGTGATAGTTCTTAGTATTTTATTCTGGGTTATTTGAAGTTTGTGGGTGTGTGTTTTGGAAGCGTAGCTCCATACTACACAGTTGTACAGGATGATGGGTTGGATTACTTGTCTGTCTAGTAATACTGTAGTAGGAATTGTTAGCTGTCCTCCTTTGAACGGTGAGTACATTTGGATGAATCTTCCTATTGCTTTGCCATTGATTGTATCAATGTGGCTCCTCCTGGTGAGTTTCTTGTCTATTGTGATCATAAGGTATTTGATTTCGTCTTGGAATGAGATCTCCCTCTACCTCTAGCTAGAATTAGGGCTGTTGATTTCGCGGGATTCACTTTTATTCTACAGTTGGAGAGCCAATCCTGGAGGAGAAGGAGGTATCGTTGCATTGCAATTGATGCGTAGTTGTATTTTTTATTTGTTACATAGAGCAAAAAGTTCTAACCTGTACGTGATCATGAGTGGGGATATCTGCCATAATAAATATGTTATATAAATTTGGTTCTAGCGTTGAGTCTTGTGGTACCCCTGCTTTTATTGTGTGAGTCTGCGATATCTTGCCGTACATAACCACCTGGAACGTCTGCCGTCTGAGGAATATGGCGATTAGGTGAATTAACCATTTGGGGTAGCTAAATTTTATCAGTTTTTGAATTAGTCCAATGTGCCAAAGCTTTTAGAAAGCTTTCTCGACGCTAATAATATCGCTACTAAGTAATTTTTCTCTTCAAAGGCTTTAGTTACTTCTACTATGTTTATTGGCAGTTGGGTAGTGGAGTGGTGGTTTTTAAATCCAAACTAAAGGTTTGAAATAATTTATATTCGTTTATTGATTAATTCGAATCTTCAAAGTATTAAGCTTTCGGTTACTTTACTTAGAGTCGTGAGTAAACTTACTGACGTTTTGCTCTGAGGGAACATTGGGTCCTTTCTTGGTTTGGGGATTGCTATGACTCAAGCCAGCTTCCAGTAATATAGGAAATAGCCGTGTTAGTAGTGCGTTCAGTATTGCTATTAGTGCTAGTATCACTCTTTGTGACAAATGTTTGAGAATTTCGTTCGTCATGTAGTCGTGTCCTGGTGATTTATTTCTTGGTAAGTTCCTTGATCGTGTTCGTTAGTTACCCCAGAGTAATTACCTCTGCTGGAGCGTTGTTTGCCTCCCCCCCCCTTCCAGATAGTTTCTGCTTCGGAAAGACTCGTCTGTGACCGGCCACACTCGGAAAGAGCGGGCCGTGGCTGACGTCATCCATCTCGGACGGTCAATAGGGATGTGATATTGAAAGGAAAGTATCGATACTGTAATCATTAAAAGTATCGGAAGTAAAGTATCGATACCATACTAATATAAAAACGTATCGATTACAGTAAATATTGGCATCGAAAGGCATATAAACTTTTTTTATTCGTCTGCTTGGGGGACTTTTGAGTTGACCACATAAGTTTCTTTTGTTTTTGAAAAACATTATAAGTTGTAGTACGGAAACAATACTTAATCGTAATTATAATATTATAATTCTATGTAAAGAATAGTTACAATGTGGGATAGAAAATATGTTTTAAATGGTACTGAGTCTAAGATCAATTGAGGATTACGATATGAATGCTGACTTTAATATCTAAGAAGCTATCAATATTAAAGACAGCATTCATATCTTAATTCTCAATTGATCTTAGACTCAGTTCCATTTAAAACATATTTTCTATCCCACATTGTAACTATTCTTTACATTGAATTCTATTATTAGTCTATAATTACGATTCTTTTGTTTAGTTTGTGATGGTCGTGCACGTTGATAAACGGGTATAGACTGATAACCACTCGCCCCGTCAGATATCAGGCTGTATTGATAAACAAAGCTGAAATAACAGCTAAGAATTATGACGAACTAAAAGAGATTAAATGCTTGAGTTGCTTCTTGCTTGTCCTTCAGAAAATGAGTGAAAAATGAGAATTGTGTAATTTGTTCTTTCTTCATAGACCACCCTAGTAAACATTTAATCCCAGCATGAGTGAGGATATAAAAAAAGTTGTTTCTTTCGATACCGAAGTGTGAGTACTAATATCAGTAAAATTATTGAGAAAAAACTAGTATCGAAAGAAAAATATCGATATTAGTAAATTATCGATACTTTTTTCACATCCTTACCGGTGAAGCGAGCCAGATTGCGTTATAGACCCTACTATGCTTTATCTAGGTTTACCGGCTGGACTTGGGACGGCATATGAAGCTTCCCGGCTAAAAGGAGAATTAGCCGTCTTGGATGTTGTATCATTCCACAACGGTACATGACCTCCCCGTCATCATCAAACCATATTAGACGATCTTGACGTTTAGTCCGAGTGCCAACCGTTGTGGGTTTACGGTGATAAAGGTAGGTCTAATCCTGGCTATAAATATTACAATGTTTTTTTCTTTCTTCAGTTGAGGTATAGTTTGTCAAAGTTCCCAGAGTAGCGCTTCCTCGCACAATACCCTACGGTAACATTTGAGAATCAAACCTTTTACCCGTAGCGCTCTGGATTGTTTTATTGATGGGGGATCATGCAAATTTGACATAAATCCCTCAACTCGCCCCCTCCCCTACCGGTTGAACCCAAGGGCGCTGTAAGTTATTGGCTATAAGGCTCACGAAACCCACATCCTCGTTCTGTCCAGCGATGACGAACATCAATCAAATCGTCAGAGCAGCTAGAGTAGGATTTTGATAGAAAGGAAATTTTAAGGAAATACATACATAGAACTTTTCAGTCAACAATAATATAATTTTACCATATTATTAGTATTATTTTGTATTAATTTATAATATCTATCAAAAGTGACAGCTGCATATCACATGATCTGATGTATGAACACATTAAATAAATATAGTAAATTTTATAGCTATCAGATAAGGTTATTTCTATGAAAACTGGATTGTAGTAACTTTTCCAGCTGTAAGATAAAGTTCTTTGTACTAAAAGGGACTGTAGTAACTTTTCTAACAATCAAATAAAGTTCTTCCTGTGAAATCTTGACTATAGTAGCTTTTCTCTATGTCAAATAAAGCTCTTCCCATGATAAGTGTACTGTATTATAGTGGTTCGTAATAATTATGGACCGAGCAGCAGAAATAACAGCGTCTGTTTCTAAAGAGAGTTTATCTTCACGGAGGTCAGGTGGAAATGGGTGAAGTTCCTTTAATTTACTAAACTAGTCCCCATGGCTGAAAGATTGATAGAAAATTTTGTTGGCCCCTGTTTGATATCAGATGGAAGTACTTAAAGTAAAATAAAACACTTTACTCATTAGAACTGGGTGCTTATTTTTAACAGTATTTGGGGAAAAAAAATGGAATATATAACGGACACTTTATGAACTGACTGCTTGTATTAACATACAAATTCCAAACCAGCTTAATTAGAACAGGAACAACACCCAGTCCTCCAACCAATAAGCTATCACAGTGAAACGTGAATCAATAATTTTACCAATGATAAGATTGTTGGCCATGTGGGGCATTGAACCCGGGAACTTACTTTCAGTAAGCAGGCACGTTACTTATCTAAGGTGCATCACTTGCTATGTTATTTTCCTTCAACGAGCTAGTTTTTAAACTGTGTGCGAAAAAATCTTTGTGTTAAAAATAACGTTCGAATACTTTAGATTTATATATACATATTTTGAAAATTTACTTATTGAAGATAGAAAAAAAACACTGTAAAAACAGAATTATCTTAGACTCAAGGGTGTAAACAAAATTTTTTTTGGGAGGGGAGGGGGATCTTCCGCTAGACAATATTTCTATATCTTTAGACAGTAAAAGTTTTCATATACGTAGTACATTCCAGATGGGGGTGGACCCCCCCAGACCTCCTTATTTTTAGGCCCTTGACTAAATTATTTATTTCATTTAAAATAAGAAGGGTATTTTTACTAAGTTTCTAGAAATTGTACTAACATCTAATAGGTTAAAAATAGAATATTTACACCATATACATATTTAATAATTCATTTTTAAAAGTGCTTTAACCCGAAGTCGATCTTTATATTTATCGAAAAATAAAACTCCCTATAAGATAATACTCGTTCCTCATTAAAACTTTTTGTTTGGAAAATTTTAATAAGGAGCTTGATTAAAAAAGTAAGAAAATTATAATCAAATTAAATGTTTGAGGGTATAACTAATTGTATATTTGAAATGTAATAAGCTATGTGTAAATATTAAAATTTTATCATAGTAAAGATTTAGTTAGCAAATTTTTGGAGATTTGGAAAGAATTTAGTGTTTGACAACATGGAGTTATAAACATTGTTGATCAATAAATATATACAACTGACAAACATTTAACACATTAAAATTACTACACATAAAATTATAATTAAAATTGAAATGCGTTTTATAGAAAGATGTTATAGTCAAAACATCAAAATTCAAATATATAATGTACACAAGTATAAGCTTTAAAAGTAAAAAAAGATTATGCTGGTATACAATCCATGTTAAAGAGAAAAGGCAGTAAATTATTTGATTTAAAAATAAAATAATTAGATTCTCCATCCGAAATAGTCCCGTGTTCCTTGAAATGACAGCTAATGTTGCCCATTAATGTCAACTAGTTTCGATGCTCGTTTTCATCATACTAAGGACTTCATTAAAGTTTTTGTTTTGTGTTAAAACATGTTCGATTTATGTTTACTAACTTTAATATTAACTCTAATATTAATTTATGAAACTAGTATCAATATTATTAAACAAACGTTTTATTCTGAACTGTGGGTCCTGGGTTAGAAACCTGAGAGGGCTAAGATAATAACTTTGAATATCAACACACAAGGTGTAAATCATTGTAATTATCTTATTTGAGTATGCAAGAAGGGGAAGTGTGGGGAAAGTAGGCGAGAATGGATTAAGTACGAAGTTATTTTTTGAGCTATATGCACAGTTTCATATATGTATGTATGTATGTATGTATGTATGTATGCATGTATGTATGTATGTATGTATGTATGTATGTATGTATGTATGTATGTATGTATGTATGTATGTATGTATGTATGTATGTATGTATGTATATATGTATGTATATATGTATGTATGTATGTATATATATATGTATGTATGTATGTATATATGTATGTATGTCAGTGGCCGCATGGTCTAAGACTAAAGAGTCATTCTCGCAATAGACTAAAGTGCCGATGACAGGGAGATTGGAGTACCAATAAATACTGGTGGAGGTGTAGGCCTACTGAGGGTGGTTTTTCATAAATGGTTATCCACTCTTTCTCCACGAAATTGTGAGTACACTTCCTCTTAATTTAACCTTCTTTATCCCTAACATATGCGTATAACTTGAACAGGTAGTAAGATGCGATAATAATAATTCAGCACATTTTTTAGTGTTTAGGTTTTTACAATATAAAAAAAAATTGTTATGTCAGGCATGTCCAATCCATGGCCCACGGACTTCTTCCAGCCCACCAGCTCAAATATAAATACGTCAAATTGCATAAATAAATAACAAATAAGGCTCTTGTAGCTGACGTAAATGCTCGCTAGCTTCCATGTAGTTTCCAAAATAATGCTAATTGTGTAATGCATCTATGTGCGGACGGGTGTTGGTATGAATATATGTTCATGTATGTGTGTATACTATATTTGGGAATTAGGTGTTATACACCTCATATATTATATGGCCCCTGGCCAGCTCCCCAAGAACTTATGCGGCCCTCAATCAGGAAGAGGTTGGACAACCTTGGGTTATGTATAATCCCGGGAATCACTGTTGTAAGGATTCACTACAAGTTTTAAATGTATTGATTAAAAATTAACTCTTGAAATATTTTTGAAATTAATTTTCTTTGGTCCATCTCGATGTATGAACTTTTATTTGAATAAATTGATAAAAACAAATCTGTCCGAGAATCACTGTCGAAAGGAAATCCCTTCACGTTTTAAATATATAGATATATAAGTCAGCTGCGCGAAGATAAAGTTTTGGGGACTGAAACGCCCACTGATAATCTAGTAAAATAAGTCTGCAGTTTCAGTCTTAGGGACAACAGACGCTTGGGTAAGACCAGACATGCCCTCCTTCCACTAGCCTCAAGCCGCCGTCACTCATCACGGGGACAGTCGGAAGGAAAGACCCAGAGCGACACCAACCTCTCCCCAGAACGTGGTTTGATTTGTCTGCGTGATGTGCGATACGTGAGAGATATCTGGTCCTACTTAGAGATGGGATGGAAACAGACTCCGAGTTAAGGTGTAGTCGCATAGCTACTAATAAACAGAAAAAACGACTGATTTGCGACCGAAATTCTAGATGAACCAATAATAATATATTTTTGATTTTTACTTTCTCGCTATCTCCCAGGTAGAGAAAGTATAGTGATCGTCAACAAAATCGAACTCAAGATTTTGATGAATCTTGACGTTTCATGACCCCCCGAATCCAAAAAAGTGTTTTTTTTACTTTCCGTCTGTCTGTCTGTACCTCCAACTAGAGCTTAAACTATTTTACCGATCGGGCTAAAACTTGATATCTAGTATTTTCATAGGGTTGCCCCGAGGGATTTTTGGAATTGGATATCTAACCCTAAAATTAAGGGTAGTATACTGAAGGGCAAAAAGAGAAAAAGTCGATTTTCTCAAAACCGACTCTAACGATTTCGATTAAATTTCATTTCTAAACATTTATAAATATTCCAAACAAAATGGCTTCTCTCAATATTTCGGCAAAATGACTTTAAGGGCTCCGGTCTGATGCGTAAATTATATTTTTTTATAATCTCTCTTAAAGTATTTGAGATATGAATTACTTATCTCTACAAATATGCAGGCCTCTTTATAATAAACATATTTTATAAGAAGCATAAAAACATAAAATAAATTCTTCGAACAACTCAGATTTTTTTTACGTACGAAGTGTGCGCCGCACATGTTGCTCCAGTTGTAATTTTAATGGAACGTCCCATATTTTTGTTGCAAGCTTGACACATTATAACTTTACTGTTTGTTGTGAAGGAGTCGTTAATCCTAGTCTATTATTTTAATTTTGTATTCAGCAAGACTCCCCTGGTGTCATGGTGAACAAATTAAAATATCTAATGGTGACCTGTACTTAGTGGAAAAACACTTGATTACCCGAGTTGGATTTTACCCTTTTCAATAGTTAATTGAAAAATTCCTTTAAGGCGATTTATGCAAGCCAAATCGAATCAAACAATGTTTAAAAACTCATAAAATTTGGAATAATTATTACTAAAAATATATTAAATAATCACAAAGAAGGTAGCTTTATGTAAAATCACTTGAAATATATAAACATGTCAAAATGTGTAAAAAAATATATAATTAAAATCAAATAATATTTTATTTTCATTGTATATATTATATTAACCCTAATATCGTGGGCTTGCTGTAAAAACTCACTAAGTAATTTTTTTCATATACTTAGATTTTTGTACCATTATAAAGGTAAATAATTTATATTCATTTTGGAACAATTCACTAAGTCATTTGTTGTCATTTAAACTAACAATGAAATATTCTCTTATTCTCACCAAGTCAACAGAAACATTTTATTGTCAAGAAAATCTCACTAAGTCATGTCAACTGACTTAGTGAGTTTTCCTTAGCATTGTTTGGGTCAATAATGTAAAAGATGGTAAAAAAATCTTACTAACTACATAGTTGGTTAATTAAATCTATCATGTAAACACTTGCTCATTCAACATTATCAATAACAACAATAGTTAGGAAATAATATTTTCTTACTTCTTAGGCTATTTTGTTTGTTTTATTTCTCACATGTGTAATTTAACCATCTATGAATCGGCTTCCCCTAATAATGCATACTGTTATGCATGGACAGAACTAGACGGAAAAAGAGGAATCTCAGAAATAGTCTCATGCTTGCTACAGTGGATGAATCAACTTCCCTCTAATGTGAAATAATTATCCCTGTTCTCTAATACATGTGGCGGTCAAAATAGCAACATATATATATATATATATATATATATATATATATGTATGTGTGTGTGTGTGTGTGCCTTTATGCTATACATTGTACAGAACACACATATATACATAATTGAGCATACATCTATGGAGTGTGGCCACTCATAAATGGAGGTGGTCAGTTGGAATCACTTCATAGTGCAATAGAAAACGCCAAAAAGTATGTTCCAGTATATTCACCTCTTGATTGTCTGACAATTTTTAGAACAGCGAAATCAATGAGGAACAGAAAAAAAAAGAATGGACCTTATCAAGTCAAGGAATTTAAATTCACCAATTTTTTTATTATCTAAAGAACCTGGCATCAAAGAATATTAGGAATACTACTGTTGTTAATACTAGTAATAAAGATTGTTGGTTAAAGATAAAAGGCTTCCGTTTCTCAAAAGAGTGGCCAAATATAATGAAATACAGGCATGATTACTTTGGACCATATCAGGAAATTGATGTAACGAGACGTGGCAGAAATCAACTAGATACTAAATGCACTGTGCAAAATCTTTATAAAAAACAAATTTATATAAGCAAGGAGAAGACACAAGACCTACTCTCTCTCTGTGCAGAAATAAAGTTATTCCAGAAATATATCATGCTTGGTATAATTCCATTCCATATTGCAACATTAACGAGAGGGACCCACTACTAGGGATTATAGATTCTGAAAATGAAGAAGATGCTTGGATAAGTTTAGCGTTTAAACATGCACTTTGTAACCTCACTCTATTGTTTATGGATGTTCAATGTAATTTTTTTATTCTATTCAAGTTTTAATTGTAAGTCAAATTAATTTACTTTCCTATTTTGTCATTTAAAATAGTAGGCATTATGTCATATACCATGACAGAGTTTTTTTTTTAAAGGGATTAAATAATATATTATTATTTATGTTCTAAGTGAATGACTGTCAAAATGCCTTTTTATTTTTGAAACTCAACAAAAAGATTTTATTTAATGAACATGAGAAAAATTGTGTTACTTTTGTTGGTTTTCTAACTGTACTCCAATTTTAATGCCATTTATTTGACATTTGAATAGGTAAACATTAAAATGTATTTTTAAGTGAATATAATTTGTTCAATTCGGTAATAAATCTTGAGTGGTAATTAAAGACCTTTAAAATCAAATGCATTTGATTGATTATTAAAAAAATATTTTAACCAGTAGTTATCATGATTCTAAAATAATGACTGTCACTCAACCAATCTTCTATAACACATATTTTCAATAAGGAAAATCTCACAAAGTCCCAATCAGATCACTAAGTCAACCTTTAATAGTATATTTTCTTATCAGTGAAAATTCATTAAGTCAAGTGAAAGTAATTAATTAATTAAATTTAATCCACGCAATATATTATGAAAAAAATTGTTGACACTTAATGTTTTAAAGTATTTTCCTAACATTATGAAAAAAAAATTGTTTAATTTGGATTTATAATTTTCGAAAAAAAAAGAAGTAAAAGTATCATTCAATCATAAACTAAAAATGGCATTTCTCACAAATTAAGAATTTTGACTTAATGAGTTTCTCCAGCAAATCCATATGGTGATTCATTGAGATTTATATTTTCTTAACATCTAAATGGCGAGGAATAGATTATGAATTTACACAGAAATCCCAGCTCTAGTAATAACTTCCAGAATTTTGCAGCTTTACACTTTTCCTACAGTAAAACTATTAAAAATTAATTTATTGTAATAACTACTAGATATTTCTATAAAATTGTGATATGTTCCTGTGATCTAGTGCAATAAGAAACAAACGCGTTATTCAACTGCAACTAGAGCGTGCCACTGCAAAATGTGTTCAACAATAACGCTTTCTAATAAAAGCCATGATATTTTATATATATATATATATTTTTTTTTTTTTACAAAATTGGGGAAGACTTAACCCAAGTCCAAAGCTACAATAAAAACTTTTAAATTAGTCTGAGAAGTGTATGATGTAAAAAAAAACTTCTTCCATTAGTAGTTCAGGGGGTGGAGGACAACTACCCCCTAAAAAATCTCTTTCCAAACAAATACCCTCCCAAATTAAAAAATTAAATCATACCTACGTGCTTGGCTCACATCGTTTTGAGAGTAGCTCCTGAATATACTATGTACTGTAACGTCCCTATTAGTTGGGTGCCCGGTAGACAACCCTAACTACTATACTACCGGAACACCTTAGGGGGTTACATGGGCAGGATGGACCCCGAACGGTAGGGGTTGGGATGGATAGTTCGTGGGGAATGAGACTAGCAAGTTAGTCCCAGAAGATCAGTTTATTACTCTAGATAGATACTACGCTTCTACATAGAAAAGAGGTAATTCCCCGTGACGAAGGAGCACGCGCGATGACGGGACTCGTGAAAACTACCTAGAGACCCGGGATCGACCCTCCGGCCGGGGTGAACCCTCGACTACATGGTCGCTCGTCTAACGCAACCTCCCACACATGCGTCCAGCATCGCTTCAAACAATCAACTCTCGCGTGTGTTCTTCTCACACACAAACGTATGATCTCTATTCACACGATTCAGCAGCTCCAAGGTCGCACCGTGCTCACTCGTCAACAGGATGAAGCTATATGAGCTATGTGCTGTTCTCAACAGGAAGGCAACCCAATACTCTTGACTTCCAAGGAAATGTATAAGGGTGGGTTAACCTCCTGCCAGAATAAACCTTAAAATAATTATGCTCTTACAGTACTTTTATCAAATGATGAATCTATGAATAGAGACTATACCTTTATTTTTACGCATTTATCTAAACTCTAGAATCGTTGGTTCCCGAAATTGTTGAATGGCGTACCACCCAAACAATTTCCATATTTTGGTTAGCCACCAAGATCGTGCTGAGTATGTAATATTTAGGTACATTTTAATGGCGACCACGAATATAATGATACAACACTATTTATAGACTAACCGTTTTTATTTATCATTATATAACATTTCCACTTAATCATTACGGATAATAGGGCAAAGGTATCAAAGAAATATTTTTAAAAACACTTATATTTACCCCTCCAACAACTGTTTAAATCTCTTTTCCTTTTGGTTTGACTTGGTCGTAATATATTTATGGTATTTGATGAGCCATTATCTTTTTACAAGTTGAATTTGCTTGTTTTGTTTGGCTTATCACGGTGTACTATCTGGAATAAGTGTACGTACCACGGTTTGGGAACCGCTGCTCTAGATAATTGAGCCGATTACTTAGCGCGTTTGTTGGGGGACTAATATTTATCATATTTTGATTAATTTACAGCCCCGAGGTAGAACGTGCATGAATAGCTTTCCAACTGATTTTAAAAATCTAGAGAATCATTATATTATATAATTAGTCACACTTTAAAAAAAACATAGCAATAAGCAATAGACATACAATAATTATGTTTTCATTAAACGCAGATTTAAAATGGTTTCAATTTACTGGAAAAATGAAGCAGTTTTCTAAGTAGTGTATATTATAAATTAGCAATCCCACACGGCACTGCCCATGAGTCTTCAAAAATTTGTTAAAAATAGGTTAACTAAGAAGCTAATTATAAATTTAAAAATCCGGCTTAGGGGTGCATTAGGACCACCTTTCGTCCACCTATGTTAAAAATTTTATATCTTTGCAAGCCGTAGATTTGGCTGGGCATTGCACACAAACAAACAATCAAACAAACACACACAGGTAAACACTTACTTTTACAGTCAACTCTCGATTCTACGACCTTTCACGGTTCCCTGGAAAAGGGTCGTTATTTCGAAGGGGTCATTATTGGAATTTTAACAGATTTTGTCCCCCCCCCCTGACCTTCATACGAAAAGATTGCATTTTTTAGACAACAAATAGCGTGGGTCATCAAAAATCGTTCACAAAATCCAACCAAAAACGTAACCAAATCAAAATAACAATGTTAAACAATAGCATGGGTCGTCAAAAATTGTTCACAAAATCAAACCAAAATAGTAACCAAATCGAGAATCGAAATAACAATGGCAAAAGCAAGCCTGGCGCGTGATGTAGCGGCAGTCGCACGTGGGGAAACATTGTCTTGCTTGTGGGAGGGGGTGGACAGAGCTGGCATTGATGAGGTGATGTATATTTTTATACCTGACCCACACCCCAGTTACTAGTAATACAGAGCTCACAAAGATAATTGCAACGAAGTGACCTAAATAAATGCAACAAACACATTTTACAGCAGATTTCCTTAAACTTTTCAACCTTTTTTCCCAAATTTTTCACGGTTCGCCAAAAAAAGGGTCGTTACTTCGAGAGGGACGCTATTCCCGGGGTCGTAGAATCGAGAGTTGACTGTATTATTATATATAGGAACCAAGCTTATTCAATGTAGCCTTTATTCAAACACTTTGTGAACCCAAAACTTCAGGTAGAGGCGGCCGACCGGTCTCTGCTTTATTTGTATTTCAGAATACAGAAAACCAATTGTCCAAAAGAGTGACACACACCAGGGTAGGGATAGTAATAGAGTGCTGGGGATATTACCTCTTCTCAAGCAGGTACTCAGTTCGGAAGATAATACACAAAAGGGAATTTGGTCTTCTATTCTGCTGCACCTTAAGGCGGCCGCCTAGGTCAGAGAGAAAGTATCAATCGCTGTCAGGTTGCACGGCTTAAAATACAATGGTTTGTGTCGTTTTCTAGTGCTTTTATACTCTCTTTAAGATTGAACTCTCTTTCACTCTTAACCTACGCCCACCCTTTGTCACTTCAATAAAAAAAAAAATAGGGGAAAGAAAACTAAGAAACTTCTTATCTCAAGGTAAAGAGGAAAACTCGCGGTTAGTTCTCAAATATCTTAAAATGTTCTGTTGTGAGCCTTAAAAAAATACTGTATTTGTTAGAGGAAGGTTAAATATAGAGCTCTGTTTCATTAAGTCTAATCTCACAGCTACGCAAATATGCCTAAAAAGTCGTTTGAAAATAAGCTAATGCCACATTTTCACACATTTTTTTTTCTACAAATAAAATTCAAAATATAGGGTTGCTAAGGAAATAACGCCCCGTTGGAATCTTTCGACTTAAGCTAGGCGTGGACCATATTTTGAAATAACACAACATATAATTAAATATCGCATCAGAGCTGAACGTTTGCGCGGCAATTTCTCGCTTACTTAGACGGCTCCCAAGCTCCGTATTTTTGCAGTTTTTATAAGAAAAACAGCCAACACTTTTTTAGTCAAGATTATTTAAATTTTGATTCAGTGAATACGATTAGCTTAATTTTCTAGCCATAGTAATATAAACTTTTTAAAATACTTTTCATAGCCACCGTGGGATTTTAACAGGACTTTTTCTCTTTTAAACATCTATGGTTAAATGCCACTATTCTCATGACGAATACTAAGGAACTGTTGAGGCTACTCTATGTAGAAAACTATTCGAGCGTATATACTGAGCACACATTGTATTTATTTTGGCCAAAATAAGTTTTTTTTGTCATATAAACGGCAAGAGAAATGAATTTAACTCACGTTACCTTAAAGAGGAACCGCCCGTATTTTGGAAAATTCTGTCAGAGGAGGAGCTGAGAAGTTTTCTCGAAAAATAATTTAAATTTTTAGGTGACCTGGTGGTCTAAGAGTAAGGTGTTGGACTTCTGTGTTGGGGGTCCGATGTTCAATTCTTGATCCCGGCACAAATTTATCTGATTTCCAAACCCTTCCTTCACCTCTGTCAAGACATCTTGTGAATGTGTGGAATGCCAGGTCTCCACCGTGGTTCGGATTCCACGTTAAACTGTAGGTCCTTCATTTCATCTCACAATCACCCTACCATTACACATTAGCGTCAAGTGCGTATAACCCGAATGGGTAGTAAGACGCGGTGCTAATAATAATGTAATTTTTTTATGTTATCTTTTTTTATTAAATATATATAAAGTATTGTAATACTTAAGAAAATCCATTCTGAGATTTTGATGAAAATATACTAATTGTCTCTCCTAGAATCCGCAAGAGGATATTTATTCGCATGCCATATGTATGCATGTAGTAAGCCTAAATCTCATTATACCAGGGGTTGCCAACCTTTATGTTACCAAGGGCGCATTGAAATTTATGAAATTATCTGTGGGCGCATATACATTCATTTTATATTCACATTAGGTTAATATAAATAATTTATTTGGTAATACGTTAAGTCCCGCTATATTAAAACATAAAATAGAGAAAAAATTATTGAATGAAACATTCAGAAAAAAATATTTAAATATGTTATTTTTGATATACTAGTTGATCTTTTTTAAATCCGGATCAAAGCGAGTAACTTGCATAAAACTGTACTCTATGACCCGCTTCGGTGGCGTAGTTGGCTAACGCGCTTGTCGTGTTGAGCTCGACTGCTGAGGACGGGGAGATCGAGGTTCGAATCTCGGTCAGGTGAACTAGGGGTGGTTTTTACTAAATGGTTTTCCACTCTCCCTCCACGAAAATGCGGGTTCACTTCCTCTAATTCAACATTCCCAATTCCTAAACTATTAGCGTAATTAGTACTTAAAGCGTATAACCCGAACGGGTAGTAAGACGCGGTGCTAAATATTATTATATTATTGTACTCTATGAATATGTAAGTAAGTATATTGTATGCGATGCTGTGTAATATATGCATGTATGTATGTATTTGTATGTATGTATATATGCATTTATGTATGTATGTATGTATGAAGCAACAAAGACAAACAATATAAAACAAACATATGTGTGCGATACTAAGTAACTTTTTTTTTCATACCACGTCCTACTGCCCGTCCGAGATATCCACATATCTATACTAATGGGAAAGGGAGGATGAAGGTAGGGTTTTTAAAGGGAATATACACTCATTTGCTTGGAGAAAGAGTTGAAAACCAATTAGTAAAAAATCAACCCAGTACATCCGCTTAGGATTCTAACCCTGACCTCCTCGACACCAACATACGAGGCTGATGATTTGGTCCTGTTTTGCTCACCGGTACGGTCAAGCTAGTACATTTTTGGACACACAAAATCGGAAGTTGGTGTAAGCACGTCTTCTTACTAACCACTATGGATATACGCATGCTTACACAAATATATCAGCGATGAAAATGGTAAAATTTGGTGTAAATCAAACCACCTTCGCATGGAGGGAGAGTGGGAAACCTTTAATAAAACTTTCTTTAGTACATCCAACCGGGATTCGTACCCCAAGATCCCCATCATCAGCAGTACAGCCTATGTGAAAGTGACGCCTTTGACCAATAGACCACCGAAGTGGGTCGAATCAGAAATTCAATCAATGGATTACATACCAAATAGAACCCAACATTTGAATATGTTTCGCTACCCCCACGTTGTGGAGATACGGTGTTTAATAGTAGAGCGGCGACAAGAATATTGTTTAGTGCTTTTCTTTTTGGGAGGGGGTTGCGCCGGAGAGAGAGAAAGAGAGTTTGTGGAAGTCCTCGTTCCCCTATCTGACAGTGCGATGATAACAGAGTTGTAGCCATTATAAGCTCTCCTTTGTGTCGGACCTACTATTGTTTATCCCACTCTGTACGTGTGTGTGATGGGGCAAGACAACAAGCATGGGGGCCAACGTTACAAGTTAGTCACCAGACACCATAATAAAACCAAAACATTTGTTTCACTTTGTACGAGGCTTAGAAATGAAAAGGGGACACTCGTTATTTTTTTTATTTTTGTCACTCATTGAAGCGACAGGTGAGATAATAATACTAATAAATAATAATAACAGTAAAAATTAAAATAACTTTATTAAAAGTAGATTTTTGCTTCTTCATATACAAGATGTGATAGCGAAAAATTTTTGTCTCGAGATTATGATCTTTGATGTGAACTTGAACCCCCAAAAAATTGAATTTTACAATTGACTGTTCCTGACCACGAATCCAAAATGGTTGGATGAATTTTGTTCAAACCTGATATTTAGATTTCATAGGGCTTTAGCACGGGCCTTTTTATTTTGACCTTAGCCTTTAAAGGATAGTTTCACGAATGGGTGATCTTTTATTAATTACAAATTTTCTAAAAATGTATCTAACGATTTTTTTAAAATACACATTTAGGATTTGTTTAACATTACAAATAGCACTAAGTCGTTGGCTTTGAGGCGAAAATTCGTTAAATGGTAGCTTAGATAGGGAACATTTTTGAAAATTAGAAATATTTTGAAAATGGCTTGAACAATTTTGTTTGAAAGTTAAATTTGGATATTGTGTGGTATAAAAAATAATTCTGTAAAACTAATACGCGATAATGGGTAGTTTATTGATGACTGAATTTTTATAAACATGAAATATTTTAGAAATAGCACTAACGATGATTATCTCGGGAGCGTTTGACATGGTACATTATCTTGTATAATAGTTCTTGGGGTAAACATTCTTTTAAGATTAGTTTACTGATGAGTGATTTTTTTAAAATTTGAAATATTTGTAAAATGATTCCAATAATTTGTTGTAAAATGGATAGCCAAACTGGTAAGTTTTTTTAGAATATAAATAAGTGTATTTTTTTAGCTTTTCTAAGAGAGGATAGTAAAATAGTGATAGTAACATATTAGGAAAGAAAATTTTAAGATTCCTATAATCAGGAAAAACGAAAGAAAACTAAATACCATTTAATTTTAGAATTGCAATAAGTTTTTCATTGTGAATTCTAGAAAAATAGTACAGGACAGCGATCAAACTCGACATAAAGCATATTTTTTAGATCCATTACTATTTTCAGTATATGGTCTGGGTCAGTTTTTTTATTAAGTAATATATCTTACCACTACCGGCTTGCTAGACCTGTCGTAACTTCATATGTCTTATAAACTATCTAAAGACTAGGACAGGCACAACATCCAGTCCCCAGCCGTTAATTTATACATGTGAAAGGGTAAACTCATATTCTCATCAATGATAACTTTTCTCCCATGCCAGGAATCGAACCCGGGACCCTTAGCTAAGTAGGCAGACACACTGCTGACTGAGTATCGGACACAGAGCATCTGATCTCCTGTTCGATTCCTTGCTAAATCCTTATTATAAATTATGTATGATACATTTGAGAACCACCCCACCCAACAACACCACGTTGGTGTCAGAAGATCTAAATAGTTCATTATGTTGGAGAGTTGGGTTTTCGCTTTCATCTTTAATCATTTACTTCCCCCCATTCTAATGTGTCTTTCTCACCCAAACGCAGTCATGCCTTTTCAAACGGATTAATTTGCCTTTTCTACTCAACTGCTGACGGTAGAGTTGTATATAAGTGAATACAATTATGTTTTCAGCCTTAGAATATATGATTTTACTCTACAATGATTTGTATTATTATTATTATTATTATTATTATTATTATTACCGCGTCTTACTACCCGTTCGGGTTATACGCACCTACGCTAATGTATAATGGTAGGGTGATTG
The DNA here is from genome assembly GCA_039000515.1 of Timema cristinae. Lineage (NCBI taxonomy): Eukaryota > Metazoa > Arthropoda > Insecta > Phasmatodea > Timematidae > Timema > Timema cristinae. The sequence goes on from JBCFYV010011172.1 coordinate 117,328,322, forward strand.
TGAGATGAAATGAAGGACCTACAGTTTAACGTGGAATCCGAACCACGGTGGAGGCCTGGCATTCCCCACATTCAAAAGATGTCTTGTCAGAGGTGAAGGAAGGGTTTGGTAATCAGATAAATCTGTGCCGGGACCGAGGATTGAACCCCGGCCGCCAGCACAGAAGTCTGACACCTTACCCCTAGACCACCAGGTCACCCAATGATTCGTAGTCCAGGTTACAATTTCAAGGAGTGGTGGAGGGTAGAGGGGTGTGAATTAGTTTTACACATATGAGATTATTCACTGTGTTCTACTATATTTTCTCCACTTTAATGCGGGTGCGCTTCATATTAACTACCTTCCTCATACTTACCACTTAGATTAGGTCGTTAATAATATCGTTTGGACCCGCTTCAGTGGCCGAGTGGTCACTATCGTGTTGAACTGACCTGTTGATGACGGGAAGATCGGGGCTCGAATCCCAGTCGGGTCTATTGAGGGTGGTTTTTACTAAACGGTTTCCCACTCTCTTTCCACGCAAATGTGGTTAGATGACCTCTAAAATGCTTCCTTTCTCATATCTACCCCATTAGAGTGATTATCATATATGAATATATCCTTAATAAGTAGTAGGACGCGGAGTTGGCACTAGGATTGCCAGATTTTCAAAATTAAAAAACGGGACACATGTATTGTCTGAAGATGTAGGTTTTTTAAAGTCGCACAAATGATTTAAAATTTATTAATTTTGGTATATAACCTTTAAAATTACACACTAGAATATAATAACCACACCCATTAGCTCACCACGCGAAGACTGATAGACTTCGACCCCACAAACTATCTAAAGAAGTTTGGACAACGCTTTAACGATCTGGTAGACATCAGTTAATACTTATCTGAACTTAGTGCAACTTTTAAAAAGTGTTTGTCATTTAATAAAATCATAGGAATAAAATTCAGAACAAATCTTATTTTCATTGACTAAGTTCTGCAAAATTCCCTCCACGGTGTTGAGTTCCATTCGGTTTTTCTTTTGTCCACTGAATGGTATCAATTAAAAATTTGTTCCACATGCGCGTTGTGTACTGGGATATTGAAAAGGTACTGACATATTATCAGTAGTTCGGAGTATTGAGACTTACTTTCACATGTCTTCAAGTAATGTGCCATTTTTGTTAGTTGGACTTTTCACTCCACACTTTTATGCAATTTTTGTTGGTTGGACTTTTCACTCCACACTTTTATGCAATTTTTGTTGGTTGGACTTTTCACTCCACACTTTTATGCAATATTTGTTGGTTGGACTTTTAACTCCACACTTTTATGCAATTTTTGTTGGTTGGACTTTTCACTCCACACTTTTATGCAATTTTTGTTGGTTGGACTTTTCACTCCACACTTTTATGCAATTTTTGTTGTTTCGACTTTTCACTCCACACTTTTATGCAATTTTTGTTAGTTGGACTTTTCACTCCACACTTTTATGCCATTTTTGTTGGTTGGACTTTTCACTCCACACTTTTATGCCATTTTTGTTGGTTGGACTTTTCACTCCACACTTTTATGCCATTTTTGTTGGTTGGACTTTTCACTCCACACTTTTATGCAATTTTTGTTCGTTGGACTTTTCACTCCACACTTTTATGCAATATTTGTTGGTTGGACTTTTCACTCAACTTTTTTTGTTTTTCTCCAGCTCGTTATCTACAAATACACGAATATTTGTCCACCGTGTGAAAAATTCACTGTAATTAACTGTAATATTGTTTTGGTTTAAAACAACACATGTGTCTTCAAGTTGTCACTATGTTGGTGGACTGTTGAGAAGCATTCACGAAAAAACATCATATTTCTGAATTTCATTCATACAACTCACCAGGTAACCATGACCAGTTTTATAAAAATCTTCGTACTTCTGCCAAAAAGGATTCAGCACATTTCAGTGAAATATCTCTTGCCTTTAAAAAGTTTTTTACACTGATAGGGAGAAAGTTGGTTTCAAATTGTTCCTTTAGGATATTTTCTGTTTCTTTAATAGTTTTCAGAACCTCCATAATGCTTTTGTCACCCCCTTCACTTTCTAATATCTTGATACTCAGAGCGTGTAGTAAGTAGACTGTGTACCAAATAAAAGTAAGCGCATCCAGCATGCAAACATAACCTTTGTTACATCATTTAAATTAGTTTATTGAATGTACATATTTAAATTTTATAATCTAATTATTTTCACATAATTTAATTTAATTTCTCTAAAATACGGGACAATCGGGTGTCCCAACGACATTTTTTCGGGACACTAGGACATTTCCTTAAAAAAAAAACACTGGACAATCCCATATACACGGGACGTCTGGCAACCCTAGTTGGCACCCACATCTGTGTAGGGCGTAAATATCACAAAAGACTGGATTGATAGTGATAGGAAAGGTCGAGGCTCAAAGCTCTGCCGGTTGGCCTAGGCGGGGATTTTTCAAACATATTTTAGCACTGTGATTTTCCCATTATACTTCTACGCTAATGCGGTTGCACTTCCACAAAACTAATATTATCCTCCGTATCCCTTGGGCTAAGCCGTTTGTAATCTTGTAATTTACCGTATTAATACTAGTAATAAAAAAAAAGAAAATGGAAATAATTCTCAACTAATATCTTGAGGGTCGTCGATTGATGAGATGGAAAGAAGATTCTTTGATGAGATCGTAACAGGCCAAAATGCCTAAAACCCATATGGAAGAAAAAGAAGAAGATAATATAACACAATTACACTCATTCGGCTCAAATGTAGCCTTAAAATTTAAGCCAGTTTATTTTACTGTCATGTTAGTGGTTTGTCAATTAAAACATGGCACGACGGTGGACCAAAATCTCCCTAATAATATTAACCAAAGGGTGAAAAGAGGGAGTTCGGGGGGAGAGCACCCCACACGACAGGGCTGGCTACTACGGTCACCCACTATGCGTTGCTCCACTGTCTTCCTCACGCGAGTATTGCATGGAAACAACACCAGATGCCACCACCAGTTACTCGAACAAAGTGAACCTCTCTGCGTGATAGTTATGCATTATTCAGACACCATCCTCAAAACAGGGATTGTGGGTCTAACTTTTAATGCGTCGCTAACATGTGGCTGGTTGTGACCACATGTGTCTAATTGTTGACCAACTACCCGGCTCCTTATGCCCTGGTTAGGTTATTTTGAAAAGTGGAATTAAGAAGGGTACCTCGAGTTAGATTATACTTGCATTGGAGGGATTTTTAATTATTTTATATTGCGTTCAAATCAAGGGTCAGTTAAGACTCACTTTAATTAGGAAAATAACCAATAGAAAATGCACTAGCATTCATTAGGGTAGAAGATTGGTATTAAACCTTTTTTGTTCGCATAGCCCCAGATATAATTTATCTTCAAATTTGTACCCTCATTTTTTTATACCAGCACGTCTTACTACCTGTTCAGTCCATACACATCTGATAATTACTCTAATGGGTAGGGATGATTAAGGACGCATTTTATTTATAATATATCCGCATTTGCGTGGAAGGAGAGTGGGAAACCATTTAGGGAAAACCACCCTCAGTAGACTCGAATGGGATTCTAACCCCAATATTCCCGTCATCAACATGCCAGTCTTACACGAAAGTGATGCCTTAAACTATTCAGCCATTGAAGTGGGATACCCCCAAAGTTGTTGGCGCATAAATAAGTTATACATATTCTATAATCTAGATATAAATTAAAATTGGCGTTCCCGGTTTGCATGTTCTTACATCCGGATCTCTTGTGGCTAACACTAAATCTGGGCCTAGTTCATTATGTGTTTATCATGAAATAATGTATACACGCTGTTCAGAAACTCAATTCTTAAACTACAACAAACAAAACAAAAGTAACCAAAAGTAATAGAAAACCCCTGTACACTTATATCCGGAAAACTATGCTAATACCATTAAATTGTGCTCAAAGTTTTGGCATACAGCACCGGGAGAGTAAAGTGGTGCAAGCACGAATGTATAACAGGTTGCATAGGAGCTGTGGCAAGCCCTTGCTGTGATGTAGGACTGTTAATGATGACCCTCAGAACGTATTCCTATTTCTAGATGGACTGATGGACTGTTTACTATTAATTGTGGTATGATCTGCTGCCGTGCTCCAAGATGTCGAGGCGTGTAGTGCCGTGCGCCTAACTCCTATGCAACCGGTTGAACACGCATACTTGCACAGCTTTGCTCTCCCGGCACCGCACGTCAAAACTTTGAACACAATTTAATGGTATTAGCATAGCTTTCAGCATGTAAGTGTACAGGGAATTTGTATTAATTTTTGTTCAAACAAACTATATGTGCAGTTTAAGTTGCGTTTCCGAACACCCCATTTATATTTTTAATTTTACGTATTCCTTAAGATGTCTTCGTTTACCCCCGGGGGTATATGCACCCCTGGTTGAATACCATTAGGATAGAAAAAAGGTAACTGTTTTTTGTGGGCAAGTAACCCCTCCCATCCCCCCAGTGCAGAATTTGAACTAACTAGAGTACAGTCCTTCCGGGTCAAAGTTTTGTTTTTTATCCAATTTAAGTTTTGACAACTAATTATTTATAGTACTTTCTAGTGCCAATGGTGACTATCTGCAACTTATCTATTAACTTCACGTATTGGTAGGAGACTGATCGCACTCTGGAGTAAGAATGGGGAAACCGTTAAATTTAAAAATCACCCTCAGTACACGCAAACCGGAATTCGAACCCTGATTTCTCCGTCACTGCCTATACAGTCCAATACGAGAGCTACGCGTCAGACCATGTGACCGATGTGGGTTAGGAGACTGGTTTGAACACCCCCCCCCCCCTTCCACAAACACACACACACACACACCCATATTAAGTTTTTTACACTCTCTCTAAGCTAGTGCCTTACTTGTTTTTCTTGCTCCTCTGCCTCGCTTTAACCAGGCCGTTTATATAATATGCTGTCCTAGGCTGATATAAGCGCACTGAGGCTTTATACTTCAAACAATTTGGTTCGATTCCTGGTGGAGTCAAAGCAGAAAAAGTACCAATGGTTTGGGGTCCACCATGGGTCCTATGAGATCCCCTTCTCTCCTGTGCTCCATGTCCTGGATTTCCTTTTATTCACACTGATGGGATAAGGCTTAGGAAGATAGAATTAGAGGAAATATACTTACATTTGCTTGGAGGCAGAGCAGGAAACCCTTTTAGTAAAGAACCACCTAGTACACCAGGAGGGGTTTCAAACCATTGCCCTCCCAATCACCAATAAACAAGACAAAACGAGAGGACGTTTTTGGCCACGTGGCCGCTATATGAAACAGCTCAGATGGGACGGTACGTTTCGATTAATACTGTAGCCTCTTAATTAATTCCGTTCCTTATAGGTGTCAGGTGTCAATAACTACAGTCCGAATGAGATAGAAAGGACAGTTACAGCAGCTGACAGTCACAAAAGCTACTAAAACAATTCTCGTACAACCCACATCAGTGGCCGATGGGTTTAAGGCGTCACTCTCGTGTTAAATGGCTGCTAATGACGAGGAGATCGGGGTTAAAATCCCGTTCGGCTCTATCGGAGGTGATTGTTCCTGAATGATTTCCCACTATCCTTCCAAGCAAATGCTAGTAGAGTAGCTCTAGAAAGCTTCCTTCTTCATTTTAACCATATTAGAGTAATTATCATAAATGCGTATAGCCTGAACGCGGTGATAATAAATAAAAATAATCTAGTTCTACACCTTAGCTCAATCGATAACGTGTCTGCCTAGTGAATTAAGGGTCCCGGGTTTGATTCCCGACATGTTTGAAAAATGTATAATCGGTGAAATTTGAGTTTCCCCTTTAACAGTCATGAATTAACTGCCGAGGGCTGGGTTTTGTGCCTGTCCTAGTCTTAAGTTAGTTTATAAGTCGTGTTCTGATATGATCATTCGATTCAGAAAGTGCACGTTAAATATCTCAAATAACAATAATTTTCATATATACTCATACGTCAAGTCATGGGATCTGCACCTGTAACTATTGATAGATATTACCAACATTTATAAAATAACACTAATAGTATAGTAAGATTTTTACATTGTGGACCATAAAAAATTTGTTTGTAATTTCTTAACCTAACGCTCCCTCTTACAATCCATTTGAGTTATACGCATACATTAATCACGAAAATGGAATACAGATGAGGAGGATAGAATTTTATAGGAAGGGCATCCGCATCTTCATGAAGAGATAGTGATAAAAAATTTAGGAAATAAGCCCCTCAGCACATCCATCCGGGATTACAACCCCAATCTCCTCGCCACAGGCAGTCCATTATTTTTGTTAATCCTGCAGTAGGTCCACTCCTAAGCTTAATCTCACGAGCAGACCGCAATAGATGGGGGACATCTCCTGTGAAACCTGCAGTAGGTCCACTCCTAAGCTTAATCTCACGAGCAGACCACAATAGATGGGGGACATCTCCTGTGAAACCTGCAGTAGGTCCACTCCTAAGCTTAATCTCACGAGCAGACCACAATAGATGGGGGACATCTCCTGTGAAACCTGCAGTAGGTCCACTCCTAAGCTTATTCTCGTCAGCAGACCACAATAGATGCGGTGCATCCCGCGCGAAACTTAAAAAGCAAACGCACGCGCAGAGCTGCCCTCCCCACCTGATCCGCGGCTCCACTCGGCGTGGGACTCAGCGGCGTGGTAAAATGTAAGAAGGGGGCGTGGCGTGTGTGTGACGGCCGCGGCCCGTCCCGACGCCCCAGCCGATTCAAAAAGTGTCGTGCCGTGGGATGTCCCCACAAGTCGCCGCATGGCCGAAGGGTGTAGCAGCAACGTCGGTGGCGCGATGAAGGAGCGTTGCGGCGCTAACGCGTCCTCCACCGTCCCTACGATCGCCATCGTTAAGCCGGCCCAATACTCCTCGCCCTCGCATAGGAAACCTGTTAGACTTAAGAACGTCTGCTCGAGAGCTGAGGCTTTTGATACCCTGCACTTCAAGGTCAAAGAGGTAGGGCTCCAAAGTAACTTACAAATTGAAATATTTACGATCATTGAATAAGATCTAAAAACTTACGAAGTAGTTTTCATCAGTGTAAAACACAAATTGCCAATAATTATGCCGCCAAAAAATTTTAATAGACCATCAAAATGTGTGACTGGGAAAATATTTTCAAAATAATTCAGTAGGAGCAATCGCTCGACTATTTGTTTAAACGACAGTTTGTATTCTTTTAATCCGGTTTATATGTAGGATTTTTTGTTTTAACTAACAGGCTCGTTTATGCGTCATTTATCGCCTTTGCAATGACAACTCTCCGCCATAGTGACTCCATCAATGTGAATTGATGATTTAATTGATCTAGGAATAATATATATTCCTATATTTAATAGCAAATAAAAAATTTCCCTCTTAAAATATTTTTGAAATATAACATCTTTGAGAACGTTCTCATTATATAAGCATTTTATATATATATATATATATATATATATATATATATAAATAAAACATAATGAAAATCGGTTGGGTATAGCTGAGAGTAATCGCGTCAAGCTATAAATATATAAAATACCAAGTTAAGTTTCTGTTGACGCTAAAAAAAACCTTTAATAGTAATTTGATGAATATATTTTTTAAATGTCTAAGTGTTCATTCTGAAACTATGTAAGGCTTTAAAAAAAAAATATTTTTGACTCTTACTTTTCCCCACCTCTTACGTATATTTTTACGATTTAGTAGACTAGTTTATTTTAATCGTTAAAACCAAAAGTAAGGGTATTGTGTGTTTTGTAATTAACTATATTTGTAGAAAATATAAAATTTATATTTAAATAATAATTTCTATAATACAGTGACAATAGTTATTGATTAAAGTGGTCAGTCATTAAATGAAAATGAAATATTTTAGAATTTTTTGGTAATTTTTTATTTATTTTTTAGTCATAAACATTGATAAAAACCCTAAGTAATATGGATTCTGACGCCCGTTCCCCCTCGTAAGAAAACTTAAGAACATACTTAAACCCACGCCTCCTCCCCAAAACCCTTACGTAATTTAAGGCTGGCTTCTTGTATTTCTAAAAGAAGTGAAAGTTTAGTGAAATTTGATCACGTTTCATTTACAACATTTTGTATGTTTTTAAATCTCTGAATGATTAAATTCACCCTTAAAAACATTGATATTCGGAAGTGACACTCTAGTTACAACGTAACCATAAAAGGCTCTAATATTCAATTCGATCATTAAATAAACGTACAAATCTCGAACGACCAAATTACGTTTTCAACCACATTCATTATATTACTTTATAAATAAAATCTACTACTATATCACATTATCTTTGATGCAAATCAATATTTATTGGTTGGTTTCTTTATTATTTTAAGATATAACACCAACATTTAGTACTATTGATCGCTATATAAATTATTATTTCAATATGGATTATAACATTTCTCACCAGTTACATAACATTGATAAAATATACATGTTTGAATATCAACAATTGGTAGACATACACATACACTGAGTAATTACACATTATTTTAATAAACAATAGTTATGAAAAGACCAGCTTCGGTGGCCACATGGTCTAAAGCGCTACTCTATCAGTAGACTAGACTGCAGATGACGTGGAGATTGAAGTTCGAAACTCAGTCGGGTGTAATGAGGGATTAAAAAAAGTTTTCCACTCTTACTTCCTGCAAATTCGGGTACAATTCCTCTTAATGAAACCATCCTAATTCCTAAAACTATTAGCGTAATTAGTATATAAGCGTATAACCCAAATAGCGATTAGGTAGTAAGAAGCAGTGCCAAAAGAAGTTATGAAAAGAACAAACAAACAATAGCTACAAATTAATTTTAACATGTAAGTTACTATCAATATTATCTTAATAAAACAAATAATGACAATTAATATACATATTGTTGTGAGTATGTTTAAAGCCATCAAACACCATCACTACAAATGCGGTACACAATTATTTAATTATTCAGGGGTAATTTTTGTTTTACTAGAATTTTTATCCTTGCTAATAAAATACTTATCAGGAAACATTCTAGAACATAATAATAAATAAATGGTACGACACAATTTCACAAACTTTATCATAATGTTGGGTATTATAGCTTCAAAGAAAATCAAATGCCAAAGCTATTATTTATGCTTTTAGTGAGGATTACCTCTATCTAGATATCATGTTCAAAAATAGTTTTTCAGTAAACTACCCTAAGCTTTTCTTATAAAAAAACAAATAAACTTGTTAATCAAAATGCATACTCATATTTTAAACAAAACGGTTCAACTATTTCAAACACATTTCAAATGTTCAAAAATAAGTAAACTACCTTAAAATTATTTGTAATTTGTAAAAATAAAAACGTACTATTATTCATCATGAAGTGCTATCCCCACATACCCATTTTGAACACAATTTTCAGTGCCAATTTCGAAAATATCAAATTTCTATTCATAAATCAAGTAGTCAGTGTTATTTTGGGAGGTCAAACACGCTGTATATATTCATTTTAAACAAAATCGTCAAAATCATTTTCGAAAATTTGTAATTCATAAAAGTACTCATCATAAACTACCCTTGATTTAAGGGTTAAGGTCAGAATCAAAAAATACATCCCCAGGTATTGCCCTGTAACATCCAAATATCAAGCTTGAATCAAATCAATCAAACTTTTTCAGATCTGTTGCCAGGCACATAAAGACAGATAGATAGACATACATACATACATTCATGGGGATAGACAGAATGGTAAAAACCCACGTTTTTGGGCTAGAACACACATGAAACGTAAATATTCATCATAATCTCAAGGTCGAAAACTTTCACGATTACAAAAAAATAGTTTACTAGATTGATTTAGCTAACTTGTATTGCGGGCAGTATTTTTCGCATTAGCATAATGCTGTTTCCACTTTAAAAACACACTTAAAATTTAAAATAAAATAAAATAAAATAAAATTTAAAAAATAACAATTTTACTCAGTTTAGTGCTTCTAAGGCTTTTTAAAACTGAATAGTTGTGTGGAATATACCAATGCGTAATTTCCTTAATTAACTCCAAAAGCTCAGATTGAGATTTTAAGTCAGTGTGCGAACTTCTCATACTTAATAAATATAGTATTAAATAAATGATGATGAGCTGTGAAAATCTATTACTGCTTTTGTTTCCATTTTATGAATAAATTAGACCGACACCTTAGCTTGGTTGGTAGTGCACTTCCTCAATGAGTAAAAACCCCTCTTTCGATTTTCACCACTCTCGGAAATTTTATCATTGTAGAAATCGGGGCGTCCCCTTTCACAGAAAGAAATGAGGACTTGGTGTTGTCTTTAATAGGTTTAAGTTAATTTGTAAATCTTGAGTTGGTTTAAGCATTTAGCTTAGAAACTGTGCGTTATTTTTCTTATTTTGTGTTCCACGTCACTACCAATTCACACTTTTAACATACTTACACTATTAGGTTAGGGGTTAGTAAGGTAGAATTTCAAGGAAATGTGCTTTCATTTGCTTGTAGGTGAAAAAGAAAACCATTAAGGAAAAAATTCCTCTGTAAATGTGACTAAGATTCAAACCCTTATATCACCTTTCCCAATAAGCCAGACCAGATTATACCTGGCGAGTAATTGCATGTCACCCACTTTGGTGGCTGCATGGCCTAAGGCGTCACTATTGCAATATACTAGACTTTCTATGATGGGTAGATCGAGGTTATATTCTGGTTGGGTGTACTGAGGGTGGTTTTTCCTACATGATTTTCCACTCTTCCTCCACACAAATGTGGGTACACGTTCTATAAATTTAACCTTCCTCATTCCTAACACATTAGAGAAACTAGGACATAGGCTTATAGCCCAAACAGGTAGTAAGACGTGGTGCTAAGAAAAACTTGATTTGGTTTAAAAGAAGGATGAAGGAAGAAATAAAGGTTGCACCAAAATGTATCGGAAGAAAATTAATCTCAAATGTCCATGAAGAAAGTTAGTAGTTAAATAAATATAAAGGTTTAGTACAATTTAAAAGATAAATTAAATACACGATATGGACCAGGCTTACATTTACAAACTAATTTCTTCGTTTGTATTTATTCCACTAAATTCATCAATAATCTTGCTGAATCCTATTTGTCAAGCTCTCTTGGGTTTATGTTATTTCTTTATTTTCTTTTCGACTTACAAGGTTTATACGATGTTTATAAATCAATTTGAAATTTGAATTTTTTTATCTTCTACGAATTTGTATTGCTTTATAGCTGACAATGTAATACTGCCAAACCAAACATTCTCGATAATTTGTTTGTCGACAAAAAAAACAAATACAAATTTTGCGTTTACTTTAAGCTAGTAAAAAGTTGTATCGAAAGCAGTGCTAACTTTTGCAGAGTGACTGTACAGAAGGATATTAAAATAATTATTCAAGCTGAAAAAATATTCATGGCCAATGCACACGCCAATAAAAGTCCATATAATATATATCCTACTATAATGCTTTTCATGAAATGTTGCAAGAAGTTGCAAAAAAATTATATTTGGTAAAACGATGCCCAAAATATAATTTATTAGTGAAAGAAACCGGAAAGTTTTTTTTTTAAATTTTTATCGAATATATTTGATCGATTTTAAGTACTTTTTTTATTCTCAGTCATTACATTTATAAATATTTGATTCAATATAAAAAAGATACCTTGGAAAATAATTAATGTCTGAAAAAACTTAAAGCCACCCACAAAATGATTATATGAGTAAGATTCAATTATTAAGTTTTTAACATTATGGCCATGTTGTAGTGCTAAGAAATATTTAATAATGGCTTGTTTTTATTTTAAAATAAATTTCATTTATTGAATTTACATATTTTAATTGATTTTTATGAGTGAACATAAAAGGTAAAGTAACTGGTCATAAATGAGGGCTAAATAGTTAATAGTTACGTAAATTTGGTTTATATTTATAGATCAAACCTGAGCTTGAAATTTTTAAATATTATGAAATAGTTATTTGTCATATTGTTATTTTACTTAAAGTTTATTTTACAATACTATTGTATAGTACTTTTAATTTTTTCACCTTGGTCATCTAACACGTTTCAACATACACACATAATAAATATATATAAATATATATATATATATATATATATATATATATATATATATATATATAATATATATAGAGAGAGAGAAAGATAGTAAAAATATTTATAATAATATAGTAAATAAATTAAAACAACAAATTAAATCATTAAAATTCTTTCCCCTAGAATTATTTTGACTGAAAAATGACTAGTGAAAATTCAATCGAAGCGTCGCCGATATTTATTATATTGTGAAATAGATTTCTAAACATAAAACAATAATTATTAATTGGACATATAGATAGCCTATATAATTTTATCCAAAATTGTTTGTGTTTAATTCGCAAAGCAACATTATCGTAGGTGTAGTCCATCCACAAACTTTCTAGCCCTTTTTTTTTTTTTTTGTTGAAATTTGTGATATATATTCAAGTTTTTCATACAGTTACATTAATGAACACGTAGATTAAGGCGTCAATATTATCTGATATAGTTTTTTCAGCGATGGTTGCACGAATTGAGGGTATTTATTTTTAAATGGTTTCCCACGTACCTTCCACGCGAATTCAGGTACCTATCCTTTATCATCTTACCAGTGGTGTTATTAACTAGGATATTACTATTAAAACGCGGTGCAAAAAAAAATATACATATTCTATTTATCATGTTTTGTTCGGACAAAATAAGGGGGGGGGGGGGGGAAGAACTGATGTTTGCTAAGAATGTAATAAGCTATTAAAGCCTTACTGATAAAAGGACCACGCGTTATTAGCAATCTTTTGTTATTTGCATCCTTATTTACATTATTTCAATGGCTAATTACTTGGTTGGCTACCTCATTCATGTGTTTACACCAAAAGGTTTATTAAAACGTTGAGGCTTTGTTATAAGAAGACAGTAATGAAAAACTATACTCAAATATCTTTTGATTTCAAAGGATTAACTTTTATATTATCTAAATTGTCATCCATCTTGTGATATACACATCCGCTTCTTAACTATCTTTAATCCATATGGATATTTGCATTCGTACAATTATCATTGTACTATTGGCAGCAAGAATGAAGCCTCTCCAAGTTGAAGATGACTGCGTCGTCTGATAGCTTGTGATTATTTATTTTTACTTTCTTTTTTTAACCACCGCGTCTTACTACCCATTCGGGTTATACGGTGTTAGGGATTAGGAAGGATTATTTTATATGAAGTGCAACCCACATTTCCGTGGAGAAAGAGTTGAAAACCATTTAGGATAAACCACACTCAGTGCATCCGACCGGGTTTGAAGAACAATCCTCCCGTCTTCAGCATCTAGTCTAACACGAGAGTAGTGCGTTAGACTTCGCGACCACTGAAGCAGATCATGATTTTTAATCGATCACTCATATGTAGTTAACGATTTTCACACGTCTTTCACAGACTCTGCCTTAAAATATGAGTGATGAATGGCCATGAGCATGGGACGATCTCTGGATAGCTCAGTGGTTAGAGCATTGGCGTACTAAGCCAAAGGTCCTGGGTTTGATTCCCGTGTTCATGTGTTATTTTTCAATTTTTAATATATTTATAATAGGTTTAATAATTACTATGATAATTATTGGGACTTAAAATACTTGTTGACACTATAAGAAATTCGTCTTACACACACAGAAAAAAACACTTAAAATTAATTAAATGAAAGAAAAAAACAGCAATACTTAAACATATATAAGGTACGGATACAGTCGTCACAGCCGTAATTTAAACATTACATAGGTTTCTAACTCAGGACTCTTGGCTTAGCGCTCTAATTTACAAAACACTTAAGGTAGCAGTACGCTATTACTTTTTTTTTTTTTTAAAAAGTGTTGTTTAAACTTTATCTTAGTAAATGTTTTTCACTTTAAAAAAAAAAAAAAGAATGAAAGCATAAAGTTTGACGCGACCAACTTCCGTGTAAGTGGGTTCACCACAACTCCTGCCTGTTATTGGCTTGTTAATATTCATTGAGTGGTTTCTCTTAATATCCAATGTTTGCCAACTAGTCCGAACACACTACTGTTCGGTTTATGTGTCAAAGTGTTGGTTCAGATACCTCCTCGACTTGCATTGTAACGAGCTAGAGCTGTTTATTTTTTTATTAATTTCTTGAAGAAGAAGCAATATTATGCCCAACTTTACTACATACTTGCTTACGGCGTATACGTTTAAGACTATATACTATTGTTTACCAAACTACGCCAAGGATTTCAGGAGATACGCCACGTAACAATATATTTTTTTATTGAACATAATATTTTTTATTATTAAGTAAGTCTAAATAACAAATTAACTCAGATTTTTAACCATACGTCAAAGACTTTATAAGACTTACCAAATAAAATTACCACGCCATAATATCAATGTTGTTATAAAAGTGTACTTCATTCGTGATTAATGGTCTTTCTTTTAAAAATTAGATTTTAATTAAATTGGATTGGATTCAAAAATATATATTTTTTACAGACCATTGATCATACATGGCTAATTATGTTGGTACATATTTACAATAATAGAGAGATTATAAAGGGGTAATTATTTGGACATTCCATGTATAGTTTCTAAGAAGAGTGTAGGCCTGCCTATGTATATAGTTTCTAAGAAGAGTGTAGGCCTGCCTATGTATATAGTTTCTAAGAAGAGTGTAGGCCTGCCTATGTATATAGTTTCTAAGAAGAGTGTATAATGGTAACTTAGCCTTCAATTAGCAAAAGTTAACAAATCCACTCGCCAAACCATATGATCTTTAGGACCATTTTTGGCACGTTCACAACAAACCATTTATTTTTTAATTATTCTTTTCTTTGAACCGTTTTTACATCTTCTGATAAGTTTCAGTTATCCCAACTCCTATGATAAATGGACTCTACATTGACATGTGGAGCATAGGCAAATGATTTGCGTCCAGTTCCCCTTTAGCTTTATTCAAAATTTAGAATACAAATGTATACTTTATAAGATATCAGGTAGTCGTTTACTTTTATTTTATGAAAAGATGGAGGGGTTGCGTTGGTTAGGCGAAGGACCCAAAAAGAGTACGTGACTGGAAAATGTTTGGAAAACATTGCTGTAAAGTTGTGATATTCAACTTGGGTACATAAATATATCCAAGTGGCCACGTAATAATTAAATAAAACATATACATACATATTTATCATTTAAAACTTATTGTTAAATGAAATATTTTGGATAAAATTTAATTTAATTATTTTAGATGTAGATTATAGAGTGTATGTAACTTGCACCAATCACCAACAACTTTGGGGTTACAAAGTTGAAGATAAATTATATTTAGGGGGAGGCAAACATAAAAGGTTGAATACAGCTGCTGAAGAAGAAACCCGATAGAATTATATTTTAAAAATTCACCCCAAAGAATTGTTGTCAATATTGAAAAAAATAACTATTAGTTATTAATAGTGGTAAACTTAACGGCATTAATAAGATATGTCAAACGTGACAGCTGCGAATCATATAATTCGATATCTGCATACACTAATGTGGTAGATATTAAGTTGGCACAAATTTGGAAGAAATGTACCCAAACTTTATGGTTAGAGGTGAAAAACCATTTAGGTTAAACATTCACTACACCTAGCCAGGATTTGACCCCTGACCACTGTCACCAACAATTTGTACCATTGCGATAGTGACACTCTAGCGTTTTAGACCAAGTACCACCGATGCGGGTAGTATGTTTAAAAAAAAGATTTTTTTTAAAGGTAATATTGAGACAATGTAGCTATTTTATTATCAAAAGGGACGGCTTAGGACATAATAAATAGATCAAATAACTTTCTCAGCTGTCAGATACAACCCCTTTTATTGTGTTCTTACTATGGATATCCATTAAATTTACTCTTAGCAACATCTCTCAAGAAAAATGTTTAGATTTCCCACGCTCACAAAATTTAAACTCTCCCATAAAAACATACCAAAGCTCCAGATATTTAGGGACTGGGTGTTATGTTCTATTTCTTCTAAAACCTGTACACGAGTAAATCTCCGCACTTCTATTTTCTATAATCGCTCTGATATTTTACATAGTTTCTCTCTGAAGTTGTAACAAACGAAACTACACATGATAGGCCTACTTATTTAGTTAAAACTCCCAGCTAAATAACTCACACAAATTTGATCTATATTAAATTTTTAAAGTCAAAAATAAATTCAGCATGACAAAAAAATAAGGATCATAAACTGTTTCGCAGCCCCAAGACACGATAAAACTTCATCATCCCCCCCCCCCTCTCTCAACCCCAGCGTTTTTTTTAATTTTGTTTATAAAGTTTTCACATTTTTAAGGAACTTTTACAATTTACTCTCACAAAATGATAATACTTTATTACCCTGTAAGCGCACGCGATGTTTGTCACCGGACATATCTATGATCCTGACATGCTCAATTGTGTACGCCTTGATCGTTCCCGGCACGTATGTGTTACATATTCGTGGGCGATATACCCTATTGTGTTGTGTTCAGGCACCAGGTACCGAACGTCTCTTACAAATATTTTTTTTTGGGTTCTTGTTGCATTTGATTGGGTTCTTGTTACAAATGAATGAAAAATTACATTTTTGCTAAGATGTTGATTTATTGATATGCGTGGTTGTGATTAACATGTTAAGAATAACAATTGATTTTACATTATCTTGTCTCTGATCCAAGAGTACAAGAATCAAATCCTGACTAAGTTTACCTGAAAAAGATTACTTATCAAACTATAGTTTTTACTTGAGATCGAGGTTCGAATCTCGGTCGGGTGAACTGGGGGTGGTTTATCCTAAATGGTTTTCCACTCTCCCTCCACGCAAATGCGGGTTCACTTCCTCTAATTCAACCTTCCCAATTACTAAATCATTAGCGTAATTAGTACTTAAAGCGTATAACCCGAACGGGTAGTAAGACGCGGTGCCAAATAAAAAAATATGAGGGAACCATCATTATGGATTAACGCTCCTTACCTTTTTTTCACCTAATATAATAGTTATAGTATAAGTTGCTAACAGCCAGAAAACTGATGGGAAAATAGTTTACGTAATGGACACCCCTCTAAGTAATAATATGAACCTTATTGCTGGAGGGATGTTTGGGAATCAAAATGGGTCGGGGTAAGGAGGGAGGTGTGGATAAGTACCTCAAGGGCTCTTTTCAGAAAATGAGCTTCATTTCCACACTTCGTTTAATTAAAAATTAATTTGGGATTTTTTTTAAGACGATACGTTGATAAAGACTTGTTTAATTAAATGGTGTTGAAATATATCATCCCAAGTTATCATACCAAATTACCTCAATCAGATATTTTTTTTTCAGAAAGCACGATTACCCGTATTTTCTTTTAGTAAGCCATTTTTTTATCAGATTTATACTTCCCTTTAATTAAGGATGACACTATTACAAATAATTCTATGTAATCCATTTACCTAATTTTTTGAACAAAAACTCATTTCAAGAAATAGTGTAAATATTTTAATGTTTTTAAAATTGTCTCAAGTGTCCTATCGTTGGAGGGATGCGTTTAGGAGGGTCAAGGTAGAGGGATTTTAACTTCCATATTTAACTTTTTTTCCCCCCATTCGATTGCTCGGTTCTTTATCTATCTGAGAGCTTACATTTTATTCAGATCTCCTGTAATTTATTTATATGCCATGCTATATGTTACGGAGCTGTCACTTTTGATATATTGTGTAAATATCTGTAAGATAAAATAGTTACCCTTTTTACAACGTTGGTTATTTTGGCGTTATCTGGCAGGTTATTATAAAATATAATTTGCCGACAGATTTAAAAGTTATTTGCTCTACTTTCACATATTCATACGACAAGTATATGCCACTGTCACTTTTGATAGATATCATCAATACTGTACCTGTAAAATAACACAAGCTATTAATTATGTGAATTCCCTTCTTTAAAAAAAAAATGCTTTATTAAGTTTCTACTTGGATTTGAAGTTAATATTTTTCCTTGGTGATCAAGCTAGACATAAACTAAATTAATGTTATATTCATTGATACATTATAATCACTTAGATTAGCCGTTGTTAACGTAGTTTGAAAAAGTCTAGCAATAAATGTTAAAGTTTGTTTTAAAAACACAACTACATCTATATTGTCGTAAGTTGTTCAGCCATGGTCACAGAAAAGTAAGAAACAGACTCTCAACCTTACGGGGGTTTTGTTGCGCTCCTTTTGCCAGCTTGAGTCCTTCAACACTGGGCTTCGCTAGTGTCAGTGCTGGGTGATGATAGGACTAACTGCAGCGATCCTAGTGTTGAAGGAATCAAGCTCCCAAAAGGAGTGCAATCATTTTAACCTGGAGGTTGAGTGTTTGGGTATATTATTTGTAAGCGGTCTAGATTCAATTAATATTCATACCAAATTTTGTTAATATATTTCATATTTAGCACCGCGTCTTACTACCCATTCGGGTTATACGCTTTAAGTACTAATTACGCTAATGGATTAGGAATTGGGAAGGTTGAATTAGAGGAAGTGAACCCGCATTTGCGTGGAGGAAGAGTGGAAAACCATTTAGGAAAAACCACCCCCAGTTCACCCGCCCAAGATTCGAACCTCGATCTCCCCGTCCTCGGCGGTCGAGCTCAACACGACAAGCGCGTTAGCCAACTACGCCACCGAGGCGGGTCCAAATTTTGTTAAAACGGGTCCACTAAGTTGGTAGTAATAGCGTAGCAAATAAACAGACGGATGAAATTATAGATGGTCGAGCTAAAACAGGACCTTACTATTCTCGAGCAATTAGTAAATATATAAGAATAAAATAGATAAAGATACTATTTATGCGTTTAATGAGGATTACTCCATCTAAATATCATATTCCGAAAATTGAAAAATGACACCTGGATACGGGAATCGAACCCTAAGCCAAAGTTACAGGGTTCTATTCCCGTGTGCAGGTGTCATTTTTCAATTTTTGGAAGTAAATATATAGGTGCTAATGATCAACGTGTAGTTTTAAGGTGGGAATATAGGGGATGCGAGAAAATGCCAGTGTTTTTGCAGCTTTTATATCAAAACACTATTTTGGTCAAACTAAATCAAATATTGCTTAAGTACAAACATAAAGTTTAATTTTCTTCACATGGCTAAATCATCATTCCTTTAATATCTGTCAAGAGTGTTCTGAAATTTAATGACAACTTTTATCTTAATTTGAAATTTTTCTCATCTAATGGCGTTATACTCAACTGTTGATATCATCATCTTTAGCTAATAGTGGAGCAAAATTTGATTTGTTTCGGCCAAAAAAAAAGTTTCTATAAAAACTGCAAGATCACTGAGCTTTTCTTGTATACCCTTTCACACCACCTTAAACATATTGTTTTATGTTAAATTAGTTTGCAAGTCGTGTAGGGATATAATAATCTGCGTGTTGAGGAAGTGACCATTAATCATTCAAGCTGTTTTTTCGTGTTAAGTTGTTTACTTTCAATAACTCGTATCGGTGGTCACACGGTTTAAGTTATCTCTCTCGCAATAGACAAAATTATTGGTGTACACATGGTGGGTTCTCTAAATAATTTACTTCTCACCCTACAGGTAAATGCTGGTGCATTGCCTCTAAAGTTCCCCTTCAGTTTCCCCACCCTATTGGTGTAAGTATTTGGATATCTCGGACAAGTAGTAAGACGAAAGAGCGTACATAAAAAGTACTCCCAAAATAACTTTAGAGTCAACGATGTCTCATTGTTCGGAGAGGCCTATGATTTTATTTCCGACGGAATCGAGGGAAATAACTTTGTGTTTAAAACTAGTTTACAATTTCCCTTCAAACCGCAGGGGACAAAGTCCTACAAATGGTTCCTCCAGATGTAACTTTAGTTGTTATGATGAATATGTTCAAAACTTTGAATTCAAATAAAAAAATAACTTGAATATACTTCAAAAAAACCAAGTGTGTTGAAACAAAAATTGGAATTTCATATCAATACTTTTTATATATTTTTATTATTGAACTTGTACATTTAAAGTAAATATAAACGTGAAGTTTCACTAATATTATTTTTTAAATTAAAGACGGGATGGAAAGAAGAGTAAGAACAAATAAAAAAACATAATATTTTTACAGTGAAAAGAAAACAGCTCCGCTGTAAACTAGAGTCGAACTCGGAGTATTTGTCTCAGCTTAACTGTTTCAATTCCCATGTGTACGTGTACGTGCAATTTTAAACAAATATTTTATTAACATTCGAGAATGGAAGCTACCCGTTCCAAACATTTATTTCAATATATTGTTTATATAATGTTATGACATTTTCATTTAGTTGAATATTAGAAAAATATATTTTCAATACTTGAAGCAGCTTCATATTTCACCATTTAATTTTGACAGTACAATTTTTGGATAGAATAATTTTAACGACTATCTCACGAAGTTTCATTTGAAGAAGAGATAAAATACGAGTTCAAGTCTTGAGAAGTGAAAATATTCGTATTACGTGTAGCTACTACCCCATAATGCGTAGTTTATCAACAAAATTAATCAAGACTAATGATTCTTTAGCTTATAATTGTTATAATAATAATACTTTTGCCAACCAAACGTTCTAACCCTTTAGTTTCAGGATATAGGATAGGGGTGAGGGTTTAAAGGAACAGACTGTAAGTCTTTAATTCGATGTCTTTAATTCGATCCAGATGGTGATGATTTTTATTTTCTACTTTCGCGTGTAGAGAAAGTATTACAAGTCTAATTGTGAAAATTTCCGTCATCTAAATTATGATGCAGCTTGACGTTTTAAGTTACCCTGAACTTAAAAAATAATTACTACTACTACTTAGCACCACGTCTTACTACCCGTTCGGGTTATACGCTTTAAGTACTAATTACACTAATGGATTAGGAATTGGGAAGGTTGAATTAGAGGAAGTGAACCCGCATTTGCGTGGAGGGAGAGTGGAAAACCATTTAGGGAAAAGCACCCCAGTTCACTCGACCGAGATTCGAACCTCGATCTCCCCGTCCTCAGCAGTCGAGCTCAACACGTCTAGCGCGTTAGCCAACTACGCCACCGAGGTGGGTTTAAAAATAATTATTTCAATTTTGTTTGTGTCCATGTATGTATGTTTCTCTGTACCTGGAGCTACATTTGAAACGGTTTGAATGAATTTAGTTAAAACTTGATATTTAGATATAATATAGATATATATCTGGAGGTGAAATTTTGTTTTTGATTCTAGTTATAAAAGCAAGAGTAATTTGACTACTTTTTGAAAGTTAGAAATTTTTACTAAAAGGGCTTTAAAGGTTTTGTGTAAAATTAATATATGGGTTGTGTTTTTACTGTTTCACATAAAGAGAGAAAGTAAAATATTGTAATCTTGAAAATTTTGGCCGCGAGAAAATGATGAATAATTTATGTTCTATTTTCCCACATAACAAAAAAAGAGTGTATTTTACCATTCTTTTGGCCTAATTACCGGTGTGGTTAGGAGTTAAACAATAAATAGAAAAAAAAGTGGGCACCCCCCCAAATTATACAAACTATACAATGTAAATATTAAAATTTAGATATAACATATTTTTGAATAGTTTTGAGGTTTTTCATAATTATTAGACATCATTTTATTTTTGATTCGACAAAGACAAATCTTTTAGAGATCATTTGAAACATGAGAGGAGCCTAGAAGATATAGAAATATATTTTTTTAAAGAAGGATCGTTTGCGTTTCGGTTACAGCAAATACGTCGTTTTATCTAGAAAGAAAAAGAGAGCTGCGTCATCGTGACATTCCATGTTTGATAAGGATTAAAGAAAAGATATAGTCGAAGCTATTCAGACGTCAGGCGTCCTATTGTATTTTTAGAACACTCTTTAGGATATACATTCAAATTTAGTTTATATTATTTTACGAAATATTATCTTTAAATGGGTTTCTTATTTTATTTAAGAACCGGGATATTAGTTACATGATTACGCCAGCACCAGATATACCGCTGAAGTGCGGTTTCTTGAATTATTCACTTGGCAATGGCAAAATTGAGATCACGGAAAGAGATTTATAATTTTAAAATAAAAACTTATACATTTTCTTGTATTTCTGTAAATATGGTAAAATAGTTTCACGGATCCCAATTATATTGTGTATTTTTTAAGAATAAAACACACAAACCCAAATTTACCGTGGCACCTATCGTCTAATTTTTGTTGTAAGAATAGTTTAGAAAACTCAAATGTTTCTTTGCGGCTAACGATGATAACATTTTACTATATTATTAGTGTTATTTTATAAGTATTGATAATATATATCAAAAGTGACAGCTTCAGATAACATGATTCGATATATGAATATATTAAAATGGTTTTAGTAACTTATTATATACTGTCCTTCCTACCAAAATCGGGGCATATTTTGAGCTGTACTACCTTCCTAAGTTTTGTGCCATTAGTGGGGTTAAAAGGGCTCTTAGTGGTCAATTTTAACACCATTTGAAAATTTTCAGGAATTGTGAGGATACCAGCCTCGGTGGCGTAGTTGGCTAACGCGCTTGTCGTGTTGAGCTCGAATGCTGAGGATGGGGAGATCGAGGTTCGAATCTCGGTCGGGTGAACTGGGGGTGGTTTTTCCTAAATGGTTTTCCACTCACCCTCCACGCAAATGTGGGTTCACTTCCTCTAATTCAACCTTTCCAATTCCTAATCCATTAGCGTAATTAGTACTTAAAACGTATAACCCGAACGGGTAGTAAGACGTGGTGCTAAATATTATTATTATTATTATTAATTGTGAGGATATCTTGGAGGAAATTCTTCCGCACTAGCTTAGGGAAAGGATGGGAAAGCTATTCCCAATGAACCAGGCTTAGATTCAAACTTTGAGACCACTAGTGTGAATTATGAGAGTTATTAACGACAAAGGAATAAGAATAAGGAAAATATTTTAGAGAGAGAGAATGGGAAAAAAATCTCATAAATCAGAACTCTTACCTCTCTCGTCAACGGAGACGGAAGTATATAATTCGAGCCTAACGACTTAGGCTGCTCGGACATCTGCTTGCTCCTAGTCAAATAGATCGCAACCATTACTAGACACTGGTAGTGGCCACACCACGCCGTTAATGCTACGTACGCTACACTCGCTAAGTTCAATCCAAGGAAACGGAGTTTTGGGGGATGTAACCGACTGCAAGTAGACTCGTGTGTTTGCAGACCAATTCTATTGACACCTTCAGGTTTGAACCGTTTGTTCTAGTTTTAATTATGTAATTTTCAAATATACTCGTATTTTACTACTATATTTGCATTCTACTCGTATTTTTTTGCTTGTACTTTTTTTACTATAATATATCGGAAGCTTGGAATTTAGCTTCACCTTTTTAAAAATCGTGCAACAAATGATGAAATTTACCATATTCATATCACGTTTCATTCATGAACTCACTTCCTTTTATCTTTGAGAAATAGATAGAACTAAAATATAATCAGAAGAATTACTGTCCCACGGTAAACTATGAATACTCGCCATCCTTGGTGAAGACGGGGAAAAAGACCGTAGCATAGTTTCAGTGGCGTGTCGTTGAGTGTTGCAAGGTAAGCATACCTTGTTTATTTACCACCACGTCTTACTACCCGTTCGGGTTATACGCTTAAGTATTAATTACACTAATGGATTAGGAATTGGGCAGATTGAATTTAGAGAAAGTGAACCCACATTAGCGTGGAGGGAGAGTGGAAAACCATTTAAGAAAAACCACCCCTAGGCCACCCGATCGTGATTCGAACCTCTATCTCCCCGCCCTCGATGGTCTAGCTCAACACGACTGATGCGTCAGCTAACTACGCCACCGAGGCGGGCTCATACCTTGTTAAAACTGTACCTGTGATATGTTCTCGCCCATTTGAATGACCCTATTTGACCAATGATACATATGCTTTGCTCTCTATGCCTCAAAGGAAATGTATTCCCCTCGATACCTGACCAATGATGGTTCTACTGAGCGGTTTGAACAAATTCACAGGTACAGTTTAAACTAATGCTGCTCACCCTGGCAAAACTTCACGTGGCAACCCTATGTAGCGGACGTCTAAAGAGTCAAATTGATGTTGTTGATACCTCAGCCGTAATCAAGTTTGTTGAACCAATCTATTTCAGACGTGGCCGACAAGCTTTAATCTGGGATTCTAAAATATATCAAATGTAGTCTTGACGTAGTACTAAAAACTGGTAAAGTATGATTTATTACCGTCTCACCCCCCGGATAACACCTAAGGTAGGTAATATGGCTCTAACCAGAAGTCCCATTGTGGTGAAGTTTTCTGTAGACTTATTTGAAAAACAGTGGAATCGAGATCAGTTAAACAGATACAAAAATACAACAAAATTGAAGAAAAAAATCTTAAAAAACACACTTCTAAACTGATCCCAATTTCACTGTTGTCATGTAAAGATTATAGGAAATCATACTGCAACAAGTTTTCAGGTTTGAGTGTAATAGTTTATCTAATATCCCGGTTAATTGGGTTGGAGGTGGTTTCTTAAGGTGGGAGTGTTAGGTACTCGAGAAAAGGTACGCGATTTTGCAGTTTTTACATAACCTTTTTTTGTCCAAAATAATTATAATATTACTTCGATAGAAAAATTCACATTGTGTTATCAACCGTTATTTAATATTTTTCATGAGCATGGCGGCCCTAGAACTTTTTAAATGAATAGAAAAAAAATTGTCATTAAATTCCAGGACACGCTTGAGAGATATTCAAGAACTGTTGATATCACTGTAGGAAAAAAATTAAACTAGATGTTTCTACTAGATAAATATTTGATTTATTTTGACTAAAAATGTTTTTAAATAAAAACTGCAAAAACCACCTACCTTTTCTAGAGTCCTTCACACTCCTGCCTTAATGGTTCACCACTAGCGTCATTCAAAGAGCCACCGACTTGTGTATAATATATTATAGCATCTGTAAAATAAAAAACAATAATTTAAAAATGTACTCACCCGTAACGGTGGGCACGCACAAAAAACGTAATTCTAGTTTTGTTGGGTTTGCCGGAGTTGGTAAGGTCAGGGTTCGAATTCCTGTCGGGTGTACTGATTTGTTTTCCACCCAAAATCGTATTAACACTGATCCCTTCACGCATAAGCAGCTGAACCTCCTCAAAAGTTTACCTTCCTTATCCCTTCTGCAGTAGTATAAATTTCGGTGTCCCGGCATATGGTAGCAGCGACATTTCGTATCACTCGATTTTTAGTCACATTTCTTACCACCCTACCTGAGGAGGGCCTACTAATGACTTAAAAATAGGTACGATGTGACAAATGGTAACATTTCTATCTATTTATTCTAAAAAAAAAGAGCAAATATTTGCACGCAAGATTCATTACTGGATAGCTGTAATAATGTCAAAATTTCAGTTAGTGAAAGTTAAATAGTGAGTTAGGTTAGATAAGGTTAAGTTAGGTTAGATTAGGTTAAGTTAGGTTAAGTTAGATTTAAATTACTTGAAACGCTCCAACACCATTGCCATTCTCCTTTGAGAAGTGACATTGCATATCAGAGTGATCTTACACACTAATTAAATTAAATTCACCTAAATGAATTTAAAACTGAAGCCCAGTACACCTTCCCGTCAAGTGGTAGGCCCTACCATTTGTTCCCTGAGTGGTACGAAATGTCGCTGGTACCATTTGTCGCATATTATAAATTTCCGGCTATCCTGGAAGGGTAATAAATCGGGGTAGGTGAGGGGGGGGGGGCGAGGGGTGATTGTGAGTAGGGATATAGACGTACTTCATATATCTACAGAATATGTCTCTCTCCATTGAAGTTATGAAGAATGTTTAACGATTCAAATTAATGTTACACTTTCGTCCCACCCCACCCCCTTTTTTTTGTCAACCCTTAAAAATGTCAATCAATTTCAATTCAAACCCGTAGAGGAAGAAACCGAAAACGTGTAATTTTGTCGTCAGCGTCTGAAGAAGGCAGGCAGGCAAGTAGGGACATTTGTATGTAGGTCGAGAGGGAAGTTTTTCAGCCACCGCGGCTTGTAGTTGAGGTTAATCGTCTCCGCGGTGGAGGCTTGCTCTTGACGTTACTCCTCTTAGTCAGCGGGTTTCTTCTGGTTCTGAGAGCGTTGCGGCGAGTCATACATTCACCCACTCTACCTTAGAACAACGGCGCTGAGACGTCTCTTTATTATTTTTTGATATGTAGTACGTTCAACTTTAAGGCGTTAGGATAGCCGAGTAGAAATTCATAAACGCCAGAAACCGAGTGAGTTTGTAACATAACTGGGAAAAGATGTTCGACAGTAAGAAATGAGTATATGAGGACAATAAGAAAAAAACCACACACACAATTTGTGTTGTGACTCCTTATTAGATTATATTATTAAACTCACAAAAATCCATTCTATGGTTCTACACCAGTTACCTTTCATTTACCGGGTATGTAGGTTTTAACAATCAACCAAAATTTTGTGACTTTTCACATTTTTCAGAGTGAAAATTTTCAAACTCTAAGCATATCTATATGCTTATAATATGAATAAAGTCATAAAAATTAGTTCTATAATAATTCCAGTAAACACAAAAATTTGTAGGCCGACTATTAAAGGATTTGTCAGTAGTTAACCTAATAATAATAATAATAATATTTAGCACCGCGTCTTACTACCCGTTCGGGTTATACGCTTTAAGTACTATTTACTCTAATGGATTAGGAATTGGGAAGGTTGAATTAGAGGAAGTGAGCCCGCATTTGCGTGAAGGAAGAGTGGAAAACCATTTAGGAAAAACCACTCCAGTTCACCCGACCGAGTTTCGAACCTTGATCTCCCCGTCCTCAGCAGTCGAGCTTCAACACGACACGCGCGTTAGCCAACTACGCCACCGAGGCGGGTAGTTAACCTAAGCGCAACATCTGGGCTGTGCTTTCATGAATTTCGGTCATAGCATTATCACTGTGTACATTAATTTGTTCCCTTTTAACGGGTGTTAAATTAACGGTCAAGAGTGGGGATTTTTCCCTAAATACACATTAGATTAAGTTTATAATAGATAAAAACTGATCTACAACGTTCCGGTTCTTAAAACATATCAAAACAGAATTACTAGGTGATATTTGATTAATACTTTACCCGCTTCGATGGCTTCATGGTCCAAGGCGTCACTCTCGCTATAGTCTACACTGCTGACGACGGGGAGATCGGGGTTTGAATCCTGATCGGGTGTACTGAGGTTTTTTTTCTAAAAGGTTTTCCACTTTACTTCCACGCAAATGTTGGTGCACTCCCTTTAAATTCAACCTTACTCATCCGTAATACTTTATCGTAGTTAATACATAGATGTACAGCCAGGATAGAGGATGGAAGACCACTTTGGTGCTTAACAAAACCTTAATGCAGCCATTCATGATCGAACATCACTCTCCCGGGTAGGGTTAAGTAATTGAATAAAATAAATGTTATAGATGAAAAGAAATATTTAATGTGTACAATATACAAAACAGTCAACATTTTAATTGGTATAAAAAGGTAATAACTACATATGAAATTATTGTCAGGACAAAATAAATTAAATGGAAAAATAATGAGATTTACAGTTATTGTTTCAAAAATTAATATGAACATTATACATGTTAAAAATTCATCTAAAAAAATTTACAACTAAACATATTTAAAAAGATTAACTGCTAAAATCAATAAAATATAAAGAATGAATATTCAAAATTTTTGTTTGTTTCATTATAAGGTTAATGTAGGATGATGCAGAATAAGTTTAAGTTTAATTGAAGATGGGAGTGACAGTATTAAGATAAGTTTGTAAATTGAAAATTAAGTTTATGAATAATTTTTGTGAATTAATGTTTTCTTATCTGATTTTAATGCCTTGCTCTTTTGAGTGTCTGCACAATTATTTCCCTACTAGTTTCGATGCGCACCGGCATCTTCCATCATCCTTAGGACTTACATGAAAGGGAACACACCATGTTACAAACATGGTTAAAACACGTCTTAGCTTACTTCTTCCATGAAGCCAGCCCACATAAGGGATTATCTGGTATAAGAAAAAAAAATCAAAGAAAAGTGTGGAATATTCGGTAGAATTTCTTCCCCTTTGGAACAAGCTAAAAGAAATGTGAGGGCGATTAAAGAAGGGATGAGATTAAATGCTAACTAGAAAAAAAAAGACGGAAGAAACTGCTATGGTTGGTTTTACATTACCTTTATCTTCTTCTTATTTTAATTCGAAAAGGTTACACCGGAGAATTAACGAGCTGTTTAGGGAAGGAGCTCTTGACTGGTTGGAATATTTTAACTGTCTTCGATTATAAAGTAGTTCATCCACCATTTACTAACTAAACCAACCTGACAGTTAAAAGAAAAATAATCCTAGAACTATTTTTATGGGGCCATAAGCCATTTTAGTGTTTTCCTACTAATAATGCCAAATGTACACTTGGATGTTTGTATGTATGTTTATACATATTTATTATAATATATTAGATAAGAATAGGATAGAATTTGAATAAAATATATCGGAAAAAAGTGTAAAAACATTTTTTTTAAACAGTTCAGTACACTTGGACAGGATTTGAGCACCGACCTACTCCGTCACTGGCAAACCATATAAGTCGAGAGTGACGCCATTGCTTATATGCTCCCTAGTGAGGATACGTGGGCTGTTCACGCACGTGTGCACTATCGAAGAGGAAATGTGACAAATTCCATGTTTCCTTTTATTATTATATAAGCTATCTCTAAAATTATACTGATGATATAGGCTAATAAAATGTTGTCAATTTTGGCTACAAAATGGTTGGTATTTTATAAAAGGAAATTCTTATGAAAATTGGACTGTATCTATAGATCTTCTTTTCAACGGTCACCATATAACTATTTTTTTAAATATATTTTTTTCTTCCATTACACAACCGTTAAATGGTTCATTATAATTATTAAGTTCAGTTAATGGGGCCATGTATGAGTGCGTGGACAAACTATACACTTTTTTTTTTGGCTGAATAGATCTTTTAGAAAATACAAACTTTTTTGATGTCAACATTAATAACATTTTACTATATTATTAGTGTTATTTTAAAGCTATTGATAATATCTATCAAAAGTGACGGCTGCAAGTCACATGACTTTACTTGTGACTATATTAAATAAGTTTTAATACATTATTTAACCGCCAGATATTGTGATTCAGATTAGATTACTACTGTAGGTATGCAGGATTGTGTGATTAATTATTGGTTTAACTTTTGTGAACTAGCATCGAATAACAAATAGGGCATTATTATTCATACTAAGTGGAATTTATTCAATTGAAGCAATGCTTCCCTAAAATTAAAAAGGGAATAAAGGAAATAAGAGGACAGTAAAGTTTAAACAAATCAGTTTAATTAGAAACATCTCCAGCAAGTATACAGAGTTTAGGTGGCAGTTCTTCTTTCTTAGAGCAAGCAGTCGGTGACCTGGTGGTCTAGGGGTAAGGTGTCAGACTTCTGTGCTGGCGGCCGGGGTTCAATCCTCGGTCCCGGCAGAGATTTATCTGATTACCAAACCCTTCCTTCACCTCTGACAAGACATCTTGTGAATGTGGGGAATGCCAGGTCTCCACCGTGGTTCGGATTCCACGTTAAACTGTAGGTCCTTCATTTCATCTCACAATCACCCTACCATTACACATTAGCGTAAGTGCGTATAACCCGAACGGGTAGTAAGACGCGGTACTATTAATAATAATAATAATAATAATAATAGAGCAAGCAGTTCTTTCTCAGACTGACCGGCCAGCCAGCTGGTCTCGCTCGCTCTTTATTTCGCCGATCGTTTGTTTTCGGGTCTGTCCAGCTCTCATCGGAGAAAGGGAAGCGGTGTTTCCCTAGGCGAGTGTGAGCGCATGAGTTTACTATTAGTCCATTGCAATTAGACCGAAAAATGGCAAATAGGAGAAAAAATTTATAAAGTTTTTAAACTTTGGTCAAATACTCCTTTGACCTCAAAGAAATAAGAACCGAAGAGTTCCCATCCCTGAGGGGGGAGCTTCCCCCCCTAAAACCACCTCGAATATGTAAAAACCATCAAAGTGCAAAATGATTGTACCCAGCTTATAATAAAATCTAATAACAATGTTTATTTTTTTAATTGTAATAAATTATTATTTTTATAAATAATCTTACTATATTTAACTCCGTATTGGCCATGGTTTTCTTTCAAAAATCTATTTTCATGATAGAAAAAAAAAGGAAATTGCAGAATTGTAGTAGTTTCGTACTATATATATATATATATATATATATATATATATATATATATATATATATATATATATATATATATATATTCATTTATTAAAGAAGTAACCTAACAAATGTTAATTTATAAAGTTTCTTATATCCGTTAAACAATGCAAGTCACCCGACTTTGAATAAAAGAGCGTACGCACAGTGTTTGGCCGGCACCTGTCACGTGATGAGGGGGGAAATTGCGCAT
>JBCFYV010011172.1:117358994-117500626 GCA_039000515.1 Timema cristinae
TTATTCTTTCTATATTTGTGTGTGAACATTTTTTTACTATTCTTTTTCTCAGCTTCCTCTTTTTGGAAGTTGCATTATTTCACACTCCTTCCTGAAGAGTTCTATAACCAAGATCTAGTGATTGGATGGTAACAATCATTTTCGTTTTTTAGATGCAACTGTTACTTCTTATTTTAATGGCAGCAGCACAAATTGCGAATGAAATATGTTCTTCTTTTCGCCATGACAGCCATATTGTGTTTATTTTTATATTTGTGGGTAATTGTTTGGGGTTGTTCCAGCTTCAACTCCGTATACTACCAGAGTCCATTCGTTCTCTTGATTACAACTTGTACCCATTATTGTCTGGACTTGTGGCACTTCCTAGACTTCATTTGAGTGTTTCCGATAAGAGTGACTCACCCATCAAACAACCTCAGCTCATAGAGATTCTGGATCGTTCCTTGCCTGCCCATGTCTATGTGATGGTGAGTTGTAACCATTCCACATGCCACTCATTCAAAACATATTCTTCATTCGATAGTCGTTCGTTTAATTTTGATTATGTACGTATTTATAGTTTTATGGATTTTAAAAATGAGAATCACTTGATTAAAAAAACATTTTTCCTTGTATAATATGTTGCATTAATTTGGCAAATAAAATACCATTGTCACATTTAGCAAACTTAACCTAAAAATCATCATTAAATATTAATTTATAGAATCATAAAAAATGTTTATAAAAAGTCAATATTTGTAACTTCTTTGTATTTTTTTCAGCCTCAATGTAAAGGAAATCCCACCTCTGTTCCGGTGTTATCATAACATTCCAAATTCTATTATAACAATATTCACCGTGTTTATTGGTGAGTCAAATAAAAGGATATATCAACACATTCTTGAGCGCTTTAAAATACATGTCAAGGATCAAAACAATTCAAGTCATTACATTATTTGCAAATACTGATAAATTGTAGAATTTTACTATAAATATTAACTAGCATGTTTTGTAAAATAAATATTAGCTACATTGTTTGTTCAAAAGACTTGCTGTGTTCTATGATTAATATTATCAAATGGTTATGTTATGTAAACTATTAAAAAACTCTAATTTTGTTGTTTAAAATGATTTTATTTATTTTTGTGTAAAATATTTAGTGATAAATAAAATGATAAAATTAGGAAAATG
The DNA here is from genome assembly GCA_039000515.1 of Timema cristinae. Lineage (NCBI taxonomy): Eukaryota > Metazoa > Arthropoda > Insecta > Phasmatodea > Timematidae > Timema > Timema cristinae. Next base: position 117,360,165 of record JBCFYV010011172.1, read on the forward strand.
GTAGAACACAAAAATAAAACGCCAACACACACTTCGATATTTCAATGCTATTATAGCATATTCCTCAGAAAGTAGTAGTCTAATTAGTCTAATTAATACTAGTTCCTGAGGAAGATAATATAATAGCATTGAAGTATTGGAGTGTGTGGTTGTGTAAATATGTGTTAGTGTTTTTAGTTTTATTTGTGCTCTACCATTTTCCATTATTTTATTTATTACAAAATGTTTTTGCTCAATGCACTTTTTTCATACATATTATTTTTGTGTAAAATTTTATTTATAAAATGAATTTTTATTTTTTATTTAATATGTAAAATATTAAAGATTTATACCTTATAATCCATGATTAGATTCATCATTATGGTATAGTTATCTTATATGCCTATTCAAAGATATAATTAAAAGTAAGGACCAAATTTTGTCTATTTACCTTTTCTTTTCCTTGACTGTAAAACATAGGCATGGGCTAAGAAGTAACTCTCGCATCTGACTGGAGATGGAGATTCGAATCTTGGTTCAGTGTACTTAGGGTGTTCTTCACTAAACATTCTGTTCACTCTCTCCCCATGCAAATGTAGAAACACTTCCTAACCTCTAACATATTAGTGTAACTAGTAAAATGTATGTGTAAAACCCGACCAAGTAGTTAGACGTGACACTAAAAAAACACCCATATGAATTGGCTGCAGTTAGTAAAATCAATTTTACAATAACTGTTTATTTGCTTTTTTCCTTAAATGCCTAAATCCGTTACTTTTAATACCTATTTTAAACATTTTTGGTACATAAGAATCTGCTCCCTAGTTATAAGTGTATTATAATAAAAATAGCTATACAAACTTAAAACAATATATTTGAAATTATTATCTCTAAACAGGAAAAATTATCTACTAATGCCAAATAATATCTAATTACTTTTGAATATATATATATATATATATATATATATATATATATATATATATATATATATATATAATATATATATATATATATATATATATATATATATATATATATATATAAAATATATAATATATATATAATAAAATATATTATATAATATAATATATATATATAAAAAAATAAAATCATTGACTTAATAATATCATGATAAACAAAATATTAAGAAGTCTCATTTGTAATTTCCCGACACCTTAGCTCAGTTGGTAGCGTGTCTTTCTACTGAGCTAAGGGGCCTGGGTTCAATTCCCGCCATGGCCAAACATTTATCATTGGTAAAATGTGCGTTTACCCTTTCACAGTGATGAATTAATGGCTGGGGACTGGATGTTGTGCATGTACTAGTCTTAAATTAGATTATAAGGCATATGAAGCAACGATAGGCCTAGCTAGTGGAAATTATATAGCTTGAATAAAAAACTGACCCAAGACACAGTCTGGAAACAGTAATGAATGTAAAAATTTGTAATTCCACCATTCTTCTTCCTCTTACTTGTACACTTCCTGTTATCCCTTGCATTATTTCTCCTGTTTCTCCTCATAAATTTCATTTCCATGGCCTCTTTTACATTGTCTTTGTTCCTGCTGTAAATTTGACAATAGGTACATAGTACATCCTCACCTCTCCAGGTCTCTTGTACGCCTATAGAACAACTCCTCTGCTGCTTTCTTCTTATTAGAGCCTCTCTACTGACACCCTCACAAGCTATTTTACATTCTGTATTTTTCTCAGCTCTACCCCACCCAACTTTATAGCTTTACAAGGTCATACCCTCTTCCTTGTCATTACCATAACCTCGACATGCTAAATTTCATTCTTATACTTCCTATTCCACCCATCATGGCTTTCATCCTTCCCATGAGTATGGAATATGTTTAACTGTAGGCACCTACTTATAAAACAAACTCACTTGATTTATTGGTTTGTAAACAATACAGTAGTCTCATTGAAAAAAATTAAAAAATACTTAATATTTACATATTCTTGATATTTGGAAAAAAAACTAGGGGTTGATGGGATCCCACTATTTATGAGCATCAGCCTGTCTCTTAGTGAGTAGAGATTACGGAGGTGTTAAACAAAGAACCTTTAAAAGGTGTTGATCCTAAAGAACATTAAAGGGGCCTTAAACAGAAGTTTCAAGGGGTTTCAAAAATAAAGATTATTTAAAGTGTTTCATACCTTAATATATTTAAGAGGTTTAAAACATAAATCTTCTTTACGGGGGTTTGGACCTAAAAAGTATATAAGGTGTTTCAAACCGAGATAGCCTTCAAGAGGTGTTAAAATAGAGAAAATTTAAGATTCTAGAGGACATTTAAGAAGGGTAAGAAATATTTTTTATCTTTTGCTCTCTTACACCATTAGTTAAAATATATAAAACATCATTTTCAAAAGAGATTAACTAATAAAAATAATGTATTAACATTAATTATTCGATTTGCTCTATTTAATATTTGTTCAAAATTTTGCTATTTACACACCCTTATCTATATTATTATGTTTTTATGATATAATATTTGTATAATATTTAATAATGTCAAAGCTTTTACAAGTATTACCATATTAGTTTGAAAAACAATATATATTTTAAATCTAGAATTAATCTAAAGCGTCATTTTTATAATTTCTCATTTCCGTCCCGGTATAAAAATGTCATTCCTGTCCATCCCTAGAAAAAACGAGTGTTTTCTGTTTTTTACCTGTGACCATTGTTTTGCCACATAACCTTGCATAGTTTATCCTATGCAAAAAGATTTGCACTGGGCGTATCACTACCTTGGGAACTTCGAATTCTCACCACCACCACCACCACCTCCTCCTAGGCCTATGACACCCTTGGAAGAATTTTGTTCCACAAATTTTCCATTCAAAGTAGTATGTTAAACAATTAACAGCGTTTTAAATAAAAAACTATTAAATGAATCAACCACAATGTAGTACACTCATTACCATCCCCGGCAAAACTTCCTTAACATTTTCCCCCCACGAAAGCTTTCAAAATATTAAATGTAGATCCAACCATTCATCAATTTACAGCAAACATATGTTATTTTTTATTTATTCAGTGTAACCAGCCCGGGCTGGAATTGGGAAGGTTAAGTATAGAGGAAGTGAACCCACAATTAGTGTGGAAGGAGAGTGGATAACCCACCCTCAGTTCACCCGACTGAGATTCAAACCTCAATCTCACCAGTCTAGCTTAACACGAAACTAATGCGTTAGCTAACCTATGTTATTGCTAGAGTGTAAAAATAAGTAGGCATTTCACGATTTAACTGACTAGGTCGGTTAAAGTATGAAGCAACTAATTTCATGCAGAATAAGTTTATCATTTATGTTAAATTTACTGCCTGACGACAACCACTACTGAAACTATACACTTTAAAAGAGTCTTTTAACAAAAATTTGCCTTTTAAACTAAACAAACACAAACTGAATAAGTTTTAGACTATTAATCCAGGAAGTGGAGGCCAAGCTAAGTTTATTATAGGATTATCTTAAACAATGAAAGACTTACACACTTATCGGAAAACTGTAGGCCTCAACGTTCACAATTAAAACACATAATTATGTAATGTTTAGGGTACACCAGTTCCTGTCTTCAGTAGAAAAGAGTAAAAAATAAACTGGACTATGGCCAAATGGCTAGAGGTTGATCAAAGTCACTTAGATTCTCTTGACTCTTGGTAGATGGATAGAATGTTGTATTTATATTATATCTAATTATCATTTGCATAGAAATTACTGACCGACTTGTTCGGAAGAAAAGGAGAGAAAGTTATCTAAGGTTGAGACCATTGGGGTGCTGGATTTGGTTATATAGAATGGTAATTATAAGCCAAAAACACCTTTTGCAAATAATCCGTCCTTCCCTTATATTAAAAAAAAAATTAAGTTAAAGAAGGGTAACATGGCAACACTGAACCTGAAATTACAGCCGCCTGTAACAATAAAATACTGGGATATTGCAATGGTCATGGGAGCATCTGACAGCCAAGCTGGAGCGGCCATACACTTATCTCTTCTCCGAAGACTTCACCCTGAGTTCTCAGTTCCATGTGTAGATGCAGTACAGCTTTGAAGATGTTCCAGCAATAGCCAGTGTGCAGCTTCCAAGACATACACTTATAACAATGATCAGTTCTGCAGGTGTTGGGTAATGAAGGCTACCATTCATACCAACACAGCATCTGTTCTCGGCTTATCTGCCTGAGGGCACAGTTTTGTCAATGGCTCCAGCATCTAAGACTCCATTGGGCACATTCTGTCGACTAATGAAGTCTGTTTCTTAAGAGAGTGAATGAATAACACCCAGAGCAAGCACTAGCCACTCACATTCATCAGCATCAATATAAGGGAATGATGAGATTGTGAGCCCCTATTTGCTACAAGATTGCTCCACTTCATATCACCAGTTTTATTTCTTGAGGCCACCTGACAACATTTTGGTAAGAACCCATACAACAGTTGATTTCGACATGCTTCGCCACGAGCACACCATTTGGAGCAATGCAAGGATAAACCTCTGATTCAAGTTTCAGGCACAGTGTTGCCATATCACCCCTTACTAACTTTAATGTTTTTCTCAAAAGGTTTAGGAAGAACAGAATGGTGTCCATCCATTCTTGCCTAGGTACTACAATGTATTCAGCACTCCAGTAGTTGCTAGCATATTAGATTTTTTGTGGAGCATTTAAAGTGACCTTTCCATTCATGGGAGTTTGCTGCAAGGGCAGGACCAGAACTGTGGAGATTTTTTATCCTTTATTTGTCTCGTACTTCATAATACTGGGCGCTGAGCAGTATGTCATTGGAAGGTTGTCCCTTGATAGGACAGGGCTCCCTTGCAAATGCTTGCATGGTGAGGGAATTTTGTTTTTCATCTGAAAGTTGGGGTTTTGCTTTAAGCAAATCGGCCAAGGATCACCTTCGAGAGGTTCCTTTATCATTACTATTGACAGAGCAATCATTCAAGGCTTAAAAAAAATTTATTCTTGAATCACAATCGACAAAAGGAAAGACATACACCCCACTGAAAGTATTTCAGCACTGGCCAAATCCCACACCATTCTATCCTTCCGGACAGACAAGCTTGCACCATGGACCAACCTCCCCAGAAAATTATGCGACTGTAACATAACTTTCCTTGTTCAAAAACTCCTTATAAATTTTTCTACTACCATAGTCAAGAGAAAGTGATCACCAAATCCTATTAAACTTGTATGTTCACACTATAACAAGGAGGAGGCACTTCACTCCTGAAACGGAAAACTTTAATCCAGACATCAGTTTAGCAAAATGCCTCAACTCTTTCCCAGTCACTCTTACATTCAACAATGGGTATAAGGTAAGTCCTGTTGCTCTCTTCTCATTCTAAGATCTTCCTTCAGCACCCATTCCCACAATGACCTCAAACACACCCTGTGTTTTTTCCACCTCTAACCTACTCACATTTCTTATTTTCCCACATGCGGCGGACTCGACTCTAGCCAGGGAAATGATGTAATAACATTATAAACCTCCCATGACTTATATATAAAAGGATGTACACCAAAGAAGGGTAGGAATAAATAAAACAAACATGGCTTTCATGGTTCTATATTAACGCTGCAACCTGTAATATAAGTTTCCAGAAGAAATGTGAAAGGTGTAACCCAAAAAAGAGGAATCTAGCCAAGAGTTACTAATCTTCATTCTCTAACCAGAGTACAGCCGATAAATGTCTAAGCGCTGGTGAAGCCAAAGTTTTTTCTTTTGTACAATAATGTCTTAAAGAGCAATTAACACTTTTACAATTACCAGCAACATAGTCCAAACACTAAACGATGGATTTATTCTTGCAGAAAAATTAACCTGCACAAAGAAAGTGGTATTAAAGAAAACAATATATAAGTTTTTAGGACATATTTAAATAACAAAATCAACCCACTACTAGTGTGCTGGTCTCTAACCTTAATCTAAGCCTTGCACACTGGGAAGGGCCCTCTCACGCAACTGTGGCTGCATGTTTACCTTCATCAGTCTATTCTTTAATTAATTAGACAAATTTTTGATAACAGGAACATATAGAAGGATACTTAATGATAAAAAATAACAATACCACAGTCTACAAACCACTTAATTTAAGGAGAATAGGGGTGCACTTAGAACAAGCCCTTGCCCAGCCATGCAAGCAACAAAATATCTACTAGTTTTTGGGCCTTCATCCATCAATATAATAAAACTTGCTCTGGTCTTAACTTTGCCCAAATAAATACCATATTATTATGAAAAGATGTTAAGTTCTATGCAGATAAATATATTGTTTATTAATTTTATTTAAATTAGATAAATACTACTTTTTATATTTATTTTACACACAATAAAGAAAATTCTTTGCCAAGTAGCAAAGTTGACCTAAAATTTAAAAATATCCTTCTAGGCCACATGGTCACAAAAATAAATGTGAGTATGAGATACAGTAAACAGCAGTTTTTGTTAGATAATAGCATGTTTTTTAGAGAACACAGTCAACACTCAAAGTTATAAATGTGTTTTTTTGATCAAATAAATGCTGTAAACTTCAAACTCAAGTATCATCTACTTACCTTTGAGGAATTTTACAAGATGGAAAACATTCTTGGCATCATAGAAAGCAATGATTCGTGAAGAAAACTAATGCCAAGCAAGTCACAAAGAGCGTGCTTACTCTTTAGCCTTCCAGTAAACCTACAGTCCGATTTCCATTAGCAGGACCTTATAGAAAACCCTTCTTTCTTCCACAGTTAAGCTTAAAAGTATTTATAATAACTATTATCAGTGATTGACACAAATCTAGTAAATTTTTATTTGCCATCTGCTTCGTATGAAAATTGGACTGTACAATCATGTGCTTGTGCAATGGTTTGTATATAATATATAGTTAATACTCTCCATATTTTGTCAAATTTCACTCATACAACACAAAGTTATTAGTAGCTACACCAGCATACACATAGAGAAAGGAGGGATAAACAACTTCAGAATCAGTCAGACCTAATTTAATATACCCTTGAGCCGTATACAGGATGAGTATTAATTCTTGAATACAGCCAGTATCACATTATTAGTTGGGTAAATATAAGTCAAAAACACTCTTTGCAAAAAATATGTTCTTCCCATACCTTTTGAGTAAAACTACATTAAAGTCAGAAAGGTAATATGGCAACACTGTGCCTGAAATTTGATAGTCACTGGCGATTAGACATAAACATAAATCCTAGGTCATTAGTATTTAAGCATCAATGAACTACATACAGGTAGAATACGGCAATTGCTATTGGAGCACCTGACGGCCAAGCTGGACCCGCTGTATGCAGGTTGCTTCGGACCAGTCCCACAAGTGGATGCAGGATGTCCATGTAAAGTACAGACAGCTGCAATAATTAATTGTCTTCCAACAGCAGCCAATGCACAGCTCCCGAGACATAGCATAAGCTTTTCACATGTCACAGGGTCAGTTCTGCAGGTGTTGTTTTCACATGTCACAGGGTCAGTTCTGCAGGTGTTGGGTACCACCGTTCACTGGCGCAGCCAAGGGGCGGGGGGTCAAGGTCACCCCCCCCCCCTCAGACTTCGCTACCCACCTTCCTCTTTCTCATCCCTAAGTCTGTTGAGATTATACATGAGGAACTCTACAAATGAAGACGGACTTAATGAATTTCATATATATACATCCAGAGGTGTCAGTTACAGATCCACGTGGAAAAATGCCAGATCTGGGAATTCTAGAGTTGCCCCAGTTCTGGGTAGATACAGAGCAGTTCTGGCCAGATATGATTTCTACACATGGGGAGGATGAAGTTCTCAATGAACTTTCTATGAAGCCAAGGAAAATTAACATAAGACTAAAGTGAATTAGTTCAAAAGTGATTTTGTGAGTTAAGAGTTAGTGCAAGTTGCTTATTTGAATTTTCAGATTTTAACTCATAAAATAATTTTATAAATCAAATTTCCAAAATACTATTTATTGAAACTTGCATGTTTGTATATTCTAGCAGTATGCATGAATAAAAATGTGTTCATAAAAACTTAATAAACATAATAATTACAGAATTATGACAATTTTTATAAATTGTAAATTATTTTGGATAGTATTGTATTTCTTTGGATGCATTTGCATTTTCCAGTACTTCAATTTTCAAATTTTCCCGTGGGAAAAACCAATGGTCAGTGAAACTAAACAACCCCCCACCCCCCTTACAAAAGAATTCTGGCTGCACCAGTGCCACTGCTGTATTATTATTATTATTACTATAGAGTGACACAGCATCTGCCTCTCTGTTGCAATTTTGCCAGTGGCTCTAGTAGCAGCAAGCTGCCTGTCTATCCAGACTTCATTGAGCACAATCTGTGGACTGATGGAAGCTTGTTTCATAAAAGAGGGAATGAATACCACCGATAACAATTATCTGTGGGCAAGTACTAGCCCGAACGCCACTCGTGTTTGTATGCAGGTTTGCATGGTTTGGGATGGGATTGTGGGCCCCTATTTGCTACCAGAACGTTTGGATTTCCATAGATACCTTCTGTTCCTTGACACAGCCTTACTCGAGTTGTTGCTTGTGTGAGAGATGGTATGGTATCAGTGTGACTGCAACACTGCACACTATGGCAACTACTACTTAATGAAGTCCACCCCTACCAGTGGATTAGGCATGGAGGGAGGGAGGGAGGGGAGGCACAGGTGAAATGGTCACCAAGGTCACTGGACCTCACACCACTTGATTTCCTTGAGGGAACACCTCAAAGCACTGTGCACCCACCAGAGGACATTGTGGCACAAATCTATGCAGCTCTTACGACAGTTGACGTCGTCATTATTCGCCCCGTGCACACCTAATCCATACACCATTTGGAGCAATACGAGGATCAACCTTTGGAACACCTACTGTGAACCAACATATACATTTGATGCAAGTTTCAGGCACAGCGTTGCTATATCATACCTACACTAAATTTAATGTCTCGTTTTTCTCAAAAGGTTTGGGAAGCACAGAGATTTTGTAAAGCTTATTTTCAACTTATATTTTATCCATCCAATCATGTATTACTGTTCGTATCTGTGAATTACTACTCATCCTGTAAATATACAAAATATTAATGGTAATAACTACAGTAAATTTCTGTAATTCTTGTAATACAATTCCACATACTATTTTACATTTTGTAAACACACACTTATAGTTAATGAGATCATTATTCATTAATAGCTATTAAACACACTCACTGTCATGCACACACAAAAATGATCGCAGATAGAAAGAAGAGATGTCCCATGCAACAGCTAATAATGCCACTACTAAAAACCATGGCCTCTGAAAATAGTGAGTTGTTAAAGCCAACATCAATAAATGTTTGTTCAGTTTTTTCTTCAGTAACGGTTGGGCTAAGGGTTAGAGGCGTGCTTGTGCTTCCCGACCATGTGGACACAGCCCCTACCGTGGGTGTGACTGGTGTGTCTTTGGCCAATAGGTGCACCGGTACGGAAGACTCACTTACACCACTGAATGTGGGTGTCATGTTGACGGTAAGCCAAGTTGCCGATAGTTGGAAATTGGACATGGGCGTATGCACCACGAAAGAGAGAGATTGGTTCTCATAACCTTCTTTAAATACCTGCAATTCGTACAAATATAAAGAAAGTATTGGAATTAATTTTACAAACACTCAAAATCAAAGTAATAAATTTACGCTCACACTAAATATTGAAAATGAATATTGACTGGGTTTGAAGCATATTTTGTTGGTTCTCTTTAGCTGAGGACATGAGCATAATTATTGCAACTTGCCTATGGCAACAACAACAACAACAACAACAACAAAATGCTGCAAACAGTACGCCAACACACAAATTTATTATTATAAAGGTATCCATACTACAGTTCAATTTTCATAGTAAGGGTCTCATCTTACAGCTAGGAAAGTTACTATATCATCTTTCACTTATTCATATGTCAAGCAATTTGATCCGCAGCTTTCACATTCGATATTATTCTAATTTTTTTTTATCATCGTGTCTTTCTACCTAATTATGTTATACACATTATAACAACTCTAATGGGGTAGGGATGAGGAAGCATTTTAGAGTTAATACAGCATTTTAGAGTTAATACAATCACATTTGCATGGAAGAATAGTGGTAAACCACCCTCAATCGACCCGATTCGGATTTGAACCCTGATCTACCCCATCATCAGCAGGCCAGTTGAACACAAGAGTGACATCTTAGACCATTTGGCCTCAGAAGCAAGTTAGTACAAAATAACACTAAAACTTAATTAGTAAAATGTAATTAATGTCGACTGAAAAAATAATCTTTTTGTATTTTCTAAAAGCCTTTTCCTATGAAAATTGGACTGTACATGACTACTGTCCAGCGACAGTGTGTCATACATCTAACATGACTTCACTTGCTGACCCTGCTCATGGTATTTTGGTTGTGGCAGCCAGGTCACAAGTATGGCCTTGTCCTTACTGTTGTGAACTTGCACCTTAAGAGGTTGTGAGTGCAGCTCTAGTCAGTAAGTTGTTGGGCAGATATGGTTTTAAGAGCAGAGACTATAAAGCTCATTTGAATAAGCTTCATGGTCTTAGCCCTAAATTACCTTTTAAGTTCCTCCCACTAGTCTGTTACATCATACGTGGAGGAGAGAAGGGAACCAATGGGATGTATGTACATGACTTTCAACAATGAAAAGAGATGCACTGGTCACAACTAAAAATAATATTGTCATTACATACAAAATTTCCTCAGCAGAAAAAAGTTTTATTCTATTCTGCTGAAGAAGGGAACTGATGTGCCCCTAAAATTATAATTATGATTTCTGAGGCCTACAGTTTTCTGGTAAGTGTGCAGGCCTTACCCTTCTATCCTCCTTTCAATTTTAATCTAATATAGCCGTTTGGTGCTATTTTTCCTTTGATTACATAAAACGGTAATGGTCGCCTTATATTCATTTATTAAAACAAATGTTAGATAAAACTACAAAGCTTGATCCCACAAGCGAGCTATATAGACTAAGTGGCTGCCTCTGTTAGCGATGATTCTAACATTTGCTGTTAGAGGGTGTCATGTAATCAGCACAACATAACCTTTTGCCGTTAATCTCAGTTTCCTGGACCGGAGCTGCCTATTTATTTATTTATTCAAGTAGCTCTTCACGAGGCTTTAAGTTCAACCATAATCCTTAAAAGAAAGAGTTTGGAAATTCCTGGGATCAAACTCAGGACCTCTGGATATTTTGCCAGGAACTACAACCACTAGACCACAGAGGCGGTCCAGCTGTTAAATATCAAACATTATTAAATAAAATAACTAAATAAATAAAAAATGGTGTTTTAAAAAATAAAATCTTACTTTTAAAACTTAATCATAGAGAGTAAATTAATCCTCCCTATTTTTAATAGTTTTTCCATTTAGATTGACTCTGCACATGAAAAAGATTTTTTTTAAAAAAAAGAAGTGGTAAATCTTTATACTAATCTCACTTGTAATGTATAGTTTCCTGGAAGTAATATTCTCCAGAACTCTCCTCTCTTTGAAGTGTTAAAACCTATAGCTCTGTTGTCTATCCTGAATTGTGCACCAGGTATTGCTTCTCTTGTGAGGCTGTCCATTACGAGCCCTCTGACACCACGCTGTGCTTGGCTCATGAATACCAACATTGCCTGGCAAAATAAACTATACTTAAATTTGGAATGTATTACAGAAAGTACAAACAAAAGTTTTCACATTAAAAATTCATCAATAGCTTGGGTCCCCGGTATAATTTTGTTATCAGTCGGAGAAAAAAAATCTTCTTAGTCAGACCCTTTATATTGATGACATTGATTCGTGAATAAAGCTCAAATTATATTAACAACAATACAAACCCATCATTAGTAAATAAATCTGTTTTTTCTTTTCAAGAAACATGAGAATATTTGTATTTTCATTTAAGTCAATAAACCTGACGCCTTAGCTCAATCCGTAGCGTTTCTGTCTACTGAGTTAAGGGTCCCGGATTTGATTCCTGGCATGGCTGAAAATTTATTATTGGTGAAATGTGGATTTACCCTTTTACAGTTATAAATTAAAGGCTGGGGACTGGATGTTGTGTCTGTCCTAGTCTTCAGATTATAAGACATATGAAGCTATGACAGGCCTATAAAGCCGGCAGTGGAAAATGTATGGCTTGAATAAAAAACTGACCCAGGTCACAGGCTGGAAACTGTAATGGATGTAAAAAAAAATGTTTTTATATAAATTAACCAAATTAAACTAATCTTTTAAATGTAAATTGTGTGCTAGAATGTAATTAACTTTCTAATGTTTGAATCATTAATATGTCAACCATATAGACAGAAATGTACAGTAGCCCCATGGGTTCTTTGGTGCTGACTGAGAGCTTTGAAAAGTTACCAGACCAAATTATGAATCCCTACGCCGAACCAGATGATCTGCAAAAACATGTGTTTAGCAGCTGTCACTTCTGACAGTCAAAATTTAGATGTATACCTAAATGTTGACAGTCAGAAGTCAGCTGTGAGCTATCAGTCAGCACCAAAGAAGCCTTGGGGCTACTGTACCATATTTTTATACATGGCAGAAGCAGAGATGTCACTTTTTGAGTATATTGTGTTTATATCAAGGATATTTCAACTAGTGGATGGGTATTCGAAGTGGCACAAGCAGATAATATGTCAATTAAACCTATTATTATTATTATTATTATTATTATTAGCACCGCGTCTTACTACCCGTTCGGGTTATACGCACTTACGCTAATGTGTAATAGTAGGGTGATTGTGAGATGAAATGAAGGACCTACAGTTTAACGTGGAATCCGAACCACGGTGGAGACCTGGCATTCCCCTCATTCACAAGATGTCTTGTCAGAGGTGAAGGAAGGGTTTGGTAATCAGATAAATCTTTGCCGGGACCGAGGACTGAACCCTGGCCGCCAGCACAGAAGTCTGACACCTTACCCCTAGACCGCCAGTCACCAAACCTAATATTAATCTATGTATTTTATTTAACCGACATATCTGCTTGTGCCACACCATATTGATATAGCCTTGACATAAACACAACATGCTGGAAAAAAAAAAGTGACAACCCTGCTTCTGACATACTACCCATGGCTGGTATGAAAGAAATGTTATAAAATACAAACATCTACTTTGCAGACAACAATATTATCATTTTACATTATTATAAGGACTGAAATGTGATAATTGGAGATTCCATGAGTTAATGTATGAATTGATTAAAGCATATTTAGTGACTTTTCTAGCTATGAAAATTGCACTGTACATACATACATTTCTATTTTCCTCCCAAAAGTCTGGAAGCTCTTCTGGTGGTGGATATTTGCAACACGATAACTCCAAAGTCAACTCCATACAACCGTGCCACACATAGTTGTAGTCTTGCATGCCACCTGCCACACAATACATTTATATTTATGCAATAAAGTTTTATTTGTTAAATTTAAAAAAAAATAACATAGCTCACTAACCAATGGAGGTGAAACTTTATTTGCTTAGACTGGGGAAGGACTTAGCAAAAAATGAGTCTTGTTGCCCCAAAAACAAAGAAGGCTCCAGGGAACCTATACCAGCAATTGTTTGAAAGTTTGATATCTTAAGAAGCTATTTGTAGGGGTGTCATTCCATAATTTTGTTTGAAATTTGACCTCGCTAGAAAATATCTAGCGTTCCTTTGGAATCTTTTGAAATTTGTCCATTCCTACAAACTCTTTTAGAGTTTTTGAAAATGAAATACATCTAAGCTATTTTGAATTTTCTTTTCCTGGCAATTTTAATAATTGGATACTTTAAGAATATATTTGGAGGGTTCCTCCAATAAATATTTGAAAATTTAAATCCTAAAGATACCATTAAGAGTGGTCTTCACCTGGGATTTTTTTTTTTTAATGTAATGCCTCTTGAAACTACCTGGACATTTTTGAAAATAGGATGCCTCTAGAACAGTGGTTCCCAACCAAGTGGGCGATTTGGGTTATCAGGGGGGCAATAAATAAGTGGGGGGCGATGAGTATTCAAAGGGGGAAAAATTAAAATACTACTATACAGTAGAAGTTGCCGGGTAGCACGAGTCACTGGCTATTCTCAGCCGGCGAGTTCACTGCACTCACCCCTCTTCACAGTCCCCCACCTGTTGTTGTTCAGCGTGGCCGACTGGTGACTCAACCCCCTCCCCCTCCTGCCAACACAACACACTTGCCATTGACCTACATTCGTCTTCAGTCTTCAATAGCCTTTGTGTGCCTCCCCATCAGTTTTTGTGCGTGTCTTTTCTGTTTTTGTGCGTTTGTTTTGAAGTGTAGAAGTTCATGCACAATTGATTCAAAAAAGAAGTGTCGTCAATACTCAGCTGAGTATTTAAAATTCTGTTTTATCACGTCACCGCAAAATGTGCAGTTTCCACATTGTCTTTTGTGCAATAAAACATTTATTAGTAATGAATCCATGAAGCCTTCGCGAATGAAAGATCATTTATCAAGAGTACACAGGGATAAAGTGAGTAAAGAACTTAGTTATTTTCAACACCTCGAAGCTAAAGCTGTTAAACGGCCTAATGTGAGTGAATTATTTAAAAAACGAGCAACCGATCTTGACAAAGGTCTTTTTGCTTCTTACGAGGTGTTTTTATTGATCGCTAAATGTGGTAAACCTCACACAATTGGCGAAACTCTTGTTTTACCGGCTACCAAAAAAATTGTTGAAATCATGCTAGGCGAGGGCCCTAATAAGATAAGTCAATTGGTTCCTTTGAGCAACAATACTGTTTCCAGGCGAATTGACGAAATAGCCACAGACGTTGAATCCAAACTCACCAATTTGTTGAAAAAAAGTAAATTTGCATTGAAGATTGATGAATCAACTGTGATTGATAACAAAGCAATTTTATTAGCTTATGTGAGGTTTATCAATGAACAAAAGAAAATTACCGAGAAAATGCTGTTTGCTAGAACTTTGATCACTGATACGAAGGGATCGTCGATTTTTTAAAGTGGTACAAGATTATTTTTAGGAAAAAGAGATTCCCCTAACAAACGTGAGCGCTTGCGCAACAGACGGTGCTCCTGCCATGTCAGGTCGTCATGCTGGGTTTCTAGCCCACCTTAAGAAAGAAGTGCCAGAGGTCATCACTATTCACTGTGTCATTCATCGTCAACACTTAGCTGCGAAAAAATTGAGTGGTGTCCTGCATGAAACCCTACAACTGGTCATTACTGGTGTCAACAAGATTAAAGCTAATTCCCTCAATGACCGTTTGTTCCGACAACTTTGCGATGAAAATGATGAGGAATTCGAACGCTTGCTTCTACATACGGCCGTGAGGTGGCTTTCCAAAGGAAACTTTTTGCGCCGTTTCTTCGAATTATTTGACACGGTTACTGAGTTTCTCGACACGTCTGATCCTGTTTTAAGTGAGAATTTGAAGCAACGCAAGTTGGAACTTGCGTACCTTACAGATATTTTTGAAAAAATGAACGAAGTCAATATAAGGCTTCAAGGAAACAAGATGAACCTTATCAAGGCCAAAGGAATTATTTCATCATTCATCGCCAAGTGATATTCACAAGGTAAATATTGGCCGTAAAGAGCTGATTCAGTTTCTGACCCTTAAAAAGTGTTCAGTTTCAGCTAACGGGACTCCTGAACTCCCGGAAGACAAAATCCTAATTTTTACTGATCACCTTGACCAGTTAAAAACTGACATGGAATTAAGATTTGAAGATTTGACCAAGTTACAAATTCCTGATTGGATTCTAGATCCATTCTCGTTTGAAGCTGTGGATAAGCTTGATAACTCTTTGCAGACAGAGTTTCTAGATCTGAAGTATGACTGTGAGGCGAAAATCATTTTCAAGCAAAGTGGTTACGAGTTAGGCTGGGTGAAGATTATGGACAATTATCCACAACTGTGGGGAAAAACTGAACCACTTCTCATCTCGTTCCAGTCAACATATTTAGTTGAAAAAGGATTTAGTTATGTTGCCCAGCTCCTCACAAAACAAAGAAATAAGTTGGACATTTGCCTCAAAGGAGACTTGCGCCTGAACTTGACGAACATAAAGCCGGATATTCAAGCTTTAACTGAAATCCACCAAGCACAAGGCAGCCATTGAAAAGGTAAAATAAAACAATAACAAATTTTCAAACTTTCATTTATTTTTTCAAATTTTAACTGTCAACTTTCTTAATTTTTCCAGATTCCAATTTAAAAATGAAAACATGTACTTCTGTTTTTTAAATGTACATCAATGATCTTAGTTAATTATTTCACTTCTTTGTTATTTAAAAAAAATCTGTAAAAAATGTACATTTTTTTCTATTTTATTCAAGAGTGACCGGATAAAACTGCTTTGGTTGTTTTTATATACGGTAGTAAAATTGTTTATAATAATAAAACTGCTTTATTATTTACACCTTACTTCAAATTAAAATTAGGCATACAATGAAAATGAAAAGGGGGCGATAGGTGTTAGTCAACCTCCAGAAAGGGGAGATGGGCCACAAAAGGCTGGGAACCACTGCTCTAGAAGATATTTGGAGTTTTATGCAAGCTCATTTTTGACCTTCATTAATGAGGATATTAAAGGGAAGTGAAATAAATCTTGAGGGGCTTAAGTTTATTCCAAAAAAAGGGGTAAGTGGGATGATTTTTAGCAGGAGATCACCCCCAGTTCCATTACAATTGCTTTAAACTGAATAGCACATTTCACCCTACAGATCGCACCTATATTCAGTAGGTAATACATCATGAACCAGGCATTGCATTGTGGTGTTCTGTATTCTACTTAAGGAAAACATTGTAATTGGGGAAACCATTTTATCATATTTTTAAGAATATAAGAAGAAATATTTAAACTATAACACTACTAAACAGATTCATACCTATTTGATTTTCCAGTTTAAGTGTGAAAATTTTGTTATTCTTTGATGTTAAACTATAAACAAATTGAGATTGCTGTTGGATTTGAATCCATCCTATTCTTCCTGTTTCCTTGAGTTTGATATTGGGGCATAGGAATAGAAAAAAAAAATGCCATGAGACAGAAGCCTCCTATTTTATGCACAAACTGTCTAAAATCAAACTTGGTAAGTAATCAAATCGGATTAAGCTTTTAAGAATCCATTTCCCCACCAATTAAATACAATATTATGCTTGAACCAGAAAACTTATAAGAACTGTTTATTTTCATTATTCATGTGTACAACAACAACATGGGGATCAGAAAAATAGTTTGTTTTTTCTTTCTAAAATAATTTATTTAAAAAAATAATATTAACAGTTCCATTTTTTTTAATGGAGCATACAGAAAACCTACTACAATGTGGCCTGTTTTGAACTGAATTATATACCTATGTTAGTTATCCAAGGAGTGAGACTGACTATTGACCTCTAACTATTCTACATATCGTTGAGCTAAATTTTACCTTAACACTGTTCCTCACCTGTCATGGGATACCAGGCCGCACCATTGGTGATACCGTTTTCAAAAAGTGGCATGCCTGCTTGGCATTGAATGCCCTGGTGCATTGTAGGGTGTGTTTCAGAGTATACTGTTGCCAGATGAACAAACACATCATTGTCTGGCGTCAAGGAAGGCTCTTGGAGACGCCCTGTGACTGAAAATATTACAAATAGTTAGCCGAGTTTTATACAACATAGCTTCACATTGGCAATATTGTTGGGGGTCATCCTTAAACCATGCATCGCTGTTTACACGGTGTTATATGGGAGAGGAAGTATCAAAAAAGGTAAGGAACAAGTGACTTCTTATGTGTACAGTACAATTAAGTTCCTGTAAAACAATGACTTAAATAAATTAATCTAAAGCTCTTCTCGGTACTAGCTAGAGTTTAAATTAAGATGTTCTATTTTATCTTCACACAACTTAACTTATCTTCAAATGATCATCTTAAATCACCTACTAAGACTTGGTGAGTGATCAATTTTTAATTACTACTATTCAAGAAATGTTCATGCACATGCAATCCTACAATTACTCCTGTCCATCACCAATACGATAATATCTATAAAAAGTGACAGTTGCAAATTACATTGAAGTAAATTTAGTAACTTCTTCTAGCTGTTAGATATGTCAATTCATAAGAAAATTGGAGTAAAGTTCATGCATTTGTTAAAAAATAAAGAAAAAAGCAGTGCACAAACTTTACCATAAGTATGTTATTAGGATGTGGGCACAAATATTCAGCAATTTAAAAATTAAAACTATGTTTCACAAATATACTTCAGTACATCAGTTATTGTGATGACAGATTATGGATTTCAAGTATGTGTGTCTTATAATCGGTTTTTGTACTCACTTTTGTGAACTATTACATCATAGAACTGTATAATTTTATATTTTTTAAACAACTAGCAGTGTGATTAGTAGTCTCACCAGTGTCATGATCACAATATACTTGGAATGAGAGGTCGAGGTTTGAACTTTGATCTAGTGAATCCATCAGGATTGGTTTTATCAACCTCTCTCGAGTCTAATACATAAAGACTTCCTTTAAACCAGTGGTATTCAACCTTTTTAGTTCACATACCCCCCGAGATATAATTTTTTCTCTTCAAAGTTGTTGGTGCATAATGCAAGCTATAAATAATCTAAATCTAAAATAAAACTGGAGATCTCAGCTCGCATGTCCTTATGTCTGGGTAGGGATGTGAAAAACGTATCAATAGTATTGATACTAGTTTTTTTTTACTAAATAATTTTACTAATATTAATACCCACACTTCGGTCTCTACTTGGAAAGAAACAACTTTTTTGCTATCTACACTCATGCTGGGATTAAATGTTTACTAGAGTTGACTGTACAGGAAGAACAAATTACATTATTTCTCAATTCTCGCATGACAAGCAAAAAGCAACTCTTAACATTCAATCTCTTTTAGCCCATCTTTCATCTTTGTTTATCAATACAGCTTGATGCCTGTCAATGAGGCAAGTGGTGACCGCCCCTTCTTTTTTTATCATTGAGCATGGTCATCAGTTCATCACAAACTAAATAAAATACGCTTTTGTAGAGCTCAATAATTATAATTTTCATTGTTTAAATAAATATGAAAATACAATTATGATGCAAAAGTTGACATTATTATTAGGATAATAAAAAAAAAATCTAAACTAGAATTTCGATACTGATATGTACTGTTATTGATACATTTCTTTCGATACCATATTCCTAGGGTCTCTTTTGGCTAACTCTAAAGACCGGTACACAAAGAATGCTATGCTATGCTGTGCTAAGACTTTGTCAGTTTGGTTTCATACTCATTGCTAAGCTAAGCTATTGTCCCTCTTTCCCCCCGAATTCAGTGTTGTTTCTTTATGGTCTGCTCCAGTGAAGTTTAGTTATGATGGCGTTCTCCAAAACGTCTGGTTTGAGTTCAGATGATAGTACTGAGGAAGAGAAGATGCTGCTGTTAGCAGCTGTTTTGAAAGATGAAGGTAATTTAGGAGGTGGAGGTTTGACTTTTTCAATTAACACTTCCATTTTAATACAAAAACATGTATTAAATATAAAACCTAAATAGAATATTACTAGTTTTTGCCAGACCAGCACTGCGTCTGTTCAACACGGAGCCAAGTTGCGTTATGCGCATGCGAAACGTAAGATGACTCAAGATGGAGATGGAAAAAATTGCTCGTCCAGCAATCAGAAAAAATATAGCGTGACGTAGCAATGCATAGCTTAGCTTAGCTTTCTGTGTGAACCAACACATTTAAATACATGGTCCGCTATTTTTCTAAAGAGTTAGCAGAGCAAATCTTAGCATTCTGTGTGTACTGGCCTTTAATCTGGTCCTGAATATTCAGCGTTTATTATGAAAATAGTTTCTATTATAATTTTACATATCCCTTAAAATGTTTTCACATACCTGAAGATAAATACAACTGTTCTAAACTAACTTTTCTCAAACCAAAATCATAAAATTAAAATGTTCAATTGTAATAACTATTAACAAAATAGAACTGATTGAGGACTAATGTGTACCAATATAGGCCCATCAACTATTAAAACTCCCACTTCTACTTACTATGAAAATTCTCTTCAAATATCTTCTAGAAACAACAAATGTTCAAAATTTCCTTTTCACTTTCAGGATATCAACACTCAAACCTCCCTAATATTAGTTACTATTGATCTTTCCTATACCATATGGTCAATACTATCAAAAGGTACAATAAAACATATTAGGAGCTTATTTTGTAAACTAATGTAAATAACTATCAAAATATGGATGCCATAATGTGAGTTCTATTTAATTTAATTTATTCAGGCATGGTGTGTTTTTTAAATTACAAACTAGCTCAACTTATAACAAGACACATATGTAACTACTATACACTTATCCCTACCACCCCTAAATTATTATTTAACCTAGACTAAAACCTACAGCTATGATTTTTTTAAAAATTGCTGTTTAAACTCAACATTATTTTAAGAAGAAAAAAAAAAGAATTTTTAACTGATGTCCTTAAGTGTTTTTGCGTAATATTAGTATGCATGAAAAAAAAAATACATGTTTGAATACAGGCATTAAAAATCAAATGACACGTGCATGCAAATAGAAATAAATAAAAAATCCACACAAGTTTCATGCTACAATAAAAACCACCAGATTAAGTTCAAATTAGTTCAAACCATTTAAAACTTTCTTGATAATATTGGGATCATCTCTTTCTATCTTGGAATTGTTGATCATTTCCACTAAATATTGCCAAGCTGTAGGAGAAGAAACAAATGTACCCTTTACTAATATTTTAAATTATTTCTTAGTGTTCATGTGAGTTTGGTATAACATTTAACATATAGACAGTACAGTGAAAAGACAGCAGGAAGGAAAGTTTAGAATATACAATCCTAAAATAGGTATAAACTTGGACATTTAAAAAGTTATTAAAACAACTTCCATACGCCAAGTCATATAATATGCAGCTGTCATTTAAGTTTATATTGCATCAATACCTATAAAGTAATACTAATAAATTGAAATATCAATAAAAACTACATGGAGCAGCTGCCTCCATTAGCGACGATAAAGCCAACATTTGCGGATAAACGGTGTCACATGGTCAGAACAATGGACCCTCTCAGTTCTCTAGACCGAAGCCGCTACTTATCCATTCAAGTAGCTCCTAATTTGTCTCCACGAGGCTGAGTTTGACCCCATTCCAGACCTGCATTGCTTCACAGATTAATTTTGGAAGCACCGGGGATTGAACCCGGAAATCAGGATCTTATCAATATTGATTGAAAAATATGTTTTTTCTAAAAGGTTATTTTTCCATACATTTTATGCTGTCATTAATAATAACATTTTACAATATTTTTAGTGTTATTTTATACATATTGAGATTATTTATCAAAAGTGATAGCTGCAGATCACATGAGCTAACATATGAATATATAAACCAGTTTTAGTAAATACTGTCCATCATATCATATATATTTTGAAAAATATTTTAATTTTGATTAGTTGAGTTACTTGAGAATTAGATAATTGAGTGTTCTTTAGTCAATTATTTAACAAATTAATGGTGTCATCAATTAGTTTAGCATCTAATTCTCACACATATCATACCAAACATATTTATGATCAAATTATTATTATATTGTATTTATTTTCTAGTGAGTTTAAGAGAAGATTGACACTGAATTGATTACAGTTCTTCAAGGCTTGAGGTTATGCCTTGACAAAGAACACTTAGGTGTCCACTTTTAAAAATAAAATTAGGGAAAATTTTACTTCCTGAACCAACTGATTATATCAGCACACTACTTAAAAACTAGTCTAACTTTAGAAGATACAACACCGAGTCTTTTGGCTGTTAATTTTTCACCAACGACACATTTTTTGACCATCTGTACCTCTGTACACTTAGTTCAAACGTGTTACCGAATGAACCATGATCAGTGTCAATTTTAAGCTCCAGTCTAACACCTTTCCCAGAGCTTAATTAAGAGTTCATATTCAGTGCGTCACAGTCTACCCCAATCAGGAGATCTTAGGTGTGGCAAATGGTTTGAGAAAATGACAAAGCTACCATGAGGGTGAGAAAAGAGGCGCCCCTTACCGTCCTCGAGGGTGTTATCGAAAGGGTAGTTGGCCACAACAGCCCCCCCATGCAGACCAGCGGACAGGACAAAGGGGTACATCTCCAACCACCTGATGACTGCATCCTTCTCGGGTTGGCTCGGAAGAGTATTCTGGCGGAAATAGTCAGGAAAGTTGCGGTTCAGGTCCAGACCATGAAGATTCTTCCTGGAACACACAGATTGTTTAAACAACGTATGCGTGGTTCATTAGCTCAAATAATGTCATTGAAATAGAGAAAGTATAGGTGCAGGGGTTTTGTTTCAAATGACGTCAAAGCCACACTCAAGTGTTAGTTGCTCCTGGTGAAGGGGTTTAACTTAGATAATTGCCACAGAGGAATGTTGGTCATGTGTGGCACCGGGGAATCGCTCAAATGACGTCACATCTTTAAAGGAGGCTCGTTCCACCCAGTGCAGGGGCCGTGACTAAGATGTGACAGTCCCAAAGGAGTGTTGGTAACATCTGGTGCAGGGGCCATGGCTCAAATGACGTCACATCTTCAAAGGAGTGCTGGTTCCACCCAGTGCAGGGGCCGTGACTAAGATGTGAAAGTCCCAAAGGAGTGTTGGTAACATCTGGTGCAGGGGCCATGGCTCAAATGACGTCACAATCTCAAAGGAGTGTTGGTCATGTCCATTGCAAGGGTTGTGGCTCAAATGATGTCACAATCCTAAAGGAGTAACTGGTAACATCTAGTACAAGTGCGTTACACAGTTTAGCTTAGTATCTTAACAAGGATGGACTTCTGGCGTCATTCTTACACGAGGGTGTGTAGGAACCAGCGGCGCTGACATTTCATAAGCTGTACGTTTGTTTATTAAATGAATGAGATTATTCTTATATTGTTTAGGTGAAGATTTCTTCATTACACTTAAGCGCTAGTTTAAAAAAAAAAGAAGATTATTTACTCAATATTGACATTTCTTCAAGTGTGATATGTATAAAAATTTTACTACTCAATTTACCATTAGAAAATAGCTGGGCATTAATTATTTTGGGCTGATACCACTGATTTCTGTTCAACAACAATGTTTTTAATAATATTATGTTTTAAAATTTGATCTATGTGATAACGTGGTGAAAGGTGTTAAGTTTACCATGTAGAGTGGGTTGCTGGTAACTGCGAGGTCGAATCTCATATGAGTGCAATGAGAGGGTTCTTTCACGTTTAAAGGGGACCTCAGTGTCTTACCCTTTTCCCCCCTCCTTAAGAGAAGATGTTTAAGGCTATTTTAGTAATTTGTACCTATTCACCACAATTCAAGTAAAATTTTGACCGCAACACAACAAATAGCTAATTCACGTGTTGTATTTTTAACACCAACCCATGTTAAAGTTTACTTAGAATAAATTACAACGAACAACCCTGGAACAATAAACATTTTAAATTAAGCAAAACCACCCAATCGCGAAAGATTATCTGTACACACAGGAGCCGGGAGGATACTCTACAGGCGCACAAGCAAACATTTCCCACCACAACTTGTTTTCCCCCTCTGTCAACCAAGTATACGGCCGCACCATTTGCAAACCCCCTATGGGCAGCCATAGTATTAAGAATTAAATAGCCCGAATGAGATAAGGAACTTTTTGAGAGTTATCAAAGACACCCAAATAAGATTTTAACTGCCATTTTGTTATAAAACAATACCTGTAAAATAATACTAATGAGTAAATGATACATTAAAACGTTATCAATATTGACCGCAAAATGTTTGTATTTTCTAACCATTTCTTTCATGAATCAAAAAAATAAGGCGGTAAGAGGTGGTTTAAAGCAGTGTTTTTTTTGTTTACGTACCCCCAAATATAATTTCTTTACCTTTGTGCCCTTCAACTTATTGGTGCATAGTGCAAGCTACATCCAAATTAATGCTTGAAATACTTTTTTATCACTGTGTATTACCACCTATTCAGGTTATACGCATATATGGTAATCACTCTAATGGGGTATGAAGCATTTTAGAGAGGAAGGAGAGGGGAAAACCTTTGAGGAGAAACCACCCTTATTAGATCGGACCGTGGTTCGAACCCTGATATCCCCACCTCATCATTAGCAGATGAGTAACTCCTTATACTACATCATTCGGCCACTGAAGCGGGTAATGTATGCAATAATAATAGTTTAGTAAAAGTTATACATTTTGAATATTAAATAATCTCGAACGTTCAGCGCTTTTTATTTGCTATATGAAAGCTACCCTAAGCTAATAAATATGTCAGATAATTAATAATTACTCCACGAAACTGATATTCGTGAAGTATAGCTATCACAGCATGGAATGCAGGCTATAAACCGGTTTAGACATAAAGCTCAAAGCTTGTATCTCTTGAAAAAAATATCTTCAAACTGAGAAACCTCTCAAATCGACCAACAATCTTACACAATGACCAACCCAACACACCATTGCTTGTAGTTAGTGTAGTCGACTCACCCCGAGTCAATCAAATGTGACCATTATCACTAGAGGACGTCAACTTGTAAACACACGTACCTTTCGCCTCTGCTATAACTAGACCTTCTATTCCTCCACATCTGTGCCGTGGGACCAAAACAGCCCAGTCCTCCAGACACTCATTTTCGTTCTAGCACAGGTTTTTCCCCCTGTGTGAGAATATAAAAATCCTGACAGGACTGGGAATCGAACCCGGGTCTCCTCACACTGTAGGGAGGAGCTCTACTTACTCTGCCAACAGGTGGTCAGTTGATAGACATAGTTTTACAATTTTCAAAGGAGTGGCCAAACATTGCTTAACCTAAGTTAAAACAGATTAATGACCCGCTTTTTTTATATATATATATTTATCTAAGATGTATTTCTAGCATATACATTTCCTAAATTAATTCACTACTTTATAACTATCATAGGTTTGATTTTAATATCGTTAGATTTATTTTTAATACATATAGCTATTAATTTTGATTTACTATTTAAACCTTCATACACTTAATTTGTACTTCTAACATAATATTTCCTAAATTTATTTCTTTATAGGTGATATGTAATGCATATATTTATATAAAACCCTAATAATTCCCCCTAGACTACTCCTATTTTTTTGTTTTACAAATCAGGTGGTAATTCTTCTAAATCGGTTCGCAAAATTATATTATATAGGATTATTAAAGATTTAGTTAAATGTTAATCTAATAATCATAATATCATAACTTATTACAAATAGGTATATTTTAAATCCATCCAGTTTTTAAAAATAAATAATTAATGTCTTGCTTATTGGATTTATTAAGTAACTATTATATTTGTTCGGGTTATCTGCAAATGGACAAATTACGCTTTAATATGCTAGGAATGAGGTTAGGTTGAGTTGAGATGAAGTGAAGGAGGGGAAAACAAATTAGGAGAAGCCACCCTCATAAGTATACCCAACCAGGACTCGAACCCCGATCTTCTCGTCTTTTTTTTAGAGTTACACCATAAACCATACGGCAACTGAAGTGGGTTTTACCCCAATTTAATACCCTTGAAGATTTCTAGTAGCTTATCCTAAGATGAAAATAGTCCAATAGCTTTAATTTACACTTGAATAAAAGGGACAAATATAATAATAATGTGTGAATATGAAATACTTAGGCTACAAACAAAGTTATTTCAGTGCTAGCGTTGTAAGCTCTGAACTCGGATTGGATGATTCAATCCTCGTTGAATAATTTATTTTGTTAATTCACACCGATACATTTCTTAGTGAATTCTTAATTAAATATCAATAACTCGTCTTTATATATATATATTTTCAACCCGATATATGTTTGGGTGGTCCAAGTGTTTAATCTCATTTTGTTTCATCTCCGCATCTTACTATTTGTTCGGGTAGGGATGAGGAAAGAAATATTTTAGAGGTATTATACCCTCATTTGTCTGAAAGGAGATTGGGAAATCATATAGGGAAAACCGCCCACAGTAAACCCGACTGCACCAGCCTCGGTGGCGTAGTTGGCTATCGCGCTTGTCGTGTTGAGCTCGACTGCTGAGGTCGGGGAGATCGAGGTTCGAATCTAGGTCGGGTGAAATTTGGGTGGTTTTTTCCTAAATGGTTTTCCACTCTCCCTCCACGCAAGTGCGGGTTCACCTCCTCTAATTCAACCTTCCCAATTCCTAATCCATTGGCGTAATTAGTACTTAAAGCGTATAACCCGAACGGGTAGTAAGACGCGGTGCTAAATATTATTATTATTAAACCCGACTGGGATTCGAACCTTAATCTTCCCTTTATCACCAGGCCATTCTCTCACGAGAGTGACTCTTTAAACTTTATGGCAACTGAAGCGGGTTAATCTCAAATTTATAAATATTTTGGCGAAGGGGAGTTAAAAATACTATTCGACCTTAAAGTTTAAAAATAAAACCAGGTGTAATACTTAACACTTATCATACCTACGCCGGGGTTCTCATGTTCGTGGCTGATGACTGGAAGGGGTTAGAGCCCCGTCTATATTTGTATTGTTTTCACACTACTTAAATGAAACCATTCATTACCATAATGCGTGTCCCCTTTCCTACTTCTGCGCAGTTGTCCGGTGCAGGCTGCAGTTACTAAGCCGGCCGCGAGAGCTAGGCCGAGCGAGGTGGCAGGGAACGGTTCCGTCACTTCGCTCGGCTTGAGTCAGTGACACTCCCTTATCTATGGTCAGTGATGAAACGTCTCGCTTGCAATGCGCAAGGAAGGTACGAGCCAGAGAAAGAGGAGAACTTGTATGATTTTCATTTATGTCAATGTCCAAATAGGAAATAAACTGTGATCTCAAAAAAGCAACGTGGGTGTTTCATGGTAGCAGATTTTTATTGCGATCCACGGCCACAAAAAATAAATCAGTTTTTAACGATTTTCAACAGTCAAGCAGACGCATTCGACAGTTTCCGAAAGTCAGACCAACAACTCAATACATTCAAGGTCCGGCTGGGCAATTCAACAGCGTGAATAAGATGGCCAAACAACACCCAATACTTGAGAGGATCAACTTCAACTTCAACCACAACAGGGGACATCAAACAACACCCAGTCCTGGAGAGGGTCAACTTCAACTTTAACCACAACGTGGAACAAATGACAACAAAGATCAGGGCGTCAACATCCACAATCAACTGGGGCAATTTTCCATTGCCAGAGGGGCTATCCAACAACAACAACTTTCTCGGGTGTGGCTACCTTGCCACCCAGTCCTGAAAGGAAAACATAATCCACAACGAGGGACGTCAGACACTACAAGACAAGGCGGCAGCATCAGCAGTCAAATGGGGTGATTTTTCCGTGGCCGAGAGAGGACGGCGATAACATACCTAACAGATGGTCAGCGGCAGGTGTCCGCAGGATCCAAGGGGACTTCACAACATCAAACAATCAGAAAAAGGACATAGAGGCGCCGTAAATGGTCAGCTAAGTAAGAAACAATAACTGTTAGTTTGAGATGCACTAGTAAAATTAACCGATTCAACATATCATGTATTAGCTATAATCTTATAATCAATAATTGTATTTTTGGGGTGTGAAACATATTCACTATTTTCCGTGCAGTAATGAAAGTTTAATGAAACATAATTATTATATAAAGTGTGTGGCTGGTCCTGTCATATTGGGTCAACTTTATTAGTTCCTTGTTACTGATAGAAACATGGAAAGCAATAAGTTAGAGGCAGACGAATTAGATTATGAGATTCGCATAAGGGGGGTGGTGCCAGAATCGACAGTAGAGGGTATGAGACCACAGCTCTCTAAATTATGGGAAAAGGAGAGAGTGGGAAAAATATCATTAGTCGACCCCGGCGAATGCCCGTCAAGGGAGATAGAAATACCCACTATAGAAAAAAAACTCAATTTATTATTGCAACGAGTAGGGGAATCCAAAGCTCCGTCCCAACCACAAACCAAGAAATTTCAAACCAAATTGAAACATCTACAGCAACGGTTAGGTCGAATAGGGACAGAGGCGGCGGGCAGAGATGAGCAAGTACTCAAATGCACGCGGTTACTCACCCAAGCCGAATACAGGATAGGAAATCTCATCGAGGAAAAAAAGGGTACAGAGTCACCCAACATCGAGGAAGGGATCTTTGAATTTCCAAATTCAGATAAAAGAATAGGTTACCCTGAGGCACAGAATAATGTCCGCCATGCCACTTCACAGGTTTCACCAGGGGTAAGAATGGGGTATAGCCCTGATAGAAATAGTATAAGCATTCAGGTGGCCGAACCACGGGCAGAATATAATAAAGTGAGCCAGAACCGAGACGTGGTAGCGCTCAATCTCGTTAGAAAGTGGAACCTTAATTTCCACGAACGGTCAGATCCCGTAGAGTTTTTAGAGAGATTAACGGAACAAAAAAGGGCATATTCATTAACTGATAAGGAAATCTTGACTGCATTACCAGAATTGTTCGAGGGGAGTCGCAGGGACTGGTTAAGAAACTACGCCAGCGTCTGGACAGACTGGAGTGCTTTTCTAAACAGTTTCAAACTAAGTTTTTTCCCAATAGAATACTTGGAAGGATTAGAGGATCAGATTAGAAACGGGAGACAAAAACC
Organism: Timema cristinae; assembly: GCA_039000515.1. Lineage (NCBI taxonomy): Eukaryota > Metazoa > Arthropoda > Insecta > Phasmatodea > Timematidae > Timema > Timema cristinae. The sequence goes on from JBCFYV010011172.1 coordinate 117,388,832, forward strand.
CTGGGAAACAGTCACCGATTATTTTATAAGAATTCAAACCTTGATTAGGCGTCACGGAGAATATTCTCCTGAAGGGGAGCTTAATAGGTTATTTTCAAATTTAAGGCCAGAAATAAAATTACAAATACCCAGAGACTCCGTAAAGTCAATAGAAGAGTTGCAGAGAAAGTCCATTCATTATAAAAGGGCTAATTTAGAAGTACAGCGATATCAACAACAAAACCAACCCGCTTATATTGACAAAAATCAGATGCGACAATCCCAACAAACCCCAACATACAGGATAAATCAAACCGAGAGAAGGGGAAGGGAGTAGGCCCCTAGGGAGTCCCCAAGGGCCACAATAACGAATAGACAGAGGAAGTGCTTCATTTGTAGGTCACCAGAGCATTTAATGGGACAGTGTCCAAATCGAAGGGGAGATGAAAGAGAGGTACGCAACAAACAAATTCAACCGTTCCAAGGGAATCAAAGCAGGGCCTCGGTGCGTGTACCACGATGGTTAGGCCTAAGATCCCGCAAAATTCGGGGCGTACCCCAAATTTATCAGGAGTCAGAACCAAAGTGGGTCAGAAGGACACGCTGTCATTAATAGATACCGGTTCAGTCCATAATTTAATTTCCCAAAAATTGGTCAGCGAACTGGAGTCCAGCTCGTCCATTGAGCAAAGGGAAATTTGCGATATGAGGTGCGAAACCGCCGATGGTGGTATTATGTACATTAATAACAAAGTGAAACTGGCAGTTAAAATAGCTAGGTTTTCATGGCCGACATGGTTTTGGGTCGCCCCTAACTTAAGTGTAGAGGTCATACTGGGAGGGAGTTCTTGAACAAGTCTAAAATGCGGATTTTTCCGTGCGAAAATAAGATCGATTTTCCGTATGATAGGTTTGGCACGTCGATCAATCTAGAGGATCTGACGCGGTCAAATTCGTGTCTTTTCATCAGTCAGTTAGATGAAAAAAGACAGGAGGTGCTCCAGATCCCTAATGAGTATAGAGATGTGGCGACTGAGGAATTAGGGTGTACCAATGTCCTGACATGTGACATAAAGCTATTAGACCACGTACCGGTCAGATCCAGGCCATATTACTTCGCCCCTCCCAAATTAGAGGTTTTAAAGCGACACGTGGAGGAGCTTAGGAGAAAAGAGATAATCAGGGAGTCGCGTAGTCCTTACGCGTCTCCAGCGTTTTTAGTGTCAAAACCCAACAATAAGCATCGCTTAGTGGTGAATTACCTTAAGCCAAACAAGAAAGTAGTCTTTGAGGCCACTCCTCTACACACCGTGGAGATGGCCTTCCAGTATTTAGGGAAAGCAAGGTATATTCCCTTCTAGATCTTAATCAAGCTTATTATCAAGTGCCCCTCAATGAAGAGTCCAAAGAGTGTACGGCTTTCGTCACTCAAACTGGGTTATATGAGTATAATTATTTGTCATTTGGAATTTCGGTTGGCTCCCAAACACTTACTAGATTATTGAATAATATTTTTGCGGATGTACAGCTCAAATTCGTCTATAACTATCTCGACGATCTCGTCATATATTCCGAAAACTTAACAGAACATGCTGAGCATTTGAGAGAGGTGTTCGCCAGGTTGAGGAAGGCTAATCTCAAGATAAATCCCCACAAATTGCAAATAGCGGTCTCCCAGATAGAGTATTTAGGTCACATTGTTTCCCATAAGGGAATAGAGATAAATCCGGAGAAAACACGGGCGATTAGAGAATTTCCAGTGCCCAACACTCAAAAGAAACTGTCTAGGTTTTTGGGCATGATAGCTTTTTTTGGCCGATTCATACCAAACTTGTCGTCTTTGGCGGCGCCCCTTTATAAGCTTAGAAGGACAAAAACCACTTTCTTATGGTCTAATGATGCCGAGCAGGCGTTTCAGAAGTTAAAGCAGGCTTTGGTCGAAGCACCCATTCTGAAAATGGCAGACTTTCAAAAACGGTTTATCCTCCAAACCGATGCGTCGTCGTCAGGGCTGGGAGCTATGTTAGCGCAGGAGACTGGAGGGGAGATCCTGCCGGTGGCATATGCCAGCCGGACGCTCCATTAACATGAATTAAACTACCCTACATATGAACTAGAAGCATTGGTCATAATCTTCGCCACTGAAAAGTTTAGGCAGTATCTTGAGTCAAATGTTTTTGAATTGCACACTGATAACTCCGCCGTGGCTTGGTTGATGAACCACCCACGGCAAATTGGGAAAATTGCCCGTTGAATCACTCAGTTGCAATCATTCCGGTTCTCTATTGTAAATATTAAAGGCAAGGATAATTCAGTCGCAGACGCTTTATCAAGAATGTTTGAACCCCCTTCGGGGGAAGAGCCCTCTTCCATTGCCACCCCTGGGTACGGAATCTCACACCCCAAGGTCTTGTTCGTGATTCAATTACCCGAGCTATTTACTTCACTCAAATCCGCGCACTCAGCAGATCCGGCGTTGGAAAATGTGCGAGATCGTTTGAAAGAGAGACAAATAGTCCCTAATTATAAATTGGTAGAAGACATTTTGTATGTAAAGCCCTCCCGCCAGTCTCAGTGGAAAATATGCGTTCCCGCCTCTTTTCGGCAACTGTTATTTGAATATTACCACAAGTCTCCGGTGGGGGCACATCTGGGTATTGCCAAAACTATTGCCTTAGTTAGGAAAAGGTTCTTTTGGACGGGTATGGACAGGTATTTAAGCAACCAGGTAAAATCATGTGAAAATTGTTTAAGGGCTAAGCCCGCCCAAAGGTGCAATGTTGGAATGCTCTCCTCCAGTGTGGCTATGTTCCCCATGGAGAGGATTTTTGTAGACTTCTTTGGCCCCCTACCCAGGTCGGTAAATGGAAACTTATGTGTGTTAACGGTCGTAGATGGATTCTCAAAGTTAACGTGGTTTATTCCGCTGAGAAACGCTACCTCCGTAACGGCCATAAAAGGTTTAGAACGGGAGGTGTTCAAAAATTTTGGAATTCCGTTTAGCATTGTGTCAGACAATGGGAGTCAATTTACCTCGCTAGGTTTCAAAAGCATGTGTTTTAATCTAGGTATTAAGCACATAACCACGATTCCCTATTATCCGGCACCTAATTTGTGTGAACTTAGTCACAGGAATTTAAAATCAGCCTTAATTGCGTTCCATCACACGTTCCACCGCCAGTGGGACACTAAATTGTCCTGGCTTCAGGTAGCTTTTAATAACGCCCCGCACAGTAGCCACAAGGCTACCCCAGCCGAGCTCATGATGGGACATGAGCTAATGTCCCCTATTAACGTTAAATGGCAGCTCCCGCCTGAACAGACGCAACCCTCCACTAAGCAGATGTTACGCAAGTGGAGTGAGGCTTTCAGTCAGCTGAAGCGGTCACACGAGAAGGTAGCCAGAAAGTTCAATGTGGGTAGGCATGACGTGCCATTCAAAATAGGCGACAGAGTGGTGTATCAAATACACCAACTTAGTGACAAGGCCCGTGGTATTGCGGGTAAATTGGGTTATAGGTGGTCCACCCTAGTGACCATACATAGATTCATGAGTGACGTCACAGTCCAATTAGTGGACCCTGTGAGCGGGCTCCCAGTGCGCCGAGCTCACGTGACACAACTCAAAAAATGTCCCGAGTTAGTCAGAGTGCCGCCACAATATCCATGTTGGTCGTGGTCATCTTGAAGGGAGTTTTGAGTTTGTTAGGGTTTTTGTTTATATTTTTTTGTCCTTTTATTTGGTCTCCGCGGAGGAGTTTTTACAGTAGCTGTTCCCCTTAATTGCTCTGCGTGGTGTCGGCTTGACCGTTCGTGGAGGTTTGGCAGTCGGTCTCTCTCTTTTTCTCTCGCTAGCTCCTGACATAATTTTCATGTAAGAAAGATGAGTTCCCAGTGTCAGATTTTCCCTTGACGGCAAGCTGTCATTTCTGAGCAGATAGATGTGGCAGGACTGGTCCTTTCTTATATTTGTAAACATGGATGAACGTCATCACGTTCATATACATATTTTTTTGTCTATGTTAATTCTTTTGTAAATTAAGTTAACAAGATACTTAATCTAATTCGTGTGGACGAGGGAACGTCACTACTTTAACTTATAATGTTTTGAGTAAGTTTATTATATTGTAAAAGTAGGGGAAATATCCTTAAATAGGTTCATGAACATAAGTGAATGTTAAGACGTTCGGTTATACTATTGAGTGTAATTAATGTGTTGTAAAGCAGGTCGTTAGAAAATGTACTAGCAGAATAGAGGGTAAATTTCTGTAGAGATTAGAAATAGAAATTAAAAAAGGTCGTAAATAGAAGATAGAATGAGAAAGACTGGAGGAGGATTGCACCAGGGACAACTAGCATTTGGATATTATTGAAATGTGAGTGATATAAATGTAGGAGTTTGTATTGCCTTCCGACTGATTGTACAGTAGCTTTAATTGATGTATAAAATTCATTGTTTGTTTAATATGGAAGAATCGAACCAGGGTCTTTGGTTTTGTTAATCAAGAACTTCTCCTTTTTTCTTTGTGTTGACTGTGTGCTCCTGTAATTGGTGCACACTAAACTATTATTTTAATCCCTGGTCTCTGAGAAAATAGGGAAATAAAAAAATATATATACATATTATGTAGTATTGTGTTGTTTATATTATACTTTTATAGTTAATTATCTGTGTCTCTAGTGCATCTTAAAGACTTAAGTCAAACGTGTGAACGGGCCACGTGCCAAGTGTGACAGACAGGTCAGGTGATCAACGCGCACAGAAGTGGCGCGGTTTATATTTATTTTCTCACGGCTGGACAGTGGTGTTTGAACAAGGTGGCGTCTTGTTCCATATTTTACAGAATGTGTTCACAAATCAAAACTGAGAACTTTCACCCTTCCTTATTGTTATACTAAATGTTTTCATGGAAAGATTATCATAGTTGTGATATTGTAAATTTATTTAATGTAATTGGTGTCGAGGTAAGTGTTTCCAGCTGGAACGCTTTCTTAGTTTGTAGAATTAAGCTTAGCCTAGTGTATAGCTTGTGTTGAAAAAATACTGTATCTGGCGAACTCCTTCTCGTGGGAGGGGGAGAGGGGGAGTGTGTGACGGTGAGGTCACTATCCCTCCCCACCCCTTTCCTACTTCTGCGCAGTTGTCCGGCGCAGGCTGCAGTTACTATGCCGGCCGCGAGAGCTAGGCCGAGCGAGGTGGCAGGGAACGGTTCCGTCACTTCGCTCGGCTTGAGTCAGTGAGGAAACGGCTCGCTTGCAATGCGCAAGGAAGGTACGAGCCAGAGAAAGAGGAGAACTTGTATGATTTTCATTTATGTCAATGTCCAAATAGGAAATAAACTGTGATCTCAAAAAAGCAACATGTGTGTTTCAATTAGCATTAGTATGGAGAGAGCGTATAACCCGAACGGGTAGTAAGACGCGGTGCTAAGTATTATTATGGAGAAGTTGTGGGATAAACTACACCCTGATGCACACACAGAGATTAGAATATTTACATTTTCACCACCAGCAGTCGAGCCCATTACGAACCTGACGTCTTTTACTGTGTGACCATCGATCGTTATTACCGTAACTAGCCTTGGCCCATTATGTGTCAATTATTCAATGACAACTCTAAACTCTAAACTGTAGCCTTTAGATTTTATAAAGATAAAATCGTGATTTCTAAAACTATAATCATGATCAATCATTTCGATATCTGAGCTTTAATTTAAAAAATATAAAATTAATATAAGTTTTGGATAACTTTTGGGATATTTTTATTAAAACGTTGGCTTCGTTATTGAGAATTTGATTTGTTAATCCTAGGATTGAATGCTTTCTAATTGAATTACATTTTAAAATCGGCATGTTATAACTCCAGAAATTGATGTGGAAAGAAAGTAAGTATTTTCAGAAATTATGGATTCTCCTTAGAATATTTTTTAAAAGTTGAAACTTTTGGGTACTTCTTCGGTGTATAAGGTTTCAATAAAAAAAATTGTTGAAAATTTGTTGGGTATAACTCATTAAAAAAAGGAATAGTTTCACGTTTTCAGTCCAACAGTATAATTCTGAAGCGGCTCACCTGCCTTCATTCGCGGTGCACCTCCCGACCTTGGAGATCTCGAAACCATCTGGATTGAGACTGGGCATCAGATGTATCCTGGTGTTGTCCAGTAACCATCTCACTGTCTGGTTCCTGTTGTAACTCGTCACCAGGAACTGTAAACAAGAGGAACATGAGATGTATCCTGGTGTTGTCCAGTAACTATCTCACTGTCTGGTTCCTGTTGTAACTCGTCACCAGGAACTGTAAACAAGAGGAACATGAGATGTATCCTGGTGTTGTCCAGTAACTATCTCACTGTCTGGTTCCTGTTGTAACTCGTCACAAGGAACTGTAAACAAGAGGAACATCAGATGTATCTAGGTGTTGTCCAGTAACTATCTCACTGTCTGGTTCCTGTTGTAACTCGTCACAAGGAACTGTAAACAAGAGGAACATGAGATGTATCCTGGTGTTGTCCAGTAACCATCTCACTGTCTGGTTCCTGTTGTAACTCGTCACCAGGAACTGTAAACAAGAGGAACATGAGATGTATCCTGGTGTTGTCCAGTAACTATCTCACTGTCTGGATCCTGATGTAACTCGTCACAAGGAACTGTAAACAAGAGGAACATCAGATATATCCTGGTGTTGTCCAGTAACCATCTCACTGCCTGGTTCCTGTTGTAACTCGTCACCAGGAACTGTAAACAAGAGGAACATGAGATGTATCCTGGTGTTGTCCAGTAACTATCTCACTGTCTGGTTCCTGTTGTAACTCGTCACAAGGAACTGTAAACAAGAGGAACATAAGATGTATCTAGGTGTTGTCCAGTAACTATCTCACTGTCTGGTTCCTGATGTAACTCGTCACAAGGAACTGTAAACAAGAGGAACATGAGATGTATCCAGGTGTTGTCCAGTAACTATCTCACTGTCTGGTTCCTGTTGTAACTCGTCACAAGGAACTGTAAACAAGAGGAACATCAGATGTATCTAGGTGTTGTCCAGTAACTATCTCACTGTCTGGTTCCTGTTGTAACTCGTCACAAGGAACTGTAAACAAGAGGAACATGAGATGTATCCAGGTGTTGTCCAGTAACCATCTCACTGTCTGGTTCCTGTTGTAACTCGTCACAAGGAACTGTAAACAAGAGGAACATGAGATGTATCCAGGTGTTGTCCAGTAACCATCTCACTGTCTGGTTCCTGTTGTAACTCGTCACAAGGAACTGTAAACAAGAGTAACATGAGATGTATCCTGGTGTTGTCCAGTAACTATCTCACTGTCTGGTTCCTGTTGTAACTCGTCACAAGGAACTGTAAACAAGAGGAACATGAGATGTATCCTGGTGTTGTCCAGTAACTATCTCACTGTCTGGTTCCTGTTGTAACTCGTCACAAGGAACTGTAAACAAGAGGAACATGAGATGTATCCAGGTGTTGTCCAGTAACCATCTCACTGCCTGGTTCCTGTTGTAACTCGTCACAAAGAACTGTAAACAAGAGACATATAATATGATATATAACTTAGTTATATTTACCGTGACACGGACTCTTAAGATTGTCTTCTACCAATGAGTGACTGACCTGTATCATGTGTAGGACCAGTTCTCTGCCTACAGCCTCGTTCCCATGGATGTTCCCCACTATCTTCACATGGGGAATTCCTAGTTGGACCTCAGGTACAGAGGTCACTTGCATCACCCACAGGTCTCGCTCTGTTGATAAATATAAATGTATATTCTTAGTAATTAGTGATGGACAGGGTCGTATGCAGAAATTAGTTTGGTGGTAAATAGAAGATATGGTGGAGTGGGGTGATAGTTCTTCCCTGCGGTGGTCCAAGGGGAGGCTCCCGTCCCTCCCCCCATACAGAAAAGAGGTCAAGAATTTTCTTTTTAAAGATTACATATTTAGATGCAATTTAAAAAATTGAAAAATCTAAGTCTGGGGGTTGTAGATACTATGAATTTATAATTCTCAAATAAACTACTTTCCTAGGCATTGAGGGAAGGGGATATAAATATACATTATCTATGATAATTTTGGAAAACAAGGGAAGGGTTGGATACCCTTAATATAACCCACCCCCTCTTTCCAAAAACACACAACAAAGTACATTTATTGAAAAAACTCATATTAAACTAAATGTATATGATACTATTATTTAAGAAAATATTAAAATTTGTTTCAAAAATATATTTATATGGATATGCATTTGCATGTATTTACATATATATATATTATATATATATTTCATTATTTGAAAATTAGAAACTATTGTTGCCACGTCCCTCCTAGCTCTTATCTTAGTGTTAAACGTACTAATTAAAAATAATAATTATCCAGAAAATGTTTACTGATGAATAAAATTCAGGGGTACGTCGCGTACTCCCTGAAATCCCTTTCATGCACCCCTAGGGGTACAAGTACCACAGTTTGTGAAACAATGGTTTAAATAAACATGATGAAGAGGCCTATCTTTCTAAAAGTGCACCAGCATCATTGTGTAAAAAGAGACGGGAACAACACCACAGCTGGTCAGGATCAAACCCCTGGTACTCTGCAACCTAACTCCACTGGTACCTTTGACCGTCTTCCCCAGCGAGTAGAGTCTCGTTAGATCAGGGTACGCCCTGTTGACAGCGTGCAGGTATCCCGTCATGTCTTCGTAGTGATGGTACTGGAAGTAGAGGGAGGGGCCGGGAGGGCGGGAGCGTCCTGTCAACACCCCGGTGCATGGTAGGGTCAGCCCCCCCACCCACAACAGCAGCGTCACACCTAGCATGGCACATCGGGGCTAGCTGGAACAAGGAGTGTGACCTGGGTTACTCTTCCTTCTATAACAGCACCGGCACACCTAGCAGGGCACATCGGGGCTAGCTGGAACAAGGAGTGTGACCTGGGTCAGTTACATACATGTCGCTTGTCGGCAAGTACTAAAAATGAATTAGACCGGCAGATAACTTACATATTCACGTGTGACTGAAACATATACCGATCCAATCCTAATACTGGTCAGGTATTTCTAAGGGAAAGCTTGTTAGATCTGAGACGGTTGAGGTTGTTTGAAGGTTTACTGGGGTCTCAAGTGTTGCTAAATTAATAAGCAAACTAGTTTACAAACAAACAGAAACAAGTAGACTAATGTGTGTGTTTGGATGGGAAAATATATATACATAATGTATGTAAATATATACATGCTTCCATGGGATTTGTGTTTTTTATGTGAATGAATGTGTGATTTGTGAGTGATCGTGTGCTTTGTGTTTGTTAACGTGTATTTGTTTCTTTGTATATGTGCGTTATGCATGAATTTATGTTTGTTTTCACGTGTGTGTTTTTATGGGTTTTGATGTATGTCTGTATGTATTTTTTTTTTTTTGTGAGGGAAAAAAAATGCTTTTACGCACAGTGTGTCGGTCTAGGTTTGGATGTTGACCAAACCCATACAGACTAAAAAACCTGACCCTCTTCTCCTTGCCTCTGTTACTCCCCCACGGAACCGCCGTTAGGTATTACTTCGTGAGGGGAGGCATTAGCTGTTGTTCTGCTTCTCCTTCTGTGATTCGGCCTCTCTTACTTGCCCTTTCCCACCTAGTTGTTGGCGGAGGGATTAGGGATGTCCTAGGCTCCTTCCTTCTGATTCTTTTTTCCTCCTCTCCTGCTCTTGGTGACGTAGACCCTTGAGGACTTCCGTCGCGAACGTGCTTGTCGCCTCCCACGCTGCCTCTGACGACAGCATCGTATCCCTTAAGTTTTCTGGCGTAATCTTTCCCTCTACTGTGACCTCCAGTTTTTCACGCTGGGTATCATACCGAGGACACGTGAAGAACACGTGCTCGGCATTCTCCTCTACTCCACGACAGGTGGGGCACTCCTGGAATCCTCATACTTAAACTTGTATAGGTATGCCCGGAAGCACCCGTGTCCCGAGATCATCTGTGTCAAGTAGTAATTGACAGCTCCGTGGCTGCGGTTGTACCACCTATCCACTACGGGAATCAAACGGTAAGTCCATCTCCCCTTGGAGGAGGCATCCCACAGCCGCTGTCATCGTTGGAGACTGCTTCGCCGCTCCTGCCTCTTCAACTCCTCTGCGCTCAGCGTTGTTAGACCTTTGCGACGATACAGGGCCTTACGCTCTTCCGCCAAGACCCCAATCGGCAGCACTCCAGCGATAACGCACACCACATCTTCTGATACCATGCGGAACGCACTTGCTATTCGTAAAGCGCCCAGCCGGTAGACTGGTGCCACTTACGACGGGACTCCTGGAGCGTCAGTACATCGGCCCATGTGGAAATGCCATACGTGAGGACTGACGTGACGACTGATGACAGGAGTGCCCTCCTTCTCTGTTTGGGGCCTCCCACATTGGGCATGTGGGTGTATGTGTGGGTGTGTGTGTGGGTGTGTATATGGGTGTGTGTATGGGTGTATGTATGGGTGTGTGTATGGGTGTGTGTATGGTGTGTGTATGGTGTATGTATGGGTGTGTGTATGGGTGTGTGTATGGTGTGTGTATGGGTGTGTATGGTGTATGTATGTATGTATGAATGTATTTATGTATGTACGGTATGAATGTACATGTATTAAAGTGTGTTATAGTCTCGAAGGGCTATGCTTAAAACACAAATGGCCTTGAATATCTTTAATGCAAATAATAAAGTAGTGTGAGTGCGTGACATGTGGTTTTCCTGTCTCTTCACCGTTATCAAATTATATCTCTGGAAACACGTCAATGAGTAGAAAATATTTTTGTTGATAAATTTGTTTGTGCAATAACAGGAAGTAACGTATAGTCAAAGGTGTTTCGTGGTTATCAGAAAGATAAGAAAGTTACTTTAATTTCAATCCGTGTGGTTTTTTCATTCTCTCTCCATGCTGATGCGAATAAATTATGTCTTAAACAACTTTCCTCATCTTCATCCCTTAGCTTGTCATTAATGTCCCTTGTGTTGTAATTAATAAAGTTTAAATTGATTTTAAATAAAATATAATTGATCTAACTTAATTAATATATATAGTCAAACAGCTCTCAGCTCAATCGGTAACGTGTCTCATTTCTAGTTTGGTCGAAAAATATATCATTGCTGAAAGGTGGATTTCCCCTTCCTCAGTGAGGTATTAACGATCGGGGGCTGGATTTTGTGCCTGTTCCAGGGCCGTTGACAGGATTTCCGGGCTCCTATGCAAATAAGTCTTCGGTGCCCCATACCTACCCCTCTTTTCCACCCACTCCCATCCCTACACTGGTGACGTATCTACCAAACCAAGTACATTTCCAAACCGGTAGGGATGGATTATATTATTATTAGCACGCGTCTTACTACCATTCGGGTTATACGCACTTACGCTAATGTGTAATGTAGGTGATTGTGAGATGAAATGGAGGACTTACAGTTTAAGTGGAATCCGAACCACGTGGAGCTGGCATTCCCCACATTCACAAGATGTCTTGTCAGAGGTGAAGGAAGGTTGGTAATCAGATAAATCTGTGCCGGACGAGGATTGAACCGGCCGCCAGCATAGAAGTCTGACACCTTACCCTAGACCACAGGTCACCGGGATGGATTATAATATATATATATATATAATATATTTATAAAGAGAGAGAGAGAGAGAGAATCGATACACACACACACATATATGTTTTTCGGATAATCTTAAATTTTAAAAACCTGATGTGCAAGGGCTGTAAATGAAAAAATTAAATGAAATAAAACATTTTTTTTTATTATAGTTTGATAGGTCGGTTAGTTGTCTAACATAAATCTTTCTAAAGTTATAGATTGGCATATTTCATAGTAATATTTAAATATTATAATTATAAATGAATTATTTAAGTACTTGTATGAAACTTCAAAGAATCCAATAAACGTACTCTTTAAAAAAAAAAAAGAACTTACACTAAAATATCCAAACTAATGTATTAACTAATATTAAAATAACTAAGAATTTAAGTGTAAAATTGTAAACATTAAAATACAATAATTGACTAAAAAGTCAATTATAGCACTATTCTTGTAGCCTTCTTTGATGCAAAGTTCTTAATAATGTCGTCGTGATTGATTTTATTGGCAAGCTCACACTATATTGCTAAGAGGCACATTGCAGTCATTCTTTCTTGGCCGTGAATATTTTTAATCAGTTTTATTTTGCTGAAAGTCCTCTCAGCTTCAGCCACAGTAACAATAATAGTGCACTCACAGGAAAGAAAGATCTTAGGTTGGAGCAGTCTTCAAGCAATTAGTGAAGAGTTTTCAATTTGTGAATCGGATATAAGTTACTACTTATTAGATACCTTTCACACGCTCACATCCTTGAAGTCTATCGTCACACACTTTGTAGCCATCATCTCTCTAGAAAGATCTTGAGAATCACTCTTGTAAGTAATGTTCAGTTCAAACTGACAAAGATTACTTTAAGGAAATGTGTTCTTGATAAGGACTTCGGTAAACCACAAAAGAGTTTTTGCGTTGTTTTTCAGACATGAAGGATGAAGACATTATTTTAATACGAGATTGTTCATTAATGTTATTTACTAATTGTTTTTATCTAAAGTTTATTTTCTAGGCACACATATTATCAGCACACTACTTAAAAAAGTGATGGAAGTTAAGTATGTAAGAAAAAGTCCACAAGAAGGAAAAGAGATGGGAGGTGCAGATAAAAGAAAGTGTGCAAGTGAGAGAAGAAGAAAGTAAGATATTAAATAATAATAAATAATAATTAGCACCGCGTCTTACTACCCGTTCGAGGTTATACGCTTTAAGTACTAATTACGGTAATGGATTAGGAATTGGGGAAGGTTGAATTAGAGGAAGTGAACCCGCATTTGCGTGGAGGGAGAGTGGAAAACCATTTAGGAAAAACCACCCCATCTCCCCGTCCTCAGCAGTCGAGCTCAACACGACAAGCGCGTTAGCCAACTACGCCACCGAGGCGGGTAAGATATTAAAGAATAAAGAATGGTGTAAGGATAGAGGAGGATGAAGGCATTTTACTAAACTGACCCGGTCACAGGCTGGAAACAGATGTGGATGATGATAATGATGACTTAAAATGTAGACCCATTCAATTGTTGCATGCTATAAGGCGTCCCTCTGGTAACAGACTGGATTGAAAATTACGAGGAGATCGCGGCTCTAATCTCAGTAAGTTTTAATTGGGGGTGGATTTTTCATAATCTCTTTGCGCAAATGTGGGTACACTTCCTATAAATTCATCCTTCCTCGATAATAGTTCTGTATATTAAATATGCGGATGACCGAACGGTTGCTGTAGTGTACAAAAATAAATTATAATCTATTTTCTTCTAAAGACAGAAAGTTTAATACTACAAAACTAAGCTTTAAGCCCAGATATTTATTAATTTGATAGCAGAAACCCCGTTTGCAAATAATAAACATATTATTTAGCACCAACCCATAATAGTTATCTCACTCTTCAGATATAAATTAAAAAACTAAAGCAATTTTTGAAAAATTTCGAATAAAAAAAATCGGTCATCAGTAAACTACTTTTCTTAATTTGAAGGCTAGAATCCAAAATTTAAAAGATACATAACATCAAGTTTGAATCATATCTATAAAACTATTTAGGTTGTTGGTTCAGAGACAAACAGGCAGCATATTCGTAAGATCCATTTTTTTTAGGTTTGGGGGCACTTAAAACGTACAAACTCATCATAATATCGATGGGAAGTAAAAACTAAATAACTATTACAAACGGTTACAATAAAAAGAATGACCGGTTTACGATCTCCCCCTTAGTTATAAAACTAAAGGCCTATACAAAACTACCCGTGATGCTTCATATTACATAAAACATATATGCTAATGACACGAATCTAGTGCGTACTGCTCTAGTTATAAGAGGAAGAGATTACAAGTGTATACGGGCCACCTCCAGCTAAATATAACACGTATATAATTATATACTCGGTGGCCTACTTTCACAAGCCCGCATTTGATATACCTTCCACCGACTGCATTTTGTGGGACAGGGGCGGAACAGGTGGACAATCTTTCGCTGAGATACCGGAAGAGTGGTTTGCTTACTCGGTTAGTAACTGTCTTTAGAGGCCAAGGCTCGATTCCGACAGGATACATACATCCAGATAATATCTGATTTCCCAATATTTTCTCTCAAGACTATTGAAGGTTCAATTTCTTTGAATTTATATCCATGCTCATTCATGTGAATATGTGTATTCGAGGTTTCGAGCACTTTTCTAGAGAACTCTGGTTCGGATACGGTTGGTACTAAAGATTATATTTGCTATATGCATACTAGTTGATCCTGCTACCTAACAAGTAAATATCTAGACGTTAAGGCTAGGTGTGGACAGTAGAAATTTGGTAGAAAGAAACGTTTTAGAAAATATGGACGCATTTTTCTGAGTTGGTCAACATTGATAACATTTTACTATTCTTAGGTATTTATAATCTCTTGAAAATGTATAGCTGTAAATCATATTAGTTTATGTATGAGTACATGAAAGTGGACCTAGTGACTTTTATAGCTGCCCATAAAGGTTCTTCCTATGAAAATTGGATGGTAGTATATGGCGCATTGTCCTAAGCTAAGTTAGTTTGTAAGTTGTGTATTGATTCACGTGGTTTAAAAGTGTTCATCCATATAAGTTGTTGACTTTAGAAGGAATTCAGCACGCAGCCTTGTTCATGGTCGAGTTAGTCAAGGCGTTGTTAATTTGAATGATGATAAAAACTTATTTTTAAGACTTTGTTTGAATCTTGAACGAGTACCTTGAGGGATAGTTTCATAAGATGCGATTTCCATCATCATTTTATCATACAATCTTCACTTGATTAAAAATTCGTCTAACTCATTTCTTTTTTCTTAAATTAATGCAAGTTATGGATAGCCTTGAGAGTAGAAAAAGAGGGGGGGATAAGAGGTGGCAATAAAACGTGTAGCGATGATAAACAAAGACGTTGTGTTTAGAAAGTTCACGTTACTATTCAAAATATAAGAAATTCATTTGGAACTCTGTTCGTGCTAAACAAGATGGGATTGAAGGAAGTGGTAAATATAGTAGGATCATGGTAGGAAGACCTTATAGAAAAATAAAACTTTAATTTTTTTGCGTTCAAGATTGTTAGCAATGTAGGCTACTTTAAAACTCAGAATACACAAAACAATAATTTTACCGTTTGTTCTCTATGGGTGTGAAACATGGACTCTTGCCTTAAATGACGAAAATAAATTTAGGATGTTCGAAAACAAGGTGCTTAGGAAGTTATTTGATCTAAAAAAAAAGGATAAAGATGATGTGGAGGGGTGGATATTACATAATGATGAGTTGCCTACCTTATACTCATCACAAGACATTGTTAGGATAATCAAATCTCGCAGATTATGGTGGGCAGGGAATGGGAGAATCTAGAACCTTGTTCAGGGTATTTACTAGAAAACTTAACGAGAAGAGGCCATTGGAAAGATCTAGACGTAGATGGGAGGATAACATTAGAATGGATCTGAAAGAGATAGGGTGTAATGAGTTGGACTGGATAGAACTAGCTCAATATAAGGATAGGGTACTATGAGATGGACTGGATATAGCTAGCTTGAGATAGGAATAGAGTGTAAAGAGGTGGTCTAGATATAACTAGCTCATGATAGAGATAGGGTACTATGAGATGGACGGGATATAATTAGCTCAAGAAGGAATAGAGTGTAAAGAGGTGGCCAGGATATAACTAGCTCAAGATAGGGATAGGGTACTATTAGATGGACTGGATATAATTAGCTCAAGATAGGAATAGAGTGTAAAGAGGTGGCCTGGATAAAATTAGCTCAAGATAGGAATAGGGTGTAAAGAGGTGGCCTGAATAGAATTAGCTCAAGATAGGAATAGGTGGCGTACTTTTGTAAATGTGGCAATACAATCTCAAGTTCTTAGTGCCATATACTAGTGTAAGTAAGTAATTATCAGTGTTATTTATTGGTATTTGACATGCCTTACTAACAGCTATAGATCACAGAACTTGACGTATGAATAATATAATATAATGAAGACGTTCTAGTAACTATGTAATTGTCATACACGTTTATTCCTACCGGAATCCTACTATACAATTGATTAATGATAATTTTGGTCTTTCTTAGCTTTTGAAAAGTGATTGAATACACAGTTTCATAATCATCTAGTAGATTAAAAATAAATGTTGTTACTTTGACAAGCTGTTTGAAGCAGCATTTACATGCCTCACTTTGAGTGATCATTGCGGATGAATAATTCAAAGTGAGCCATTTAGATGCGGATTTATCCATCTCACTTACCAAAGTGGCAAAACATTTACGAAGCAGATGACTACTTATCTTTTGATTTATTAGCCTTTCATTGTTAAAAACAGCCAATATTACCGCGAACGAATTATATATCTGCGTGCAAAATTAAAGCTTTCGTACAGTGTAATTGTCATAAGAAGATAGGTTTAGTATAGGCCTATATGAAAATAAAAATGTTGTTCTCAATACTGACAAAATAAACCTACAGTATATTGTTTTTATTAATTAATCGACTTTGTCACAGTTTGCCCAAATTGACATCTGAACAACATTATATCTGACGTATGAATATGTTAAAGTAGCTTTAGTAACTTTTGTACATCCCTACCACATACAGTAGCCCCATGGCTTCTTTGGTGCTGACTGACAGCTCACAGCTGACTTCTGACAGTCAACATTTAGGTATATACCTAAATTTTTACTGGCAAAAGTGACAGCAGCTAAACACATGTTTTTGCAGATCATCTGGTTCATCGTAGGGATACTTATTTGGTCTGGTAACTTTTTAAAGCTGCCTGAAGTCAGATGTGAGCTGTCAGTCAGCACCAAAGAAGCCATGGGGCTACTATACATTATAGTAGGACCACCTAACGATAACTTTTTTTAAAAACAAACTAATAAGCATCTACAGTATACCCACTTTGGTGGCCACGTGGTCTAACGCGCTACTTTCGTGTTGGACTAGATTGTCTAAGATGTGGATATCAAGGTTCGATCCCAGTCGGGTGCACTGAGAGTTATTTTTCCTAGATGGTTTTCTCTTCTCCTTCAACGCAAATGCAACCTTCATTATCCCTAGTGTAATTAGTACGTAGGCGTACAAACCGAACGGGTAGTAAGACGCGGTGCTAAGAATAAGAAGAAAAATGAACATCGACTAAAGGTGACTGTTTCTCTTGCAGGGGACGAAATGGATGTAATCTGTCATAATGGGATCGTTGCAGAGCACATATCCTGTATATATTTACACCCCGTCTCACGCCTTACTACCCATCCTAGCTATGCGTACTTAAATTAACCTAATAGGACTGGGTTGAGGATGGTAGAATTAAGTGTAAATGTACTCGAATTTTCGTGGGGGAGAGGGGGGGGGTGAGAAACCATTTAGAAAAATATCTTCGATACACCAAGCCGTGGTTCGGAACGCACATCTGGCAGTTATAAAATGAACTAAAACAATGTATGTAGGCCTACGTCAAAACATGCATTCTGAAGTTTACGCTTTAGATCATTCGCATCACCAACTATAAAATAATAATAATAAATAATATTGTAAAATGTTATCAACGTTGACGGCAAAAAAAAGTTTGTTTTTTCTAAAAGGTTATTTCTGGTAGAATCCTGTTATAGTAGCCTACCGTTTTAGAGCCTCAGATAAGATTTTTCATAACACGATTCGACTGAACGTGTTCAATAAAACTTCGTATACATGCATTTTGAAGCAATTGACGTAGTTAGTCGCATAGACTTAAAGACTTTTCATTGATATGTTCTTCACACTATTCAGAAGGTTAATTTGATCTACATGACACTGGACCCGTGGGAAGTTATTTTACTATTAATATTTCGTCATCATCCGCTTCGCAGTAAATTAACCTGCCGATGACGGGAGATCGAGGTTCGATACCCGTCGGGTGTATTGAGGGTGTATTTTCCTAAATGGTTTCCTACTCTCCTCTCACATAAATGAGAGTAGATTACATTTAAAATGCTTCAATTCTTATCCCTGATCTATTATAATAATTATCATAAATGCGTATAATATGTACAGGTAGTAAGACGCGGTGATTAAAACAGCGCCTTCTGATGTCAATTAATTAATGCAGTAAAGAAAGGAAACAGTGATTTCACCAATGCTAACTTTTCAGGAATAATGGGAACCGAACTCGGGGCCTTTAAGTCACCAGCCAGAGCTAATGACCCAACAGAGTCAAGGAGTAAGGATATGGTAACCAAAATAGTTCTTTAAACCACCACCATCTCCGAAACCCTCGTGTTCGCGTTATATGAAAGATAAGCGTTAGAAGCTGATCACGACTAACACGCTCCGTTTCTGGGTCAAGGCCACATTTGAACGCAATGAGCACTTAGATTCAAAATTTTAGCTATTACTTACGTGCCCTAACGTCGGCTGTCTAGTGGGCTTATCACAAGCGGCAGAGTTGGTTCAGCGCTCCTGAGTGCTCGAATAGAGTTCGAACCCTAACCAGGTGAATGCTGGTGAATTTTCTATTAGATTTTTAGCACAGCTTCTTACTATCTGTTCAGGTTATACGCAGGTGTACTAATTATGCTAGTGAGTTAGAGGTGAAGGAGGTTGAATGTAGAGCAAGTTTACCCGCATTTTCGTGGTTGTAGGACGGAAAACCATTTAAGAGAAGCCCCCTCAGTATAACCGGCCTGGATTCGAACCCCGCTCTCCTCATCATCAGCAGGCTAGTCTAAGACGAGAGTGACGCCTTAAGACTATTCGGTCACTGAAGCGGGTTTAATCTGAGTTGATTTTCTTCCCAAACCTCCACCTCGGTGGCTAACGCACTAGTTTCGTGTCTAGCTAGACTTCTGAGAATCTTGTTCGGGGGAACTGGAGTGATTTTTCCTAAATAGTTTTCCACTCTCCATCCATGCAAATGTGGGTTCACTTCCTCTAAATTCAACCTTCCCAATTCCTAACGCATTAGCGTAATTAGTATTTAAGCATATGACCAGAACGGTTAGTAAGACGTGGTACTAATTATTATTATTATTATTATTATTATCTTCCCAAACATCTGAAGTATAATCAAGGCACTAAGCCTAAGGTGGGGTAGTCATATGGAGTGTGCATGGGTGATGACAGGCGTGTAAACAACATTTTCGTTGGGAAACCTGAAGAGACGTCGCTAGGAGGATAATATTAAAGCTCACTGGTAAAAAAGTTCTTCATATTTAAAGGACCAGTTTTGATCCTCGTGTATAAATACATTAGTTATTAAAATATTTTAAATAATAAAGATTTTACAAAATGGGTTTATTATTCCTTGTATAAGTTACAAAATGTTAGTGACCTGTGCACCTTTATTAGGATTTTGGTAGGATGAAAAGTACGCGGAAGTTACAAAAGTTACTAAATCTGTTTTCACACATTCATATGTTTGGGGATATGAAATTCAGCTATCACTTTTGATAGATAATATTATTAACAATACGATATTCATTGTTCTTTTACCCTCCCTTTCTTCACGCTAATATGGGTGCACTTTCTCTAAACAGCCTTCCTCATACATACTCTTTAGGTTAAGTCGTTAATAATCATTGTGTCTGACGTTATAATTAAAAATAAATTATTATGAATTACGATTAGGAAGCTTTGATCACACACGCATCGGTGGGCTCACGTTCTAAATGTCAAGTGCATAATAGTTTGGTTAGTTAGTAATGGGGAGGTCGAGGTTTAAATCATATCCGGGTGTGTTGAAGGTGTTTTTTTAAATGGTTTTTCACTCTCCCTGCACTAAAATATTGGTATATACCTTTTAAATTCAACCTACTGTACCTTATCACTACTTAACTGTCTTAACTTAAGAAAAAAGAAGCTTTTCCCACGTCCAAATCTGGATTTTATAATTTACCCTTAAATCAATCAAGTATTATTCTAGCTCGTTCCTCAAGGATGATTGTCCAAATTTGGATACGAGAGGCGCCTCAAAGCTCACGAAAATCCAGGCACGGGACGTGATATATAAAAAAAAGTAACCAACACAGCTTCATAAATAATTATTAATGATCACATGACAACTAATTTTATTGAAATTGAGGTATTTTTAGTTTTATGTAATTATGTTATAGTTAATTTATATTTTGTCTAAAATCTGCTGCTGGAACCATTCATTTACTTTATTAATAATTGTTTTAGTTAATTTTTTCCTGTGTTTAAATAAAGTCACTTTCATTTCCCAACAATGAATATCAATAGTAGATGGTAAACAAAATACAATGTACTCACTCACAGTAACCTATTGCGATAGCTCCTTGTGTCAGTCAGATCCATTCGTAAATGGCGGTGGCGCGCTCCTTGAAATAAAGCGAGACACTGACTTGACTTGACGGCGGCGTCCTACTGGCAGTGCGAACAACCAAACAAAACACGAATCAGTCGGCGTTGCACGCCATGTGGCCTGTCTATCCCCCTCTCTCCCTTCCAAACCACGTCATTCTGCCTCTGCTCTAGTCTCCTCCTTTTCTCTCGTCATCTTCGGTTGTTCCTTTTTTTATCTTCTCTCCTGTTATATCTACTTCCGTCTGTTTATCTGTCCCTTTCTTCCGTCCTCTCTGTTCATATCTATTTCCTTCTTGGTATATTGCTTCACTTCACTCTTCATTTGGGAACAATTATTATTATTATTATTTATTATTGGACTCAACTCTGTTAACACTTGTTAGTGACCCATATTACCCGCCCTGACCCTACATAACCTCTTTGGATTTAGTCGATAATCCACAGCTTTCAGAGGGCGGTGATCTCCCGCATGGCAGGGGAATATTACACTTCAAGGTGGGAGGGGAAAAGCAACACATGCTTAGGTCCGTATTTTTTTCAGTTTTAAAGCCAAATAACATTTTTTTGGAACAAAATAAATAAATGAATCAAATAGCCAAAGCTATTATTTATGCTTTTTAGTAAGGATTACTCCATCTAGATATTATATTCTGAAAATTGAAAGATGACACCTGGACAAAGGAATCGAAACCCGGACCTTTGATTTAGTACGCCAATGCTCTTACCACTGAGCTAACCAGGATTTGTCGCGTGCCCAGGGTCATTCTTCACTCATATTTTATTAAGATCACGACCTATCAGAAGGTGGCGGCGTTATCTGATAGCTCGTGATTTTAATAAAAAAATCACACATTTATAGCCGATGATTTCCGCACGTCCATCATAGACTCTGCCTTAAAATATGAGTGAAGAATGATCATGGGCACGGGACGAATTCTGTATATCTGTGTGGTTAGAGCATTGGCGTACTAAATCAAAGGTCCGGGTTTCGATTCCCATGTCCAGGTGTTATTTTTCAATTTTCAGAATAAAATAAATAAAGTATTGCTGGAATAAATACATTTAATTTGATATAATCATCATCATCACCATCATCATCATCAACTGTTTCCAGCCTGTGGCTGGATCAATTTAATAAAATGCCTAATGCCTTCATTTGCCTCTTTCCTTCCACAATTCTTCCTCCTTTAATCGATTCCGTTCTTCTTCTCTCACTTTCACACTCTTTGTTACTTGCTTCTACCTTCTCATTCTTGGTCTCCCTTGCGGTTTTTTCCCGAACTTCCCAATTCTCTTTGGTATTCTCTCCTTTTCCCTTCACATTACATGCCCATACCATCTCTCTCTTGCTTCCTTTACTATCTCATGTACTCCCTGTACCCCGGATAACTGCATTCGTAATCTTGTGTCTCCTCGTGACAGCTAACATGATCTTCACAAACTTCATTACCAATGTCTTCACTTTCCTGGTGTCTTTTACATTCAATGTACATACGACCTCTACAGCACTTCCTTACACTTCAAGAGAACTTCTCTTCTCCATGAAACAAGTCTTTTCGACATAGAACAGCTCCCCTGTCACTCTCTTCTACCTCCTACCCCCTTTCACCTCAATCACGCTTCCAGGATGTCTTACACTCTACCTTTCTCAGCTCTACTCCTTCAACTTTATAGATTTACTAGTAACTTATCTTCTCCCTTGTCATTACCATCACTTCACACTTTGCCATGCTAAATTTTATTCCACACTCTTTCACTTTCCTCATTCCATTCATGTAGTTGTTCCTGTACTTTTTATTCCTTCTTTGATGTTCTACACACACATACACTGGTCAACTGCTGCTATGCTCATAACTAGTATTCATCCCGACACAGATTTATCTGATTGCCAAACCCTTCCTTCCCCTCTGACAAGAAGTGTATTAATCACAACTTGTGAATGTGAGGAATGCCAGGCCTCCACCGTGGTTCGGATTCCACGTTAAACTGTAGGTCCTTCATTTAATCTCATAATCACCCTACCATTACACATTAGCGTAAGAGCGTATAACCCGAACGGGTAGTAAGACGCGGTATTATAATAATAATAATAATAATAATAATAATAATAATAATAATAATAAAAATAATATATAACTAGTATCCAAGAACTGTTGAGGCAACCACAGTAAGCGTAGAAGCGGCAGAACATCAAATTAAATGTATTTACAAAAGCAAGATTTTATTTATGTTGGCCAAATAAAGATATTTGTCACAAAGACGGCGAAAATAAGGAATTTGATTGGCGTTCCCCACCCTTTTTCAAGTAAGCTTTGAATTGTTTTTAACAAGGTAAGATAATTTTTTAGATAAACCATTAGTAGGTCTATGTTTTTGTCTAACAAACTTTAGTACGGAAAAAAGCATTATTGGAGACATTCCTTAACATTCTAATTGTTATAAAAACAACTTAAAAGTATGCATTGAAGTATAATTGAGATTTTAATAATAAATATAGAACTTTTTATATAGCAATTAAATTATTAGAGGAAATCTCAACAATGTCTATTTTTAGAATGAAAATTTGTTAATCAAGTTAAAACAAATTATTTTCCTACAAAAATAATGAAATGTTATAAATAATTCAAAACACGCTTAAGTGCAACGAATAAATATATTTTTTAACAATGGTTTTTAGCGTGCACTTTTTGAAGCAACTTATTATATCAGCCAACCCACGACTTTACAAAATAATTTAATTCTAGAAAAGCGTCTACATAACTTAACAAAAGTCCTGTGTTCAATACCCTTCATGATCTTAAAATTAATGATGGTGATGGTGAAATTGGGGCTTCCGTTTTTCGATAAATCACATGTTGAAAACCACTCCACTCCCAGTGAGCTCGACTAAGATTCCATACTCTAAACCTCTGTCTTAGAAGATCGGGTCGTGTGAGCCTAACAACTTAAACCACGTGACCATAGGTGCGTGTCTAGTCTCTTAGCTAGTAAGTGGCTGCCCTCAATATTAAGTTTTTACTTATTCTTAGTAAAATAAATTATAATTATTTTTTTATGTGTAAAAATGTGATTAAACTTGTTTTATTGCTGATATGATAACTGAAGTTGCTGATGTAAAAGAGAAACAACTCGAACTAGATAGTTTTACTTCGCAATCAACAACGACAGCAATAAATATAGACCAAATTAAAAGGTCAAGAACGACTGCATAACTGCTGTGGTTAATAGAAAAGCTGAACTTTCAACATTGTTTCCAAAAAAATGGTGGAGGAAGAGCCACATCTACCCCGCCCCCCCCCTCTAACTCACTAATCCGATTTTATGTCTTTAGTTTCTCGCTTCGGTGGTCACATGGTCTAAAGTGCCATTCTCGCACTGGACTAGACTGCCGTTGACGGGGAGATCGAGG
This sequence comes from Timema cristinae, assembly GCA_039000515.1. NCBI lineage: Eukaryota > Metazoa > Arthropoda > Insecta > Phasmatodea > Timematidae > Timema > Timema cristinae. The sequence goes on from JBCFYV010011172.1 coordinate 117,412,613, forward strand.
TTCGAGTCTTGATCGGGTGTACTGAGGCTGGTTTTTCAAAAATAGTTTTTAACTCTCCCCCCACGCAAATGCGGGTGTATTTCATTTAACTATAACCTTCCTAATCCTTAAATCCATTAGTGTAATTAGTACATAAGCGTATAACCCAAACGGGGAGTAAGATACGGTGCTAAAAAAAAGACCTTAGTTAAAGTTATCCTACACACTTTAACTAAAGTCTTAACGCGGTGCTAGTAATAATAATAATAATAATAATAATAATAATAATAACTAAAGTCTTAAAATCAAAATCATGTTATCGCACTTACTTAAGAGAAGTGCTAATTTATTTGGAAATACACTGCAAGTTGAACTTGGGATTCTTTTGAAACTCAATTCTCTTTTGAGACTGAATAATTTAAAGATTTTTGTGGTTTAGAATTTGGCAAGATTTTAACATGAATGTTTTTGGTGGGATGTATAATTTTTCAAGTATAAGATCTGTGTTACGTCATACGTACCACTGTAATGTACCCACCCTCCCTTCATTTAACATCATGCAGACATTAGAGATCCCCCCTTTTGCAACTTCACAACAGTGTTACGTGGCTTATAGTTAACCCCTTACGATCAACGCCAATACGACTATTTAGTACTTAATTTTATGTTTATGGTGTGCAGACGTCATCTTAGATACATTTCGTTATACACGTCTCGCGATTAACAAAACACATTGGCTTCTTATTACACTATATTTTGTAGATCCAGTCCAGTCCAAATGGCAGCCCGTGGGCCGCATAAAAAAAAGTAATGCAGGATTTCCTTAAGCAGACTTAAATCGTGTATAGTTTATTATACGTATTATTTGATGTACACTCCGTCGAGATTGTAAGGTAGCAACTTATTCACTCAGCCCGCGATGTATGCTATATCTCCACACAAGACTGCAAAATAGTTTGCCTAGCTACGCCCAAGGCCTAAGTTATAGAAGGCCTTAAGTCCTTAAATTATTTCTTGACTGTTAGAAAGGAGTGATGGAGGAGGGGTTATGTCTTTTAGCGATGCCAAAATGGTTTGTGTTACTAAATTAATTTAACTTTATTGTTCTGATCATGATAGAATCAATAATTATTAGTTACATACTTAGTATATTAATTATGTTTGCTCTCATTAACATACGGGCTGCCATTTTTTTAGCTATTAAAATTTGGCACTGCTACCCACATTGATTGTTTATACATGTTAACATAGGAAAGTCTTCCCCTTTTCAGAATTTTCATTACTGTGTATAGCTAAATATAAATTTATTAATGATTAATTATTATATTCCACACATGTAACGCAAATAACAGATTAACTATAAAAGATTTTTAATTAATTTTAATAAGCTGAGTAAAAAAACTTATATAATTTAAAGGTCCCAATCCTGATTTAAAATATTTTATACAAAATTATTCCCGGGTTAGATAGAAAAAATATATTTGATAAAATCTTTTCCATTGGAAATATTTTAGTTATAAAAGTGAATTTATTTGTTTCTTCAAAGCTGTTATGACTGTGTATTACTTTGTGGGACCATAATTCGATTCCATACTTTATTTAATGTTACCATAACGGTGACAATATAACTATTAGTAAAAAGTTTAGATAAATACTTTGATCGAGAAATTTTTCTTGGTTTATTAAGATTTACGTTGATTATAACTTTTTAATAAATTTAATGTATTATGTTAACTGTATTCTTTTTTTAACAATTTTTTACTAAATCAATTTTGGAAATCCAAACACTAAAACAGACCATGTCGTAGACAAGTATTAATACGATATCAGCGTTAGCAACATAAATAATTGAAAATCAAGGATAAATATTGTATATTTTGGTTTACGAGCTTAAAATCACTTTAAATGATATATATATATATATATGCTTTTTAAAGGTTTGGAATGTAAATATTTTTAAGTAAAAAAAAATTGTATTTCTGTACTGTTTTAAAGAATGTCTGTCTATATCCAAAGATACCTGGAATTTCATAACCGATTGCGGCGCATTTATTTCTATTCATCAAGATGTTTGCTAAGGAAGGATCTTGCACACATACGGTTAGAGTTTGATTTTCCGTTAAAGATACTGCCGGATTTATTTATATCTGGGTGACCTGGTGGTCTATGGGCAAGGTGTCGGACTTCTGTGCTGAGGGTCCAGGCTTCAATCCTCGGTCCCGGTACAGAATTATCTGATGGCCAAACCCTTCCTTCACCTCTGACAAGACGTGTATAAAATACAACTTGTGAATGTGAGAAATGCCGGGCCTCCACCATGGTCCGGATTCCACGTTAAACTATAAGTCCTCCATTTAATCTCACAATCACCCTACCATTACACATTAGCGTAAGTGCGTATAACCCGAACGGGTAGTAAGGCGCGGTGCTAATAATAATAATAATAATAATAATAATAATAATAATTAGTAACTTTTGTTTGTTGTAAGCGTACCAACTGAAAAAGAATATGTGGGCACACAAATCTTGATACCAAAACATAATTAGTGTAATTGAACTATTTTCATTCAAAAAATAAAATAATAAAGTTTCACCAAAAATATCATTTATTGAAATAAAAATTTTTACATTTCAAGAATAATATCTAAACATTTATTTAAAATATATTTAAAAAAATTAGGTTATTAAGGATATCATATTTAAAGTATTTGTGCCTTTAATTTTACAAGTAACATGTAAAGACATAATTTTTTTGACATACACTTTTAAATTTAACTACTTACACAGAATAAAGCTCAGATCAACGTTGTCATAAATTGGAATGTTACACACATGCCTAGGATAGTGAAAATCCGAGAAAACATATAAGTAGTCGAGTATAATAATTGGGGTATCCGGGCAAGAGTTGGGGTACAGGGAGTACATGAGATAGTGGAGGAAGCAAGAATGAGATGGAATGGGCATGTAATGAGGATGAAGAAGAGGAGGATGCCAAAGAAAATGATGGAAATGAAGTGTGTTAGAAATATATCTCAAAGGAGGCCAATAAAGAGATGGGAGGAGCGGATAACGGAAAGTATGCAAGTGAGAGAAGAAGAATTAAAGCAATTAAAGGAGGAAGAATGATGGAAGGAAAGAGGAAGATTTAGGCATTTTACTAAACTGACCCAGCCACAAGCTGGAAACAGTTGATGTTTATGATGATGATGATGATGAGTTGAGTATAATAATTTCTGAGCAGTGTGTTGATAAATAATTATGTACAGCACATAATTATTTATCAACACACTGTACAGTAATATAATTCAAACATATTTACAATGACAGTTGGTTGACTAAATATTATTTTAAAGTTGACTATATTTCAAAGCCATTTTGAATATATGACTTGTAACCTTATTTAAGTTGGTTTCAAATGGAAGCTCATCATTCTAACAAAGCAAATTGAGCTAATTTAAATTTTAAGTAATGTTAAAGCGCACTTTATACACCATACACTTTAGAATGTTATAATGAGTGAGTTTAATCATTTATGAAACCAAGCAGATATTCGGGAAATGCTACTACCGTCAGTACTGCTCGAATTTAATAATTTAATTGAAGCAGTGACACCGGATTCCATTACATCTTCAAAGATACCGACATATTAAATTACTCTTAAAACTCTTAATGCGGGGATGTTGATAACGCAAGAAATGTTTAGTATTTTTTCAGATTTTATAGCAAAACATATTTTTTACCAAAATAATTAAATTATAGCTTCAGTATAAACATAGAGTTTTTTTTTAACATGGTGATATCAACAGTTGTTGAATATCTTTCAACGGTGTCCTATAATTGCGGTTAATTTTTTCTTTCCATTTAAAAAGTTTCTCATCTAATGCCGTTACACTCATAGAAGATATTCAATAACTGTTGATATCACCATGTGAATAAAATTAAACTTTATGTTTCTACTGAAGAAATATTTGATTTATTTTGATCAAAAAAAGTTTTGCTATAAAAGTGCAAAAACGCTTACCTTTTCTCGCGTCCCCTACATACTCACCTTAAGGATCTGCACTAGGTGGACGTCCTAAAAACCAGATCAACTCTTAATATAGTTATGCTATTTTTGTAAAAAGGAATTTAAAAAATATATTAAGGCCAATAATGTTTAAAAACTTACATTTGTATGTTTACTTAAAAGTAACACAATTAAATTTCAAAGATTACCCTACGTTAGAGTTTTGTCAACTCTTCACACTACGGTATTAAGTTTAGTTTTCCTTCACTTTATGTCGGAATGTTACCAAAAAATAACTTTCAAAATAGTTAAGCCTCGTCTACCAAATCTGTAAACTCTTATCCATATACTAATTAAGTCCGTATAGTTTTTAATTCTGTGCACACACTGTGCCCTTAATTACATTATATCGTGTCTACAAATGTGAAAATATAAGTCTTTGTGCAATAAAACTGGTCGATAAACACAAACAAAATTAGATTTTTTTTTTGTTTAGTGTTTTTAAAGTTAAATAATGATAGCCTTAAACTATTGAAGTTTTCTAGGCATTGCTATTAAAGGTAGATGAATGAAAATGTGACAGTTTCCTAACTATCACTGGTGCTTTCATTTCGATACTTGTATCAATGTTACTTTATTTGTATACCTGTGATCTGTTCTCAGTGGCCGTCCATAAAAATCGTGTTTAAAGTGGTAGTGTAGGGAATCCGAGACAAGGACAGTGTTTTGCAGTTTTTATAGAATTTTTTTTGACCAAAATAAATACAATGTTTCTCCAATAAAAACAGAGAGTTTAATTTTTCCCACAAAATGATATCAACAGTAATTTGTTGAATATCTGTCTATGAGCATAGCGGAACTAGATGAGAAACTTTTTAGGTGAAGAGAAAAAGTTGTCATTAAACTCAAGGACATCCTTGACAGATATTAAGGAATTATTGAGTTATGTGAAGAAAATTAAACTCTATACATCTGTTGGATAGTGATTTAATTTCTTTTGCCCAAAAAATATTTTGCTATAAGAACTGCAAAAAAATGGCTCTTACCTCGCGTTTCCTACAGTTCCACCGTAAGAAAGTTAAAATATGATCCAACTTCTACGGAGTGCTATGAATTACGGATTACGGAACTTATAGATCTGAGTTCTGTTGACAGAGCAATCTGTTTCTGAGGAGCTGATATCTTCTTAAGGACTACAGAACAAACGGATACAGAGTATGTGGACAGGTTATAGCTTGTAACATACTCGTTTGATGGGTTATGTTCAAAACAATAAATTTAGAATTAGTTTTAGGATTGGATTCGGCTTAATAACAAATACAAGAGCGATTAAACGGAAGCCATAATTGAATAAAACTTTTCACTCAAGCAAATCACCTCCATAATATTAATTATCAATCAACCCAATTACCATCAGTAAAACAGTATTTTAATGGAATATAATTATTCTCAACTATCGGTATAGGAAAATGATACAATGGTATACCTTTCTTTATGCTATCGAATAGTGCGACCATACATAGAACATTCAAATAAGTCAATAATAGTGGCTATTAAAATAACGTCTGTGTTAAACAAGGGAAATGTTTTGGTGTTCTTTGAGGATTTTCAAACGAAGCCCTAAAAATGTCAATTTTTATCCAATGACAACCAATTTCAATTATGTCTGATTTAAAAATGGTCACACCAGTGCCGTACCAAGGGGAAGAGGAATGTTAGGGGATTAAAACCCATCCCAAAAGTTGTATTAATATTTTTTTTCTTTCTCCTCAATGCTTAGTTTAGTATCTTTTATGCGTCTTCTTATAGTTTATCATTAACACCTACAACCCAAAATATGTAGTATAAAAAACTTTAAATTATTACTCCAAGATATATTCAATGTTTTAAAAAATGTCTTGCCATTTCCGACTAGGGGACCCTCTATTCCCCTTAGCACTCCCAAAAATATCTGTCTATGGCCCTCTATTACACTATAAATCTAAGTACAGGTTTAGAACGAACCCGAATAGTTAAGTAATAAGGGCACTAAACCCGCTAAGTCAAACAGTAACTACTTAAAATACCACGTTTCACTGTAATTTTTCAATTTAGAAATACGACAGGTTACAGACTTTTTTTTTTTACCTTTCTGGGTTTGTTCTTTCAAAAAAAAAAGGCCATCCCGGTAAGTACATGAGTGATAGTTTTTAATTTTTAAAAGTTAGCTCTATTATTGAATGCATACAAATCAAATATGTGTGCTTTTAAGGATAATATAAACTATTTTAATTATAGAATTGTTTGAAAGTTGCTATATTTTTTTTATTTGAAAAAAAAAAGTCTGGATATTTGATATCTTAATTCAGAGGAAATACAGTTTTATATTATATAGGAACATAGAATGAAACTTTTATACTAGCTTTCACTCGTGGTGTTGTGGAGCAATATACTCAGATCTGTTGAAATGTTTTACCTGCCTGGTAAATGTTAATAAATAGACCCCTGTGCAGTGGCGCCGTCACGGGGAAGTAGAGAGGAGACCAACGTGCACGATGTACACAATCTTAGCTCCCCCAACCACCCAATACCGCAGGAATGTCAATCTATTCAACCAAAGCCTCTGACAAAAAAAAAAGTTCACTGAGTATAGCAGAAGCTGCGCCTCGCTTGAAGGTTCCCAGGCAGGTCGGACGTGAACCGCGCAATATCCATGGAGGTCCTGGCCCAGGCACGTCGGAACATGTCCTGGGAGAACGTGCCTTATGGATGGGACGCCATCTTGATCCTCGCGGACTCTCTGGAGCGGTTGTGCACCTCGGCGGTGCGCAGGGTGATGCCGAAAATGTCCTCGTGGTAACGGTTCTCGTCCTGGATGGGAGAAAGGATCAGGACGTACAACCAAGGAGCTAAAGTTATACTAGTAATCGGTTATTGCGTTTTACAAGAGCAAACGTTATATTTTTATTGAATATACAGCAAGCAACTGCAACCTGAAACACGCTCTCTTCGAATGACGTCATGAACACCCATTTACAACATATTCAATTCTCCAGGTAAAAATTAAACGGATTTTAGGGGTGTAAAAACAAGTATTTCCCCTCAATGAACCTGAGGTCGGCGAAGCCAAATGGCAGCGCTACGTGACGTCAAAGTTGGCGCTTATGCAGCTGGAAGGTAGGCAACTCATCAATCAGGTGACGTCTAAGGTCCCTTCATGTTGACAGCCAACAGCAATGCCCGCTCTGCTATGCTAGCACCAAGGCCGTAGCCAGGGGTTCAAACTCCCCGCGAAATTTTATGAACAAAATATATATGGCTTTATTTATGGTTCAAACAATATCAAAATTAAGATACAAATACAAATTAGGGGCTGTGTTGCCATAAAAAAACACTTCAGAGAGCTTCTAAAGGTGTTAAATATTCAGAAATTTTCCAAGTCTTCGGCAGCTAGGAGGTTATTTTACCATGAAAAAATTCCACTTCAGAGAGCGTCTAGAACTGTCTATCATTTAGAATTTTCTTTTAGCTTTCAGCAATTGGGGGGTGTACCCACCAAACGCCCCCTGAAATTATTGGCTGGCTACGGCCTTGGCTGGCACCATCGTGAATGTCAGGGGAGGGAGTGTTGGGGATGCCTCTGTTGGTTATTGTGACGTGCTGCAAGTGTTGCCTACCCCCCAGGTTCACCAGCTTTGACGTCTTGTAGTGTCGCCATTTGATGTCACCGATCCCAGGAGCAGTGCTTACAAATACTTGTCTTGTCACCCCCTAAAATATGTATGTTTTTTTACCTGAATAACTGAATAACCCTGTAAATTTGATGTGTCTGAAGCATTATATATATATATACTAATTAGAGGTAAGGGCGATCACGTGTACAAACAGTAAATATATTCATAGCAACCTCTAGAAATAGATCCAATGACTTGTAGTAAACCACTTTTGCTACTAATCCATAGTTACAGGTCAATTTTAATTACATGGGCGGTTCTTGAGTTGTTACCGAAGCAAGCAATGTTTGAAACAACCAGTATACATATATAGTTCCCCCCTTCTCTTCATCTATTCGACCAACCCCAAAGTTAATTATGTAATAAACGAGTGTGTGTTTGTTGTTGTCTTTAACAAAGAATTCGACACTGAACGGTAAAACAAAATGTTAATAAAATCTTGTCGAGCCTTGCCTGACTTGTAAACGACTCACAAGCACTGCTTGAATAATCAGCTCAGATATATAGATTCTTTTAATTAATATTATTTTCAGTTTGCTTTACTAGAAACATATTATGATTGACTTCATATTATACTGATTTTTTGAACTGCTAGAATCCTATGGGTGTGCCCCCCATATTTCCTTATTCATGGCAAAATTTCTTCGATTTGATTATTTTCCTAATCCCATTTTCTTAGGTTAAATAATTTAATCCGTCAATATTTCATACTATTTTTACTTTAGGTATTTAACGTGTATTTTCTGAACCGACTGATCATACCAGAACACGATTTATAAACTAACTTAATTCTAAAACAGAGATAACACCTCAGCCCCAAGGTCATGAATTCATCACTACAAAAGGAGAAATCCCAATTTCATTAATGACACATTTTTCGGCCATACCGGGAATTGAACCTGGGATCCTTAACTAAGTAGGCAAATACGCTACCGAGAGAGTTGAAGTGTCGGATTTACGTACTATCACTAGAACGAATGGCAGAAATTAAACGTTCTCAAGCCATATAAAGACCGTACCCTAAATTTCAGCATATAGTTCTCGACGTCTTTATCTGTCATCCTGCCGTGCTCCTGTATGATTTGTTTGAGCATCTGCAAGACGTGTTCGGCCATGGTGCAGTCACCGCACACGTAGAAGTGACCGTTCTCTACGACGATCTTCTGGTACACGGTGGCCGCCTCCTTTCTTATCAAATCTTGCACATATGTCTGAAACAAGGAGATAATAATTAGAGCTGGATCATATACACTTTTCCTTAGGCTGTAAATCTCGAATCTCAAATTCGTATCAGAGTCTTAGAAAACATAATAAGAGTAAGCGGTTAACGTACCTAGATTGATATTTCTCCCGCCTTCCCTATCCCCAAGTGCCAACCATCTACCGCCAACACCGCCATTTATTTTTATTTTGTTTCAATGTGGATTCACATTCATTTAAGGAGGTTGCCTACCTGGGACGTCATGACAAGTCAAGATATAATTTACCAATTAATGAATTTAAGTTTTATTCACCGATTTTCAATTATATAACGTTGAACTGAAAACCATTAATTTTTAAATAAATCTAGAAATAGTTCTATGTCATAAAATTATTATTTTTATATTGAAGTAGTTTTTTGAAAACTTTTTTAAAAATCATCTACAACTTAGCCTATTAGGGATAGTCACGAAACTGGCCTTTAGGAGTCTTCCTGCCAGTATGTAGATTAAAAAAGTCCGTGGTAGCATATGTATATATAGAATAGAAAACAAGAAAAACGTAATTTTACAAAGAAGGTCAATGTTTTCAAGGAGAAATTATTAGAGTGAGTGTGTACACTCGTTAGAGGAAGAGGGAAAGTGTTATCGTTAGATAAACAAGAAGCCTCACAGGGTGAACAGCTAATTTTCTTCCCTATTTCGTATATTGGCGACTAATTGTGATAGTGCTTAGACTGCTTGGATGCATCAGGTTAAGATGCAGCCTGCTTCGCAAAATATCCTTGGAATTTCCAAGCAGGCAACCTCGTTGACTGGTGAATTAATGATCAAGGAGCTGGTTGTTAGGTTCGTCCAAAATGTATGTTTAAAATAAAATAAAATCAATAAATTTAAATAACATTATTTAAATGATTTATTTTTTATCCTAGATTTCAAGTATCCTTCAGGACTAGGAGAATAATTAATAACTCCTCTCTCAGTTCTTTAATATGTGCTGCTTATTGGTTATTGGTTACTGGAAGGAGAGATCAGGAAGGTATTTTATTAAAGGGTGTGCAATTCTCATAATTGAATTCTTTAAAAATAGTACCGTAGAATAAAATTTAACTAGTTAAGTAACTAGGTTATTTAAATTTTTAAATAGGATACACGCCTTATATATGCATTAACATATGCAACTAACACATGATTTACAAACCAACCTAGCCTAAGATAGCACACCTAAACCTTGATTTTCTCACAAATTTACATTTGGAGCAGCTAATAGGAAAAAAACATATTTTTTGCTGTCAATATTTATAATTTTTTACATTATTACTATAATATAACTTATTGATATTATCTATCAAAAGTGACAGCTGTCAGGGGCGGATCCAGATAATTTTCATAGGGGTCATAATTATAAATAACATAGTTTTTTACAATGTTTGATTTCTGTTTAAAGCCATTTAATAGTTTCTCATTCATACTTGATCTTATGTATGTTTTAAACCGTGTTAATTCTCCCCAATTTTTTAAAATCGGATAGTTTTTACAAACTATTTGGTCCCATTTAAAGAGTTCCTAACCTATACATTTTTGAAATTTTGATACCCCTCAAAGCTATTTAGAGTGATCCTCCCCTTAATTTTCTAAGATAGTTAGATACTTCTAAAAATAATCTTTTGAAGTGGTCTTCAACCGAAAAAATTTTGAGAATTGAATTATTTCAGAAACTAGGCTATTTGGGGTGGTCCTCGCCTGTAAATTTTTCAAAATGTCAAGCATCTAGAAGCTATTTGGAGTTGTCCTCCCCTAGACAATTATGAAATTTGGATGACCTTGGAAGCTATTTAGAGCTTTCCTCCCTGATTTTTCTGCCAGTTAGATGCCTCTAGTATAGTAATTATTTGAAGCGGTCTTGTACAGCAAATTTTTGACGATTTCGTGCATCTAGAAGCCATTTGAAATTTGATTTAAGGCCATCTTTCAGCTTCATATTTGATAATATCAGAGGATATGAAATATAACCGGGGGAAATTTATTCCAGGAAGGGACAAATTATTTCCAAGGGGTCAAAGTCCTCCATGTTCCACCGCTCCTGCTGTCCACACATACTCTATATTCAGTATTCGTGGATAAACTGTTCTCAGGCGATTATTAGTCTTCTTTGATGTGTGGTAGTCTGCCTCTCTATGAGGAACAATGTTCGTTACTCGGTATGCACGACAAATATTCTTACATGAAAACTAATATCTTTTCCACACTTGCGTGAGTCATACCGAACACTGAATAACCGTGGACAAATAACGCACGTGTGTACCTGGCTTAAGAGGTGTATGCGCGTTTAAATACAAAACATTGTATAATTTATCTATATTGTATTTTATTTCTAAAATTTGAATTTTCATTTTGTTTTTTGTATTAATTTTCTAATTTTCACAGGAGGGTCAACTGACCCTTTGACACCCCCCCCCACATGAATTCGTGCCTGACAGATATGTATAACATGACCTGATGTATAGATACATAAAAGTAATTTTAGTAACGTCTGTAAATGCCAGATACGGGCCTTCCGGACAGAATCCTACTATACTTTCATCAACGTCTCCTGGAATTGAACCAGTGTCATCTAGACTTGAGGTTAAATACTCTGACCACTCGAGTCACAATCATGGAAGGGGGTGCCGCCCAATATACAACGGTCGGCTGGTATTTAGATCTGAACAGCCCTCCCCCGTTTCTGTACGTCTAACAAGTAGTTTACCTTAGGGATGGTAGGTTCCCTGGAAAGTGCGAGGAAGACTTTATCCAGGACTTTGTCCTCAAGCATGTCCTGCTTCTCTTTCCGGTACAAGTCTAGGCTTCTCTGACGGCAGCCGAAGAACAGCCACGCCTTACCGATGGTTTGGCCAGCTACGGGGGAAATAAACGACATTGACACGATTGAATTTAAAGGATTGGTAGATTGTATGCAAGCTATGCTTCTAATAGCTGTGTTACTCTGGATATCATTGCTGAGGGAACTACGTGGTTACCATTGGGAAACGGCATTGCCATTACCTCGTTTTTATGTGGTAAATCTTCCTTCAAATATAAGACAAGTTTCGTATCACTGATTAGTTGAGGTTGCTAGTAGCTCCTTCTTACCTCAGTACACCACCTCTCAACATATCTATCTGAGAGCGAGGAGATTTGGCAAAAGTAAACTGAGAGAAAGCTTTTCTCCATAAGACCTACAGTTCCTTCAACAATGATTTTGGGTTTAGCTTAGTAATATGCTTAATTTAAAGGTTTGGTGGTTTTAACTGTTGGACAGACTTATTAGCCTTGTGGAGAGAAAAGGGAAAGCAGTGCTAGCAATGTCGTATCGTGGAGTGGACTGTTGCCAGTGTAAGCAGACCTTGTTAACTGTGCCGTGAATTGTTTTACCCCATTCAGTCCGCATTTTACCAATCCCTAATAAGCTCTACACATATATTGCCTGTGCATGTATGTTTGTTGATAGCTGGTTAAGGATTGTTCTATTGGGTGACAACAATTATTCACAGATACAGTTAAACAAGCTCTGCTTACACTGTACAAATTGAGTGCCCTCGTTTGCGTGAAGAAAGTGGAGAACCATTTGGGCAAACAAACACCCTCAGTACACCCGACAGGGGTTACACCCCCGATGTACCCATCATCGGCAGTCCAGTATATAGCGAGAACAACACCTTAGACCACTCGACCACCGCAGTGGGTTATGTTGTAAGATTTTAGTAACGCTTTCAAAAAGCTGGTATTGAACGTATAAATAGAACCCATCCGGTCAGATGCGACAAATATCTTATTATTAATATTATTATTATTACTACCGCGTCTTACTACCCGTTCGGGTTATACGCACTTACGCTAATGTATAATGGTAGGGTGATTGTGAGATGAAATGGAGGACCTACAGTTTAACGTGGAATCCGAACCACGGTGGAGGCCTGACATTCCACACATTCACAAGTTGTGATTAATACACGTCTTTTCAGAGGGGAAGGAAGGGTTTGGTAATCAGATTGAAGGATTGAGGATTGAACCCCGGACTCCAGCACAGAAGTCCAACACCTTACCCCTAGACCACCAGGACACCCTGCGACTACTGTAGACAAAGCTGATCGTACCTTTCAGAAGGTTGTCCCTCTGGTACTTGCGGTGTTGCCAGAAGGCCCTGAAGGCGCAATCCCCGTCCCTGGGCCGACCATGATGATAGGGCGAGTCATGTCGTTCGGCAGGTGGAAGCTCGAAGCGCTGACAAGTGACCATCATACAAGAGGTTATTAGCAAGGTTCGGAGTATAATGACATGTCATATGTTTATTATAGACTTCGTTTGATTGATGAGTAGAATATAAACATGTTTTGAACTGGCTTGATTAAAAAATGTTTATGTTTTATTTTGCATAATATTATATGTTTAGAACCTTTATTTAAACCATATTTTTTAGGGCATATAGTGGATATTCTGAATTTTTTAAAAAAAACAAAATACATTTCAGTTTAAATAAATACTCCATAGTTAAAAAAAATGAGTAGAAGTTATTGCAGTGTCTAAATAAATATTAATCTGATATCTAAGTTAAAAAATGTATCTTTAAACTATATTTTAAAGAGCCATATTAAGGCATTTTTAAGACCATATGTTTGTGTGATCATCATTTGGGTCTAAAGAATCGTCGACACAAAATCACCCTTTGGCGTCATATACACAAATAAAGACTTAAAACTAATAAAAAAAATAAACAAGACAAGAAAGCTATTTAAATAAATAGGTCATGGTTGCATGAGAGTTAGAAACAATGAATAAACGGTAGAATGGGTAAGGTAATGATTAAATAACTATTTGACAATTTAAAAGTCTATTATAATACAATATCGGTTCAAGAAGTGATCAAAGATAAACCATTAGACTGTTTTAAATTCAAAGTTCAATTCACCTTCTGACGAACACGTGAATATCTTCATTCTCATTTATGTTCCGCAAGTAATTGGAGCACACACCATAGTGGATGGGTCCTTCTCCATCTGTTTAAAAAAAATGTATTACACTCATTTATATTTTAATGGGTTTTTTCAACACAAAATGGCTAGATAATTCAGTCAATATTGGTAAATTATGTACAAAAGATACAAACACTAATTAGTCTGAAACCTATTTCAACAGAATCTCGAATTATGAATTATGTAGTTGCGCAAGAAAAATAAATTCTTACTTTAAATATACTTATTTTTATCAAAAATATCGTAATTAATTAATACAGTAAACAAATAGGCTGACTACTTGAAATAGGCTATTTATTTGTTTAATCAAGTTCAAACCAGTATAATTACAACTTGGACACGATAATACAGGGTGGCCCACGGAAAAGTATCCCACCTCCCATATCCAGCAGGCGCCTCACTCTGAATTGGAGGTCAAGCCCTTTCCACCCATATTGATACATGAATAATGAGCAAGTGAACTGCTTGCCTAAAGCTTTATTGACTCAGGAACTATAACTTTCCGGGCCAATACCACTGAGCCATCCAGGTTCGTCTCGTATTCCAGAGCCACTTTTCACTAGTTGTATATATTTTTGTTAGAAACTTGTCTTACTACTCATTCTGTTTATACACATATGAACAAATTACGCTAAAGTGTTGGGGATGAGGAATGTTAGATTTAGAGGATGAGTACTCGCATTTTCGTGAAGGGAAAGCGGAAAACCCTTTAGGGAAACCACCGCCAGTATACCACTTACCACTATTAGACTCAATACAACAGTTAGTCCAATTCAGTGGCCACATGGTATAGGCAGGGGTGTACAATTCGATTGATCAAAAGGACCACATTGTAAAAGGACAATACTGAAGGGCTCATGTTTAAAAAAAATAATACCTATTGATATTATCATAATTAAAAACCTTTCCAATTCTGTATCGCATTAATACACAAAAAGAAATCCTCCTATATTAAACAATAAGACTAACTAGACTTATTTTGTGTTTCATGTTTTTGTAAACATAACAAAAATAAAACTGTTTATATACAAATGTTGGAATGATTGCATGAATGAAGGAATGAATAGAGATGATCTAACTATTACATATTTTAAAATTTAGGTAACTATATGTAGCCTATTATTGTTACTATAAACTCGTTTATTTTATGTTTTGGTTAAGTGTAAGGCAAGGCAAACTAGCCTTAACTTCGTCAAATATTATCAAAATAAATAAATAATCCTATGCCTCTACTTTATCAATGATGGTGTAAATATAGGTCTTTAAATCTTGTGTCTAATTCACTTTCATAATTTATTGACAAAATCATCTGTGTACGTAATCCGTGACTTTTTTTTGTGTGTGTGTTTTGTTCACGTTCATATTAGAAAACAGCCGTACACTTAAATATATGTTTCAAAACTTTACACATATTGAGTGGGCAAATTCAAATTTGTTTAAATAATTAATCCCTATCAAAGAAAAAGTACAAATTTGGTACACCAACCTCTCATACCAGATTTCGATTAATTATTAAAAATTCCCAAATGCTGTGTTCCCTCAATGTACATGAAAAGAAGAATAGGGTCACATTGCATGTTTGTTAATCAAAAGAGCCGTGAGTTTGAAACGCCTGGTCTAAGGCGTCACACATGGCATATACCTTGACTGATGATGACGAGGATATACGGGTTCAAATCCCGGTCGGGTGCATTTGAGTTGGTTTTCATAAATGGTTTTCTACGCTTCCTCCCCACAAATGCAGGTACAGTACAATTCCTCTAAATTAAGCCTTTCTCATCCCTAACACATTAGCGTAATTTGTACATATCCGGATGGGTAGTAAGACGTGGTGCTAATATGTATATACAACTAGCGTAGAGTGACTCTGGATTTAAAAGGAGCCGCCAGGATGAATCAGAAGTAGAGCATTGGAGAGCAAAGTGAAAGATTCCGGGTTCGACTACCGTGTCCAGTTAGTAATTTGTTAATTAATCGTATTTGGTGGTTATTAGGTTTTTATGTATGAGGAATGAAATGGTGAGAGAGAGAGAGAGAGAGAGAGAGAGAGAGAGAGTGAAGGAGGAACCCCTTACAGGATAGGATAGAAAAGGAGAGATTGAGGTGGTATGGACATGTGAAGAGGATGGAAGAGGGGAGGTTTCCAAGGAGGATGCTCGAAATGGAGTTGGCGAGCAAGAAACAAAGAGGAAGACCCAGGGACAGATGGCTAAAGGGAGTGTGGAAAGGAGAGGAGTGAATTGGGCCGGCGTGGAGGAAGAAAGGTGGTGGGAAGACAGGAGTAAATGAAGAGGCTTATGTTCAGACAGACAAACTGTGCATGATGATGATGATGATGATGATGATGAGGTTCTTATGTAATTTTTTTTTTTACTAATTTGTATCTCTAGAGTGTGTACATATTTTTAAAATCTGTCAAAGCATACTTCGAATTCACTGAACGGTGTGTTTATCAGGACGTTAATTGAAGTCTCACCCTGAGTCCTGTATGTGACGACCGCGACAGTGATGTGGATCTGACCGGGTGCACCATGGGTGACGAGGATATGCTGTAGAAGCGTGGTTGTAGAGGAGACAGTTGGGCCGCTAATAGCGCCGCGGAGGGCCGCACAGAAGGGAATTCCTCCAACACTTCCAGCAGGTGTGGGAACCGCCAGTGGCGCCAGTCCTCGAACGCCGCGGGCTCCTGAAACAGGCAACTTCTGCACAGTTATACTTCAGTAGGTTTAGTTCATGGTCGCAATTGTTGGGGGTGTTACGTTTGTAACGATGACCATGAACCGCTGAGAGAATAAATACTAAAAACCAGTGGTAATAGAACAGGAGGGCAGTAGCATAGGCATTATTCTCCTGTCGGAATAATTTGTCCCTCCCTTCCTCTTCCGGTGGAACAAATTTGCCCCCTTCTATATTTATTTCATAATCTTCTGATACTCTCGATTTGATAAAATTAAAAACCAATTCCAAATAGTTTCTAGATACATCCAAATTTCCAAATTTTTTGGCGAGGACCACTTCAATTGGTTTCTAGAAGTAGCTAGTTTTCAAAGAAAATCTAGTTGAGTTCAGCTCCAAATCGCTTATAAAGGCGTCAAACTATATTTAAAAAAAAAAAACAGATGTAGTCCACTTTAAATAACTTCTAAGGAGATACAATTTTCAAAAATGTACAGGAAGAGTCCTATTAAAAGTAGCTTAACGATACATCTTTCAAATATTTTCTGGATCGGGGAGGGAAGGCAGATCATATTTGAATTAAGGAAACAAACCCCTCAGAAATCTTTTTTTCCACTAATCCCCTCCCCTTTACACAAATAACGTTTCACCACCAATTAAGTAAGCTGCCTCTATCTATCAGGGTTAAAATGATCTTGGCATCATTATTTATTCTAGATACCTCCTGGAATGTTATGTTCTCTCAATACAACGTTACATTACAAACTTGCCGTGGCTAACAGGCGAAGCCGCTGTTGCTCTTCAGGGTCAGTGGCCACGGAGGAAAAGTGCTGCAGCAGGTTAGGGTCAGGAGGGGTGGTGATGTCCAAGAACTTGGTGAACAAAGTTCTGAGGGAGCAAGCGGGCAAACGCTCATGTGGCTCCCAGGTTTTCACTACCCCTGTAAAAATAAAGCCCTGACTATCTTCAGTAGTGGACATAAAAACTCAGGATAGAGAGTGGTCATGGTACAATTTAGAGATATATCTTTTTAATTTGGACTTGGAGGTGTCACAAAACGTCACCATCACACTTTGATAGGGGACTCAAGAAAAGGTAATGCTTTTTGCAGTTCTTGTAACAAAATTTTTCTTTTTCGCCAAAATTAATAAAATATTGTTCCAGTAGTAACATAGAACATAATTTTCTTCACCTGGTGATATCAACAGTTTTTGAATATTTGTTTATGAGCATGGTCGTATAAGATGAGAAGCTTTTTAAACTAAGAGGAAAAAACTTATCATTAAATTCTATTACACCCTTGACATATATTCAACAACTGTTGTTTTGATCATGTGAAGATAATTAAACTCTCTGTTTCTACTATAGAAATATTGGATTTCCTTTGACCCCAAAAAAAAGTTATGGTATAAGAACTGCAAAAACACTTACCCTTTATCGCGTCCCCATCCACCCTACTTGACATGGTGACGTGTGATTTTTAAGAAAGGCAAGATGTATCTTTCAAGGTTAATAATTCAACGACGTAAAATGTCATCGCCTCTTACCATTGGAAGTGTGTGTCTCCTTCATGATCTGCAACTCGACGGGCAAGTTCAAATCCCCTGGGGATTGAAGCCTCGCGAGTATTCCTTCTACCATCTCTGGCCTGTTTGAGGCGAATACCCCCACGTGGTCCCCAGGGAGATACGGAAGTTCCGTGCTGATGTGGATCAACATAGTGGCACGGCTACAGGACATATATAGGGAGATATGATTTAAGGGTAGTAGCTTCTTACGATAATGTAATAAGTGGGAAGGGTCCGGATTATTATCACTTAAAGAAGATCCAAAGTTTACCTATAAAATGTCTTGAAAATTCTAAAAAAAATACTTCAAATTTTCAAAATAAATACCTAAAATTATTAACAAAGAGTCATAATAAATGCACTCGACTAAATCAAACACAGGCTTTACAAATGTTATCCATTGGCAATGAAAAGTCTATAACAACTACTCTACGAAATATAACATTGATTTACAAATATCTGCTTCAGACGCCCAACGCCAAACTGCCCAATGCAACCCTCTCCGCCTTAGTTGCAGGCTCTCACCAGAAATGTGTATTTTACAACTAATCGAGCAAAGAGGATACAAATTTCGTGGTCTAAATTATCTTTCAGTTGAACTGTGTCGAAGAAAAAAAATATTATGTTATATTTATAAAATATTGATAGTATTTTAAAAATACTAATATAACATGAATGCCTTTAAATTACTCAGAAATTCCTAAAAATGCCTCTAAAATGACGCAAACTAAGAAAATATTAACTAAAATTCCAAAATGACAAAAAAAAAAAGGACCATAAATCTACCTATAAAATACACATATCTCTTCAACAAAAGGATAATGAATAGAGTTAAAGTATTTATGAGCATTGTATGTTTTACTTTACATCCACTACTGTTTCCAGTCTTGTGTCCTGGGTCAGTTATTTATTCAAGCCATACATTTTCCACTACCGGCTTTATAGGCCTGTCATAGCTTCATATGCCTTATAATCTAACTTAAGACTAGGGCAGGCACAAAATCCAGTCCCCACCTGTTAATTCATCACTGTGAAAAGGTAACCCACATTTACCCATGCCGGGAATCAAACCCGGGACCCTTAGATCAGTAGAAAGACAGTTTGATGACTGGGTTAAGGTGTCGGACGAGCATTCTATGTGATGGATATTAAAAATAAGATGATGTCATCAAAATCTGGGTCCTGGGAATAACTTCGTAACTATCTTTGTCAAAACTACTTGGGATCGAACCATATTTGACCCCTCTGACCACCAAGTCACAGATAAGAGCCCGCAAACTTTTGGGGACTGCTCTAATCAGTGCCACAGTCATTCCAGATAGGAAAGTATTTTTTTTAGCACTGCGGCTTACTATCCGTTGGGGCTATACTTATATGTGCTAATTACGACAATGTGTTAGGGATTAGGAAGGTTAATTTAAAGGAAGTGTACACGAATTCGCGTGAAGGGAAAGATTAAAATAATTTACAAGAACGCTTCTTCAGTACACCCAACCAGGATTCGAAACCGAATCTCCCCATCATCGGCAGTCCAGTCTATTTCCAGAATGACGCCTTAGACAAGTGATCATCGACTGGTCAATCGCGATCGACCGGTGAATCTCAAGGAAGTTTTCGGTCGATCATGGAAGAAAGCAATATAGTCTTTAAAAGTCGATCTTTATGCCGTATAAACTCGCAAATATATTAAGTAGGCGATTTTAAATAATATGTTAGTGACCAAAATTATATAATGTTGAATTTAAGGAATAAATATAATATGTATATAAACAACAAAAAAGGTAGAGTATAGAAACGATGGATGATTGCGGACTTTTGATAAATTTATGAGTCTATCAGGACCCAAAATTTGCTGACTTCTGCATTAGACCATTCGACCACTGAAGCGAGTGGTTTTATTTAACAGTAACAAAGATCACTAAAACAGTTGTTATTTATTCATACGTCAAGTCATGTGACCTGCAGCTATATCTTTAGATATATACTATTGTAGTGAGCGAGACCATGCTCGAGCCAGCCCCGAACAATCACCAGGCTTGGTCCACCCCTCATAGCAAGGGGGTGGGGGACATTCCAACGGGCTGCGTGTGAGGCTAAACCAGACAGGTGTGACAAGAGACAGTCGAGCAACGGGGCTGAGAGTGTCAACACTAGCGTGCGTGTTTTCACATTGTAATGGACGTGTGCGACAAACTCAAGACATGTGTATTTAATAGACGTATTAATAAGTAATCATTCTTTGTAATGTTGTAGTTTAGAAATAAGAGTAATAAATAAGAACCGTAGCACTATCAATACCTGTAAAATAACACTATGTAATTACCATGACATAAATTATGTTTGATTATTTTAACATTGTAATGATGTGAATTGCAAGTGACAGAACGATTATAGCAAGGTGTTGTGATGAGTGAGTCAGCAATAGGACACGAATACTGACAGCCCAGAACAGCTTGTCAGCATTCCTTTGGCAATCAGGCTAAATTGTAGTATATATAGTAATATTTATCGAATTAACGGGGCGGATGATTTAACAACGATTCTAAGGGGTTACTCTGACCATTTTTAGGGCTTCGCAGGTTAAGACGCCGGATCATCAAGTACGTGTGCTGGAGGGCTACCATCGTGCCCAGGGTACTGGGGTTCTTATCCGTGTAGGATCACCTAGATTGTTAGGTCAGGCCCTTTGTTAAGCATTCCTTACAATATTTCGTTCTGTTGCGAGCTCCTAAGTAAAGGCTTTTATATGTTTTTAGTAACTTCTTAATAACATCACATTTTGTATTAGTGCAAAGTAGTACAATAAACCCTAACAACCAAAGCCGTCTATAAATTATGAACCCACACACACATATATATCCCGTCGCCGTCCCCATCCTTGGCCGCAACCCATCCTGACAGCTTAGGGCCCACAAGGGTGGAGGTGACAACTAATAAAATGATCAAATGTTTCCAATAGTGACCGCCAAAGATACGTTTGTGTTTTCTAAAAGGTCCTTCCTACCAGACTCGCTCTGTATCCTGGTTTATATTGCGGCCAAGATAAGGCCTATATTTCTGAGGTAGAACTGACCTGGCATTGTCTCCATGAAGGTTGAAAGCCCCGGCCACATTACACGTAGACACTTTCTTGTTGTGACATTTTGACAAGGCTGAGGAAAGAAATACACACTTGAAGATTATTTTTTATTAATTTTTTTTACGAATGTAGAGGTAGGTATTAAAAATGTTATGAAGCCTATGATACCTGCGTCCATAGGTTCTGCTTTGGTTTCCATGAAACGCACAGTGGAAGCTGACAGAGTGGGAGACTTGAGGGCTATGGTAGCCTCCAGGAACGTATCATCGTCGTCCAGGCAGAACGTCTCGCAGGCCACCTGGAGAAAACACACCCACGGTTTAAATAAATAAACTATTTAGATACAAGGATGATCGAGGAATTAATCTATGGGACTCCAAGCATGTGAAACTGAACTAAAACTAAACGGGACGAATCCTGGGTATCTCAGCGTTAAGAGCATTGGCGTACTAAGCCAAAGGTCCAGGGTTATATTAACGTGTCCAGGTGTCATTTTTCAATCTAGAGTATACTATGCGGCTATAGCTGTACTTAATACTATGATAGCTTGGCTAGTTAATCCATCTCTAAAACTAAGGCGTTTGTCTCGCAATATACTTGTTTGCCGGTGACGGTGAGGTTGAGGTTCGAATCTCGAGGGGTGGTTTTCAATACGAGGTTTAATATTATATCTATCCTATCCTTCCTCCACGTTAATACTGGTATGCTTCATTAAAAAAAGTCATCATCTTTATCTCTTAGACTAAATCGTGAGTAGCCATGGTATTGAACATAATATTAACCAAACAAATTCAAACAATAAATATTAAGAGGGTATATTAAAGGAAATACATTCTCACCAGTGAGGAGAAAGCATGAGGTAATACCCCTTACCCCCCTTCACTACACTCACCAGGGATTTGATACCCCAACTTCTCCGTTACCGGCGACTAGGTGCAATACAAGTCCATCTTTGAACCCTCGCCCATCTCTTAAAGTTATAAAAAAAAACCTTTGAATTATGGTTTTTGGAGGCAAATATTAATGTTAGCGAGGTGCGAAACTACAAAAACTCGACTTGGCTTCGAAACAACCATCAGCTTCGACTTCTCTTCGACAAAAAATTCTGACTTCGAAGCTTCGCCAGTAAAAATATTGATAACTAAAATACTCATGTTCAATTACTCCCATTCTGAGCTGTTTTGTACATTACAGATTAAAATTCAAATGAAAAAATCTGAAGTAATTGAAGAATTGCATGTTGTGATAATAGCTTGATTTATCAGAGTGAAACAAAATATTACAAACAATATTGTGCAATAAAATACTCTCCAGGTAATTTTAGTGCATAATATAATTTAAATAACCGCAATATTATATATTATACAATATTATATAACCACAATAATATTTTTTTAGCATAAAACAACTAACAAAAAATATTTCAACTTCAATTCGGCTTTGAGAATATTTCATACATTAGATTCGATTTCACTTTTAATTGGTTAAGGTGGACTTCACAAACCCATAATTACTACTATTACTATAATTTAAAAATAGTGATCATTAGTAATAACAACGGAAAGGGATAGAATAGGGGAACAAAGGTCAATAGCATTTACGGGACTATTGGCACTTGATTCCTCGCTTCTCTTGCATCCAGAGTCACGTGTACTGGATATAGAACAAGGAAGTACAAACATTTTTACAGCAGTTTAGGCTGTCATTGAATTAAATTATCTGACCCAGGAGGCAACATGACTGAAGGGAGAAACGGGGACGCGGGTTGCATTTCAAGAACCTAAACGGCTTAAAGAACATAATATACACCAACAAGTTTCCATCCTGACGATCAATTAATAGCTAATATCTTCTCATCAGGATCGATAGCATTTTACAATCCCAGTAAATATTTATTCTTTCTTCGACATCCATCAGTGGTCGCCGAGGAAATCCTCTGTTCTCAGGTTTGGCTGTCCATCGTGCCATGCGGCGCTACATTGACTGTTCTTACTTAACCTAAGTTTTCAAATTATCCTTCAGGTACATTTTTTTCACAGGTACTGCAGGTTTTTTCCTTATTCAAAAAATGTTATTGTTTTAACTCACATATTAATGTTCAGTATTTATTGGACGTAATGTTTACATTTTATTATTCTAGTTTAAGAAATATTTTACCACCACATCTTAATACCTGCTCGAATTATACGCATATGATTGATGATTACTCTAATGGGGTAGGAATAAGAATGAAACATTTTAGATATAATGTGCCCTCATTTTCATGTAAGGATGGTGGGAAAACACTCTAATTAGACCCGATCGGGATTCTAACACTGATCTCCCCGTCTTCAACAGGCCAGTCTAACACGATAGTGACGCCTTAGATCATTCGGCCAATGAAGGGGGCATATGACTAGTGTCGGCAATTGTGATTATTTGGTTCTTCTTGTATATATATATATTTAGATGACCTGGTGGTCAAGGGTTAAGGTGTCGAACTTCTGTGCTGGGGGTCCAAGGTTCAATCCTCGGTCCCGGGACAGATTTATCTGATTGCCAAATCCTTCCTTCACCTCTGACAAGAAGTGTACTAATCACAACTTGTGAGTGTGTGAAATGTCAGGCCTCCACCGTGGTTCGGATCCCACGTTAAACTGTAGGTCCTCCATTTCATCTCACATTCACCCTACCATTACACATTAGCGTAAGTGCGTACAACTCGAACGGGTAGTAAGACCGGTGTTAATAATAATCCTGTATATTTATTTTTTATGCAAAATAACACTAAACTAAAACAAACTTCTGCTTTATCTTTCTCTCCCCTCGCAAACATTAGGCAGCTAGGAACGGAAAGATAAATATTGTACCCCCTCTTTCCTTCAGTCAAACTACCGCACCAGTGCTTTCCGTCGGAGGGAAATGGAACTCACTTTTAATTTTAATCGACCGTATAATTGTAGTGTTGTCCGTTTGTCAGCGTGTTTTTTTATAGTATTTATACTCTACATTTAACATTCACAAAGAGATAGAGGACGCGAAATAAAATTGAATAAATCTCAGGAAACTTGTTCGGACCTGAACCCAATTCCTCCCGGATAAAGAATGAAAAAACAATCCGCGCGGGTGATGCTGCCGTTAACTCATGATAAGTTGCACACACTCTTGATTATAAAAATATATACATTCCCATTTGAGAGGATAAAATAATCTGTTTGACAGTGACTGCCCTCATCCCTCTCAGGATTCAAGTTTCCATTAGGAGCATGTGTGCCACCCTGAGTGTGTAGGCAATCAGGCACTCACTCTAAAGACCTCGGGCGCCCACTTGCGGAAGGCCTGCTCTTGGCCGCACATCTCGTCGCCCTGGGCGAGTTTGAGCAGCCGCTCGCCGCCCAGCTCGCCCAAAAGGTTGTCCACGTACTTGCCGAACGCGCAGAAGTTGGGGTAGGCACTCGAACCCAGCGCGAACACTGCGAACCTAGGGTGGAAATAAAACAACACGATCACTGAGTGACCTTAACCAGATGTTTTATCGTCTTTTTTTAAATCCCGTATTACTACCCACCCAGGCTGCAACCATTTTAATTACGATTATGTAATGACCATAATGAGAAGTGACTTCATTTGTTTATGGAAGTATAGATATAGTTTCCTATAACCTTACACTTGTTCATAGAACCACAGTAATTGGGGTATAACGTCAATGAACTTGAGCTGATTTTTCATGTAGGAATGATAAAGGCAAAGTTTAGATTAAATGTATCCGAATTTGTGCGTAGGGAATAAAACACCCTCAGTACACACGGTCAATACAGGCCAACCAGACCAGATGGGCCTGCCATTTAGTCCCCGTGACCATTTATGCAGGTTGTTCTGATTTTGTTTTTTTAAATTAATTAATTATTAGCACCGCGTCTTACTACCCGTTCGGGTTATACGCTTTAAGTACTAATTATGCTAATGGATTAGGAATTGGGAAGGTTGAATTAGAGGAAGTGAACCCACATTTGCGTGGAGGGAGAGTGGAAAACCATTTAGGAAACCCCCCAGTTCACCCAACCGAGCTTTTTTTTAATACGTTAAAACTAGCTGTCTACTAGCGATGTGTCTTCTTAAATTAACTCTAGAGAAAGCGTAGCTGGTCTTAAAGACATCACTTTATCACCTTTTGATAGTCAGAAGACAAGTTCAACGCGAGTCTGGCCCCTTACACAAGGGTTGTCAAATTAGTTATATACGTAGGGTCACAATGAAAATTGAAAATTATAAAGTGGCCAAACTTAAGAACACTCAAAATGTCACTATCTGATTTTTTTTTAAATAATATTATTACTATTAAAATATAATTAAAATTATATACAACTATAAGATCTGAATTGTACCCTCTATTTTCTAATCAGAAATATAGGACTTTTTAATTGCAGCAATGGTATTTAGCGTTAGGCTTTTAAACTTTTTAGTGACTTCACTTTTTAATTGATGAAAAATGTGTGTCTGAAATTTGTGATCTCTCTCGGATGTTTTTTCCCCTTTCGTGAAAGAAAACTACTGTTCACACAATTAATAAGTGCCGCCGAACATTGCACGTATTTGGTGCGCCAATTTAACCATATTTTGAAATGGACCGCTTGTGAATAAATAATAAAATTTTTGTGTACTAACCTCATTTACTAAATATCCACAAATAATGGTCAATTTTAAAATTCCATGATCCCAAAAATACAAAAAATTGTGTTCGTATCTTCTAAAAGTTTATTTCTAACAAAACCTACTGTGGTAACCTACAATCTTTCCCCCAAGGGTGTATGGCCCAAAATTAATTATATAATAATTATATATATATTAGTAGGTCTTCTTAAACCAAACTTGGATCAGTGTATAAAATATAGATTAAATGTATATTTTAAGCACAGTGTTTACTCAAAGTTTGCAATTTTGGCATCTAGTGCAACAATTTTAAGGAAAACCAAATGTTGCAAAGATTTCATATTTGGAATGTTAGAAGTGTTTGAGGAGGTTTATTAATTGAAATAATTATTATTTCAATGAACCTTCAATTAATAGCGTAAAAAATTGCCAAATAAATGCAATATTCCATTAATTATTTTTTATACTTAAACGTGTGTAATAAATGGAGGAAATAAATCAATTAATGCCGACTTCTTTTAACTTTATAATGGTACTTCAGTCACATTAATATTCAATCTGAAACTCATGAAAATTGATACAAGCTGAGGTGCTACATATTTTGCCCCCGGATTTTGAAAATATATCTGATACAAGCCCGCAATAGCCGAAACAGAACGGCCTGGTTAGAGTAAAGCAGACAACTCATCCCTTCTCACTCCAAGTCACCAGCTGTCTGTCCTTGAAACCATAAATATGTTGCAAGTGGTTTTGGCATGTTTGTAAAGCTTATCACCCTGACCCATCACCATCTCTCTTTAGGGATTGTTACCTGTCTCTACACCGTTTTCAAGTCAGTGTAGAAAGTGCTACTATTGATGAAAGGATTTTTTTCAGTGTGGCTGAGTGTAATTGCATTTAATGTCTTTAGAGATGTGTGAAGTGTATTAATTGTGGAAAAACAATTTTTATTATTTCAAAAAATGGCCCCACAAAAGTTTAAAGATGGGAGAAGATATGTAAAAAGCAAAAGGAATAAGCATTCCAAGGCAATGAAACGCTTTTACGAAGAAATTCGGAGAGCCCGAACCGCTAATAAGTAGGTGAAATGACTCAAACATATATTATGTTATTGAAGTTAAATAATTAACTTTTTTTGAAAATTCTTTTTTAATCCGGAACCAAATCGGGAACCTCCAACGTCAATATCTTACCATTGAGCCATGCTAATCCTGTGCTAGGGTCATTTATCGCGCATATTTTAAGGGTTAGTCGGTAATAGATATGTAAAATCATCGGCCATTTAATAACAATCCGAAACATACTCCATTGTTGATCCAGGATAGCCTTATGCTGCCGTTTGGACCACTTTTATTGATTTTAAATGGTTTCTTGAATATAATTTATAGCAAATATTAATGATCTAGACTATAATATTATATCTATTAACGAGCCATGTCCTGCTACACGTATTTCACCAAACCTTCTTTAAAGTATGACAGATAAGTATTTCTTAGCATTGTACAAATACTGAGTATTAGCTCAATGGTGAAGCTTTGGTGAGCCAAGCACAAGGGTCCGGGTTCGATTATCATGTACACTACAATAATTATTTTTCGAATATATTGAGAAAAAATAAAGTGTGCCCTTGTAATAATTCTGCATTGATGGAGTTTATAATTATAAAGGCCTAAATAATTTTATAACAGTTCAATGCAGAATTATTTCATCTCTTAATGGTTCTATTCTCCATAATATATTTTATGCTCCCAGATTTCAATTTTAAAGTTAACTTATAATTAACAGAATATATTTTAAATAAATAAATAGTCTTAATATCTTACTTAAGATCTACTATTTATTCATTTATTTTATTTATTTATTTATTTATTTATTTAGTGATAATGGCAAAGTGGATTGTAGTTCATCTTGTACCACGTTCACAAACACTGAAGACTTGACTTTCAAACCAATGGAATCTGAGTAAGTGGATGATTACTAAATTTTTATTGGGAAATGTGTTTTAAGTTCCTTTAAAATAACGTGTAGGTATGTACAAATTCACACTATTAATGAATTCAGAACACATTTATATGGCAATGTCATGGCCTTGATTTGATAGGTTTGATTCAAACTTTCAGGTTTAAAAAAACTAAGCAGTTAGGGTGTTTGAAAAATTACATTTACAGTTTAACTCCACTTTCATAAATTGTTACCGTACTTAAATTAAGATGTGAAAGAAATGCTCCCAATAGCAACTTGGGTATGAAAGTAATGAAACATATAGCAACTTTGGGTGTGAAAGTAATTATAACAATAACTACATTATTTACATATTCAATAACTGATCAATAGCTAGGACATATTCGGGGTCATATTTGTTTAAAAAATAGCAGTCAAAGTTTTTTTATTATTATAAAAATGAACTAGAAACATTAAACCACTTTAATTTTAATGTGTATTTATAACTAAAATGTCATAGTTTTTTTTAAATAATTTAACTAGCTTTATTATTTTGAAAAGGTTTGTTTCACATTTCTGAAATTCTTGAAAAAGTAATTGTTTATGTTTTTTATCGTTAGTAAACATATTCATAGATAACTTCCAAATAAGCATGCTGTTTATAATGTAAGTTTACCACTTTCTTTTTTATTTCCAAATATTTTTAATGCGCGGTTCGGCGGTGCTGTTTACCCGTGACTATGAACGCCTAAGCACATTTGATTTGATACTACATATTTTCATGCGAAGACAGCGATGTGCGATGTTAAATTATTTGACTGTGGTAATAAACCAACTTACTAGCTCATATGTGTAGCATCGATATTATACTTTTTTGAGTGTAGGTAGAAAGAAAATTTACCACTTATACACCTGGCCGGGACTCGACCCCTGATCTCCCACCATCGCTAGCTAGTCTAATGTGAGACTGACGACTTTTGATCATTCCACCAAAGAAGTAGGATTTTCTAAAGTACTATTTCGTCGTTGCAGCGATGTTTGCGGCTTATCAAGCTTAAGTGTATTTAAAACTTTTTACTGGGAAATGTTCTATGTAATGAGGCGTCACTAAACATTCTATTGAAAGGTTTACTCGTCAAAGGATATCAAATTTCGATAGTATATTTAGAGCTTTAGGTGTTTAGTTGCAGAACGTTTATTTTTCTATTTCATACCACGATGAAATATTTAAAACAACGCTTTTCCCAGTTCTATATCAAAACTATTTGTTGCACTATACCAATTAAATAAGAATCTAGTTGTTATTATATTTAGCAAAAGATAATTTTTTTCTTACCTATATACAATCATAAACAAATCAGAGTTTCTGTGGAGATCTCTCATACTCACTATCTGTCTTAAACTCACTCTCCCTCTCTCAAACTCACCCTCTTTCTCAAACTCTCTCACTTAATCTCTCTCTCCCCCTCAAACTATCTTTCTCAATCTCTCTATAACTCTCTCATTCAAACTTTCTCTCAAAAATAACTTTGAAAATCCCCCCCAAATTAAGTGGTAGTATAGAAACATAACTGAATTTACTATATTTGTATTGTGTCACTATTTGATAAAGTGAACATCGAAACCCATTAAAAAAAAAAAGCACCAAAACGCATACATAGATAATTAAATTGTTATTTTAAAGTTATTTCAAGATTTTTTCATTTTTTATCCTATAATACACACTAAAACATATTTAAACATCATTGTATCGTTTATATTTTATAGCTCATGCGCGAAACAAAAGATAGAAAATGTTTTCACGATATTGACAACTTAATCTTTTAATTTGCGAACTATGCTCACTATATTACTGATTTAAATGCGAACTAACCATAGCAAAATTCCAATAATAAATAACAGTTTCCCTAGTTTAAGCAACTAAATATAGATGTGTTATGACCAGCATCCAAAGAGAAATATTGTATTTTCAGATCGAAAGATTTGATGTGTTCTATGTGTGAACTATTATTGTTTAGCAAAAGGGATATATTATATTCAGAGATTTACAGCCATGCAGTAAATGATGGTTGTCATTGTGACCAAGCAATCAATAAAAAAAAAACTGAAAATTCTCTTTGAATAGGGTTTTAGTGGAAAACAACTCCCGACATCCTGGACTCCTAATTATTAAAATAAGTGGTCATTTGTCAAAATCTGTCCAGCTATTTCCTGGTAATTTCTATTATCAGAAATGGGCTTATCAAATTATATATAAGATTCTTTAATTTTTTAAGACCTAATTTGCGATTTTTGCTAAATAATTGGTTTTATAATACATGAATGTAAATATTATTGCTTTCTTTGCCTGTTACTAGCTTAGCACATAATTGTATATAAAATAAGTTTAGTAATAAATTGTCTACACACAAAGCCACATTAAAACCGAATTCTTTCTTACTTTTATGTCATGTTAGAGAGGATGTCATGCTTCAAGAAATGTCACCCTCACCCATGCAGCCTTCAGAGAATGATGAAGAAGATTTCGATTACCAAGATAAAGAATGTAGTGGGGTTGAGCGCGATGAAGGAAATTTTCCTGCACTCATTGTCGAATCTCAACCCAATCCTTTTGTCTTACGAGATGTATTACCAGGACGTCGAATTATAAACCCCTCTATCCTCCTCCCACAACTAGAAAGCGTGGCTAAACATTCCCTAATTTGTACAAATGGTCGTTTGACCTTACGCAAAGAAGTGCGCACGGGTCTTCATTCATGTTGGGTGTATAAATGTGACGTCTGTGATAAGGTGCAATACGTGAACACAGATGAAAAAAATGGGAAAATAGTTGACATCAACACTGCATTAGTTTGGGGAACTATATCCTCTGGGCTTGGATTTTCTCAAGTAGAAGAGCTCACAAGTATTTTGGATATCCCCATTATGTCTGCCAAATCATTCAGGAAGGAAGAAGTCAATATTGAAAAGGTAATAAAAATCAGGTTTCAATCAATTCATCCTCAAATAAACCAATGAGAAGTAATCAATATTAGTGTAAGCCAAACTAACATAGTTTCGAGCATGGGCGGAGGAATGAATTAATTTGGGGGGTTTGGGGTGGGGTCCAAAGTCATAAGTTTATGACGTGATGTTAAGACTTATTAGTGAACCCGAAGGAAAATAAAAATTGCCAAAAAAAAGCATAGAAATTATTTTTAACAACGACCTTGAACAAAGATTACAGCGTTAGATGAAAGCCTATATTTGAGTTACGTTAATATGTTTGTACAATTGTGCATATCTTAAATAAATAAAAATAGATAGATTAAGTTTTAGTCAAATTGGTCAGTCGATGAAATTTGTAGGTCTATATATTATTATTTAATGTTACTTTTCATCTTCTCGCACTCTCTGGTTGAGAAAAAATAGTAATTGTCAAAAAAAATCAAAGCCGAGATTTTAATGGATGTCGACGTTTCATGATCCCCTGAATCCGAAAAAGTGTTTTATTTTTAATTATCAGTCCGTATCTCTGACTAGAGACGAAACTATTCTTGCAATTGGGATAAAACCTGGAACATGGTGTTTTCATAAGGTTTCTGAGCTTTTTTTAAAATTATCTATCCAACCCTAAAATCAAAGATAGTTTTTTTTTTTACTTAAGGGCGGAACAAGAAAAAATAGATTGTATCAAACTCGACTGGATTCAAATTCGTATATCTCTATTGTTTAACATTAAAACAAAATGGAAGCTCTCATTTCCGCATGAAAATAGCTTTGAGGGTAATTTACACTTAAGGAAAATTCAAATTTGTATCATTTCTTCACACCTCTGAACAACTTATCATTTCGAAAATGAGGGCATAATAAATATACAGATCTTTATTTGAAATATCTTTTTATAAAAAAATAGTTTCCGAATTATAGGTATATATACACCTATAATTCGGAAACTCTATATAATACACTTATATAATATGTACATATAAATATATATAATTATGTACATATAAATATAGATATAATATGTACATATAAAAATATATATATATATATAAATATATACATTACGGAGGTCTTTGAATTTGGAAATTTCTGTAATGTTCTGTGGGTGTGATGTTCCTCTTTTCTCTAACAGTGCATATTATTTACTTCGTTTATGTTCTTTGGTAGAATGTGCAACAATGTCTAATAGCTCGTTTCAAATAATTATCTTACGAGTTGTAAGTAAATATTTCTTTTTTATTTACAGTTGTGGGGAAGTTTATGCTGTGCACTCTCCCCAGCCTTCTTTAAAAACAAATGAGCTCTTTTGTAAAAAAAAATCTATAAATTTGATTGAGGATTTAACTAAGAAAATGAATGTGGGGAATGCCAGGTCACCACCGTGGTTCGGATTCCACGTTAAACTGTAGGTCCTTCATTTCATCTCACAATCACCCTACCATTACACATTAGCGTAAGTGCGTATAACCCGAACGGGTAGTAAGACGAGGTGCTAATAATAATAACTAAGAAAAAAATCATACTAGAAAATTACGAGGCTTAGCCTCGTTGGTAGTGCGTCCATCTATGGCGGGCTCGATTCCTGGCATGGCCGAGAAATGTATCATTGTTGGAATGTGGGTTTACCTTTGCACAGTAATTAATTGACGGCCGGGGGATGGATTTTGTGTCTGTCCTAGATTTAAGATTAGACTAATTAGTACAAAGGCGTATAATCTGAACAGATAGCGCTAAAAATTTTTTTAAAAAATTAGCGCCGACAACCTACAATGGCATCACGTAACATAATTTGTGAGCCACTACTGTATTAGCTAGGTTTAGGCTACTTACGTGTCCAGACTGACACTAACAATATGTGGAATTGTGCACATATGTCTACATCAATATTTCACCTCCCCTGTTCCCCCTCCACAATCGTAACACACACATAAGCCTACATTTTAAATCACCCTTTTTTTATGTCCTTTCTCGTCAAATGTTTTTTCTCCCGTTTGTTCTGATGTAATGAATTAGTTTTATAACAACTATCAAAACATAGTTTGTAGGTCCTAAGTTCAATTCCCGCGTCAAGATGTCATTTTTTAATATAAATAATATGTAGATGAGGCTATAACCGTAATTAACAACTACTCATATTTGACATCGTGTAGAGATAATGCCTTAAATACTTAACATCCACCCTCCCTCCACTCTCTTAGTTCGGCATATCTGCATAAAGCACAGTTAGTGAGTTTAATTAATAATTATATTAATTACAATGTGTGTTAATGATGAGAAATATCTAAGACAGAGGAAATATACCCACATTTCTGTGAAGGGACAAAGGGAAACCATTTAGAAAGATGCCTCCTTTGTTTACCCATTCGGGATTTGAACCCTGACCACCATTCATCATTAAAATAAAATAAATGAGCTTAGTGTTTAAATCAAGTTGAGGTTAACTTTAAAAAAGAACCAACGGTTTAGTTCGGTCCCGGGGTGGCCTGGTGTTCTAGGGGGAAGGTGTCAGACTACTGTGCTGGGGGTCCGGGGTTCAATCCTCGCTCCCGGCACAGATTTATCTGATTGCCAAACCCTTCCTTCACCTCTGACAATACATGTATTAATCACAACTTGTGAATGTGTGGAATGCCCAGGCCTTCACCGTGGTTCGGATTCCACGTTAGACTGTAGGTCCTCCATTTAATATCACAATCACCCTACCATTGTACATTAGCTTGAGTCCGTATAGCCCGAACGGGTAATAAGAAGTGGTGATGATAATAATAATAATAATAATAATAGTTCGGTCCCTTACAGTTTTCATTCATAATAGCCAGAGAAGAAGAGTGTCTACCTGCTAATCCGCCCCCTCCTCCGCCCCGCCCCTCTGCCATACCCAAAACTTCAGCCCAAGACTTCCCAGTCACTCCACCGCTGACGAAGATAGTTTTTTTGGCTCTCAACGGGACGGACCGTTAGCACCAACTCTCACCTTTTTCTCAGCGATGCAAACGCTATCTTACGGATTTTTCTCAACATTAGCTCTGACCAAACAACGTTAAACACAAAACTCCAAACTGCATACATTTGCGTAAAACATCGTTGAAAATAAGCAAATTGTACACAG
Organism: Timema cristinae; assembly: GCA_039000515.1. Taxonomy (NCBI): domain Eukaryota; kingdom Metazoa; phylum Arthropoda; class Insecta; order Phasmatodea; family Timematidae; genus Timema; species Timema cristinae. The sequence continues at coordinate 117,446,512 of JBCFYV010011172.1, forward strand.
TCGACCTCGGCAGTTTTGAGGTATACTGTTCTTCTCATGAGCCAATGTTCGTGGGTTCAAATCTGGCCGGGGTTGACGGATTTTTTCTTGAGCGATAAAAATCCATAGCATAGCTTCCTTCGGAGGAAGTAAAGCCGTCGGTACCATATCGATTGTGGCTTATAAAAGAACCCTGGAAGGTATCTGAAAATACCTTTATCGGCAAAATTTATACGCCCTTTCGTACTCGTCCATAGACATTATCGTGTGCTGATATAATCAGTCTGTTCAGGAAATGTGGGTTAAATACCTCAAATAAATGAAAAAATTCATTGTACACTTCGTTTACCCCGAAGGAAGAATTACACTGCAGCTCTGCAATATAATCTAAACTCTATACCATAGTTGAATAAATTAAGGTAAATTTGTTGATATAACAGGTAGATGAGGGGTACATATGCACTGTGTTTATTTTATATATATTCAGATCAACACTTAAGATTGTTTATGGCCCTTTTGATATCTTTCGACTTCAATTTAGGATAAACCACGTATTGAAATATGCAAGTGGTGACCTGGTGGTCTAGGGGTAAGGTGTATGACTTCTGTGCTGGTGGCCGGGGGTTCAATCCTCGGTCCCGGCACAGATTTATCTGATTTCCAAACCCTTCCTTCACCTCTGACAAGACATCTTGTGAATGTGGGGAATGCCAGGCCGCCACCGTGGTTCGGATTCCACGTTAAACTGTAGGTCCTTCATTTCATCTCACAATCACCCTACCATTACACATTAGCGTAAGTGCGTATAACCCGAACGGGTAGTAAGACGCGTGCTAATAATAATAATAATAATAATATGCAATATCTAAATAGATATTGCAAGACAACTTCTTAACCATTAAAAACAATTTGATGAGATATTTAGAAACAAAGAGTACACCATCGGTTTAACTATAGTTATAATAATATTCCTGTTTCGTATAATTTATAAACATAAAGCGGAGATAAAATTTCTTTTTTGATTTTCAATAATCATACTGTATTTTTATAACTTTTGTAACCCGTGGCTTTCTCAGGAGAGTTAGTAAAGTGATACATTGGTATGAACATCAAAGGGGAGATTTGTAAGGATCCCTCAGTCTGTAAATTCAGAGAGAGTTCAGCAGTGGGCCAGGATTATCAGCAAGTGTAGGGGAAAGAAGGGGGAAAAAACGGTCAATTTGTCAAGTGCCAGGAGTAAAATCCTCGTTCGCTATCTTGTCATATTTTAATGGTGTTTCAACGAACGGTAATCTCGCCTACTGACAGTTCCAAACTTCAAAATGAGATGGAAGAGAGAGCTTTAAAAGAAGTTTCCAGTGAATGGAAGATCGTATTGATAGTGAAGCAAGGAAAAAAGGAAAGAGAGAAAGGCCAGTTAAAAACTACCTCAAGAGTTTTGGAAGACGTAGAGAATTGTGTGAAGAATGGAGGAGTGATATTTATTTTTATTCTATACCTATGTTTCAATATCAGTGGAACATAAAGATTTTAATTCAAGCGAATTGTATGAGGATGAATATTAAAGAATCACGCCTGACTGTATTTTGAAAAATAAATGGAACGGTGCCCTGCCCCTGCACAAACTTTTTCACTCCTTTGCCTAAAAATGGAGATATTTACTTAAAACTAGTAAAACATGTGTAGCAAAATTATATAAATTCTTGCAGAAACATTCCACCAAACAGAATAAATTAAATAATATACACTGTTACAAAACCATATTGAGAAAAAAGTAACATCTCTGTTCACCAAAAAATTAATCAATTAATTTCCCAGATCTCAATTTAAAAAATATATTTGCCAATGTCTCAGAAACATATAATTTTTATAAAAATATATTTCAAATTTAAGTCTATATTTTAAATACTACTTCAACTTTGTGATGATAAGATATTTTATATATCCAATAGTTGCGGATATATGATAAAAATTGGAAATTTCCACTCATGTAAAGTATCCTCAAAGTCATTTTAATGGGAAAATGAGAATTTCCATTTTGTTTACTGATGATTAACAGTGCCTATGTACGAAATGTTATCAAACTCGTTGGAGTAGATCATTTCTCTTTTCACCTTTAAGTAAACTACCCCTAATTTTAGTGTTAGATATCTAATTCCAAAACTCTTTCTGAGGACATTATGAAAACCCAAAATACAGTACAAAGTTTTAGCCCGATTGGTAAAATGGTTGCGGCTCTAGGCAGAGTTATAGATAAGATAGACTGACAGATAGACGGCATTGCAAAACATAATTTTTCAGGTTCACGTCAACATTACATTTGATCAAAATCTCAAGTTCGATTTTTTTGACGATCACTATAATTTCTCTACCCAAAGAGTGTGAGTTTTTAATTCTATGATGTATATTACTTTTATTTTGCGCCCCGCGTCTTACTACCCATCTGTGATAACGTCATATTTAAACTAAGGGGGTAATGAGGAGGAAAGTAGAGCTTATATAAAGTGTACTCACATTCGCATGGAGGGAGATCGTAACGCTATTTATAAAATACCACCTCAGTTAACTCGGCCAGATTTCGAGCCTAGACCTTCTCGTCACCAGAAAACCAGACCCGCGTACTCACTGATGCGGGTTATATATTTTTACTGTTCATACCAGGCAATACACAAAATAATATTCTAAAGTTTAGTGTTGAACTCTTCAAGGACAAATTAAACTGGGGCACATACCCGCTTCAGTGGCTGCGTGGTCTAAGGCGCTACTCTCACAGTAGACTATACTGCCGATGACGGGGAGATCTAGGTTGGAATATAGTTCGAGTGTACTGAGGTTTTTGCCAAAATGGTTTTTCACTCTCCCTTCACGCAAATGTGAGTACACTTCCTATGACTTTAAACTTCCTAATTCCTGCATTGGCGTAGTTAGTACATACATATTTAGCCCGAACGGGTAGTAAGACGTGATTCTAAAATAACTGAAGCATAAACCTTAAAACTTGGAATACATCGATCGCATTCGTTCCATTTAAAAACCTGTCGTTTTTATCTTTAAAAAAATATCGATGATTTCTCAAAACAAAAACAAAATCCGTAAAAAATTAAGGGAAATATTTTTCACCTGCCACATCTATTAGTTTTGTTGGTCACAGTGTGAAAAAAGGCAGGAACTGGTGTAGCAGGCAGGACGAGATTGGAGTTAAGCTACTATCACACGACACTTGCTTGTACTAGAAATCAAGTGTGCTAGCTAGCGCCTAGATATCTGTGTACTAGCTAGTACAATAGAAACGGGACTAGAATATTCACACGCTGCTAGTTTGGTACTAGGTTCTAGTGCAAATATTTATGGAACGTCAGAGATTAATTTTGGGTGAAAATTATGCGAGGGACGTAGGAAAAGAATATGGACACCGGACTGGCTGGAAATACGAAATAATGGTCGCGGGACGCTAAAAATGATAACATTCAGAGGTTAGGTAAGATACATTCTGGGTGACACTAACGTTTGTGACGTTGTCACAGACATAATGCAAACATGGACGATCTGGCTCACCTGATCTGGTCCCCTTTGACTGGGCTGGATCTCGACTTCATGAAACACGCGCACTCAACTCCACTCAACATCACGCGGCTTACTGACCGCCCGTGGCTCGAGGCCCGATTAGAGCAAGACTCGGACAATTGAACATCAAGATGCGCTAACCCGTATGCGCCGACGGTTGTGTTCGAGTGAAACAAGACTCATCCACCGGCGCGTGATTTGAAATTATCACGAGAATAATCGAGAATTCTGTCGAAGCAACGTACACCCCTCTCCCTTCGTCCCAGTGTGATTCCCGCCGTTTGTGAACACGTGATTGACTTTGTACAGTATATAACGGCTGGACTGTGTAGTGATGTCACTCATTTCTCTGCACTCGATTAGGTGAGACACTTGTCTTAGATTTAGACGTAGGTCATTGTTCGACGTTTTCTAAATTATGTTTGGGTTAAATTGTTCAAAATTTAAGTTTCAACTTTAAATATAAATCATGATTACTAATAGCTATATTTCTCTGAGACTGCAGGATTTGCCTGTCAGCGGGAGCAGGCAAAGTGATAGACAACAAAGTGGTCGACACGAGAGGACAAAGTGGTAGACAGCAAACTGCTAGACACGAAGAAACGACACGGACCAAGTGATCGACACGAGCTGGACCATGTGATAGACAACCAACCGGTAGACAAAATGAAAACAATTATTTGGAAGGCTGGGTGGGTCAAGTGGCCGACACGACTTGGACCAACTGCTAGACAAGCTCAAGTATAGGAGTACAAAGTGATAGACAACCAAGCGATCGACACGAGAGAACAAATCTGTAAAAAGACCAACTGCTAGACACACAGAAACGACATGGACCAAGTGATCGACACGAGCTGGACCATGTGATAGACAAGCTCCCATATAAGAGGACAAAGTGATAGACAGCCAAGCGGTCGACACGAGAGGACCAACTGCTCCACAAACATCGAAATGAATCCAGTTAAGAGTGGCTCAAGTGACAGACTAGTTATTTCAAAACTAACAAAGTGATAAACATGGGCTTAGAAAGTTGGTTAAAGGATGGTCTGGATCTTTCTAGAAATTGCTGTCCTCCCGACACCCTAGATTTAACTAACCCAAAAGGGTGAGGTACCCTTATATGTGTATAGACTTAAACCATCGTGTTTTTAATTTTAATAATTTACTTACATATTGCACTCTTTAAAATATATTTTTCTAACACTAGTTTGGTTATCATTTCGAATAAATAATAGGTTTTGATACATACAATATGGTATCTGAAAAAAAGAATGTTTCTCTGAATGAAACGAGTTATCGGATCTGAGGAAAGGAGACAAACGTTTTGTTATAAATGGTAAAATCACACATTAAGAACTAACAAGATGAAATAAAAAATTATTTAAAAGAGCAACTGCCAGAAACTAAGTTGGTAGCTTATGATCAGGGTTCGATTCCGGTCAGTTACAGTGAGGGTGATTTTCTTAAGTTTTCCACTCTGCCACCACGCAAATTCAGGTGCACTATAAATAAATTTAATCTTCCTCATTCTCAACACATTAACGTAATTATTAAATAAGCGTATAACCCGAAACAGGTGGTAAGACACAGTGCTACAAAAAAAATCAAATTGCACTAATGAATTAAAGAAAAAATGTTGTTATTATAAGATGTGTACTCTCATTTGCATTTAGGGAGAGTGTAAACCATTAATGAAATATCACCCTCCGTACACCCGGCTGGATTTGAAGCCTGATATCCCCGTCATTGGCAGTCCAGTCTATTTTGAGAATGACGCCTTAGACCATCAACCATCGAAGCTAAGAACATTTTGTTGATGTTGCGTTAGCACCAGGTTTATTAATGGGTTAGAATAAGGAGCTAAGTTAAGATGAAATAATCCCTTATTAATGTAAAAGTTAGATGTAAAAACCACAAGGGTGGTAACTATCAACCCAATCCGCTCAGTCGGAATGATTACTCTTACTCAAGCTACTCTAAAACCTTACTAGACCGTGTGACAAACAGCGTTATTTAGGAGGTCAAACAATACCTATACCTAGCATAGTGTTATTTAGGAGGACAGACAATACTTAGACCTAGTAAACAGTGTTATTTAGGAGGTCAAACAATACTTAAACCTAGCATACAGTGTTATTTAGGAGGTCAAACAATACTTACACCTAGCAAACAGTGTTATTTAGGAGGTCAAACAATACTTACACCTAGCAAACAGTGTTATTTAGGTCAAGCCATACTTACACCTAGTAGAGTGTTATTAGGAGGTCAGACAATACTTACACCTACATAAAGTGTTATTTAGGCGGTCAAACAATACCTACACCTAGCATAAAGTGTTATTTAGGAGGTCAAACAATACTTACACCTAGCAAACAGTGTTATTTAGGAGGTCAAACAATACTTACACCTAGCATACAGTGTTATTTAGGCAAACCATACCTATACTCCATTCACGATAGGAATTACTCTCTGAAAGGTCTTTTTACTACCAATATCCTACTATATAATAGATTTCTGATAGGGAAAAAGGGCTTTCAGAAAACAATTCCTACGGTGAACGGACTCTACATATACATTTTAAGCAAAATCTGTAGATCCGTTCGAAAACTTAGGAATTAAAAACAATCACTCATTGATAGACTATCCTTAATTTGAGAGGTAGGGTAAAAATAAAATAAAAAATATTGAAGAATATCCTTATAAATATAAATATCAAGTTTGGAAAAAATCCATTCAACCGTTTTGAATCTGTGGCCAGAGAGACAAACAGACCGACAGACATGGGAACAGACATAATTGCAAAATCTTGGCACAAAAAGCTCAAGAAATCACACTACGGGGCAATAAAACTTATAGCTTACACTTGGTAACGCGCTCTACTTTGTATTTCACAAATTATTTCAAAAATAATCCAAAATTTCAGTGACTTTATATTATTTATCTGTCTCTTTGACTTTTCCATGTAACACCCAATTACTTTACACTATTTTTCGTGAGCGTAGGAAGAGTTTGGTTATGATTCTTTGGCGTGGTGAGGGGGGTCCAAATTGTATGCTTCTGGCATGATATTAGGACTACTGAGAGTAAGAAAATTATTTTAAAAAGTGGCGGCGGAACCTTATTTGTGTGAAGGGTATCAAAAAGAGTTTTTTGGGAACTTTTCTATCTCCCCTCTTTCCCCCAGTTAATATTTCAAAAGTAGATGCTTAGAAGCTAGTGCTCCTCAAGTGGAGAGTTTTTTTAGAACCATACACTTTTTTTTTCAAGATATTTAGTGTAGACTTCTCCGAGTTTTTTTAAAAAAATTGTATAATCTAAAAGGCTATTTGGGGTAGTGCTCCTTCTGCAAATTTTTGAAAATGGATGCCTCTAAAATCTATTCTAATAGTGCTCAACCATCATTTTTTATAAATTAGATTACCTAGAATATATTTAAACCTCCCCCAGAATTCTTTTGAAACTTGGATGCCCGTAAAGTAATTTTAAGGGGATCTTTGCCAGATCTTTTTATGGAATTTTTTTAAATATCAGATGCAGCTAGAAGCTATTTGAAGTATTTGAAGAATTTTTGAAAATTCGATGGTTTTAGATGATATACTACCTATGAAGATTGGAAAACAGAATAAAATCAAAATAATTAGTTTCTCAAACTGACTTATTTAAAGACTCTTTAGCTATCAACATTAAAAACTTTGTGGGAAGTGGGATTTTGGAACATCCTAACCCTCCCCCCCTTTCCCCCCACACACACTTCCCTCTCGCTACGTTCTTGCTATGTTCCTATCTTATTAGCCTGCTTCTCTTTAGGATAAACAAAAGTTCGTGTCAACCCTGTCAAGGTTCATATTGTGTAAGGCATATTAAAAAAAAACCTTTAAACTAGGGTTGATTAAAAAATACTGAGTATACATACATCTACCTAACCCAACTTTTATAGTGTGTGCGTGCGTGCGTGCGTGTGTGTATATATATATATATATATATATATATATATATACACACATTAATATGCCTGCTTAGTCAACCAGAAGAAAATTATTTTTAAACAGATATCCTGCAATAACAATGCAATGTATTTGTTAAAAATCGACCAACACTTCTTTGTCAAATGTTCTTCACAAGGCCTAAATAGACTGCATTTTACAGTAACGCTTCTAATAATAGCGTACATGCAATAAAAATTTAACCCATAAAATACATCCCTAATTAGTGAGTTATGACTTGTGATAATAACAGAAGTACCAATATAATATTTTTACGTACGAATCCAACATAGAATTGTACAAGGTAAATATTAATATGAAAATATAATAAATACATTAACTGCTGGGTTCAAATCAATGTTATAGTTTATTCCTCGTGACGTTTGTTTGGGGTTATAATTTCCTGACACTGACACGTGCACACACTCAGATAAAAATTGACTTGCTTTTAGGTTTCAAAGAGATGCCGCTCTTATCAGTCCTTGCAGGTGCTGTACTCATGACCTTGTTATATTTAGGGGCAAGATGATACTACAAGCAAGACTTTCTGCCTTTATAGAGACCTTTGACCTAGTACACCAAAGCTCTACAGCAGACATGTCAAACTTGCGGCTCGCGGGCTGCATGTGGCCCGATCCATGATTCTGTGCGGCCCACGGACCTTTTTAAGAACCATATACAAATGTGGCCAGATCTGTTTTATTATATACATTGTAGAAATACACCATTTTATATTATGACATTTAGCTATTAGGCATTATTTGGAGAAATATTGCACTTGAGGACCTAATTTTTACTTTTTACTCACCAGAGATCGATTAACAAAAATTGTAAAATTTACACGCCCTTGTCCCATGTTTGACACCGTATAATTGTATGTAGAGTTGTTTTATCTAATAATAAGGAACAAACACCCGAAAGGTCACGGCTTACGGAACACACATTTGTCAACATTGAGTTTGGAATAATCACACTGCTGGGGGAGGGGAGGGGGGGGGGGAAGAAAAAAGAATCAAGTCTTAAATTAATTTTGTAATAATTAGTAAGAACTTTGAATTAATTTTTTCTTAATGTGGTAATAATAAAGTATTTTCTGAAATGTGGCACCCTAAGCATTATCAATATTAAATGTGGCCTTTTTGATCAAACGAGTTTAACACGTCTGTTCTACAACTAGCTATCATCCGGTGCGGTAAGCGAGAAATTGGCCACGCAGACGTTTAGCTCTAACGCAATATTTAGTTATTACTTACTTATTCTATGGCATTAGGAAAGCTAAAGTTCATTGCCGCACTTACAAAAGTACGCCACCTGTCCTTATCTTTAGTTAGTTGTATCCAGTTCACCTCATTACACCCTATTTCTTTCAGGATGCATTCTAATGCTATCCTCTACTATGTGTTATTTCAAAATATGGTTCACGCCATAATAAAGTCAAAAGATTCAGACATGGCTCTTTTTTCTTAACAATCCTATATCTCAAGTTTCATTAATAGAAAAAATGTGTGAAAATGTAGCGTTATTCTATTTCCAACGACATTTTAATCATATTCACGGAGCTATGAGACCAGGCTTGATGGAAAAGGGTTTTAGATTTAGTCTTCCTCTAACAAATACAGTAATTATTTGATAGGCTCACAACATAACATTCTAAGATATTTGAGAACTAACAGCGAGATTTCCTTTTTTCCTTGAAATAAGAAGTTTCGTAGTTTTTTTCCTCTCTTTCTTATTTAAATGATTTAGGGTGGCTATAAGTGAAGGCTGAAAGGGAGTATAAGCTTATACATAATAGAGAAGTAGTTCCAGAAAACGTTGAATTGTGAATATTATTTTAAAAGTAGGCCTATTTATCATATCTATCATAAGTGAAATATAAAGATCACATTACTTGATGTATGAATTCCTTAAAATTGTTTTAGTAACTTTTAACTGTTAAATACTGTTATTACTACCAGAATTTATGGCTAGAATGTACCTAAAACTTTTTTACTTTTGAGTTCATCAGCATGACTGTATTATATATCTTTTCTGGCCCCAAACCTAACAATATAAAATCACTACCTATACTTGGATATTTTCTTAAAAAAACATATGCATGCTGTCCAAAATATTCACGCTGGTACACTATTCAAATGTATTTAATGAATAATACATTTATATTAAATTAGAGAATATTATCATTTATTGCTAAGATACAAGTCAGGTAGAATCATTTATTGCTACAACCAGAGCCTGGATAAGCTATAATATGTAAAACCTAATTTATATATTTTAGGTTCATGTTTAGACGATTACTTAACTATGCGATTAATACATTAATTCTGCACGTATTGACACATATATATTTGAATGTTTTAACAATAACTTGACACAGTGGCGCCAACATGTATTAACGTCGGCGAGGGTTGAGGGGTTGGGAGCTAACCCTACGCAGCCAGAACTAAATATCAGTTTTTAGGGGGACATAAGGAAAATGTTTAATTCCCCTAGAAGCGTAGAATTATTTTTACATGGTAGCTTATGGAAACTATTTACAAACATAAGTTCTAAAGTTAATCTTTCTTAATTTTAATATTGGTCCAGTGCGTGCTAGAGAAATTTCTCCATCTGGTATTATATCTGACTGTTAGATTCATGACAACCTAGTCTTAAAATATATTTTAGCTTTGTGGGGTGCAGCGAGATTAAATCCGGTGCATGTGATGCGGACCATTGGACGCTTACCTTTTTTAGGGTGTAACTTTCGCAATAGACTGGATTGTCGATGACGATGAGATCGGGGTTCAAGTCCTGGCCAGGTGTACATTTTCCTAAATGGTTTCCCATTTTCCCTCCATGCATATGTGGGTTCACTTTGTCTAAATAAACTATCATCATTAATCCATAAGGGTAATTAGTTCATATGCTTATAATCCGAGTGGGTAGAAAAACACGATGGAAAAACAACTAAATAAATAAAGCACGTAGTTAAAATAAATAAACCTACTCCCTTGTTAGTAAAAAAAAAACCTGTAGATACACTGAATTAATATCAAAATGTACCCATATTTTCGTATCATCACTATCGCAATGGTGTAGTGAACTTGTTAATGTGTCAGTATACCTAACCGGGATTTGAACCGGGTCTCTTTGCTACCGGCAATTCAATGTAATACGCGAGCGAAGCTTTATGATCATACGACCACCGACGCGGGTAGCACTGCAGTGAATGAGGGAAGAAAGCCACGATCATGGTTACATGCTTGCATTTTATAAGTTTATTTTTAAGTTATATGGTATTAGCGGGAGCTAATTACTTAATCATTATATATTATGGTAACTATATTTATAAGTTTAGCCTAGGCGATATGATATAATCCTTAAGAAAATATATCATTTAATTGAATGATATAATTTAACAAGTCAAGGAACCTTATCAAGAAAAAGATTTGAACATTCTGTTAAATTAACTTTTTACCCTTCATATAGAGGAATTTTGGTGAAATTTCTTAAATATAGATAAAAACTTTCCCCTATTCCCTAAATCCTTGGTTGCATATTTAGAGAAATCGTGAATGCCCTTAACGGCCAGTGAGTTAAGGAGCCTCTTCTTCGGTGGCCGCAAGGTCTAATGCGCTACTCGCAAAATTGACTTGACTGCTGATAAATGAAGATCGGGGCTCGATCCCAGTCGGGTGGACTGAAAGTTAATTTTCCTAAATAGTTTTCCACTCTCACTCCACAAAAAAACGGGTGCAGTTCCTCTAAATTCAACCTTATTCATCCCTAAACACACTAGCGTAGTTAATATATATATATATATATATATATATATTATATATTTGTATAATTCGAACTGTTAGTAACTCTAGTATAACGCGGTGCTAAAAAAATTAGAATTTGTAGCACTAAATATACAGGCTAGATTTTAAAATTATCTTTAAAAAACAATAATCCTTTATACTGTCGCTTATTGCCGGTTACTAATTTTACATAATATTTTAAAACTGTTGTCAAATTTCAAGTTTTAATAAAGGTCGCTAAGAAAATTTAACTTAATGCCTTTCAACTCTTTCTTCATGAAAAAGCGAATATATTTTCTCTAAATTATACCCTCTTCACCTCTAATCTATTAATATAAAAATAAAATAGTTCATACGTGTAGACCGGCGCTCACTATCTTTTAATGTTGCATCCAGCGTTGCGGAATTAATTGAGACTGTTCAATTCGTGATATTCTTTTATAAGGTTATCATTATATCACGTTATTTTCACCTACATTCTCACTTTAGCAAACCCCACAAAAATATGTCAAGTATTGTGAGGTTAAGCTGACGGGTTGGGGGAAAAAAAATTATTTGAGTGTAAACAAGGACAAGCGTGTATTGAATTAACTATTCTCTCACTTAGCCCACTCTTAACTGGATGATATCAAAGTTTGTCGAGCAGTTGGTCCTCTCGTGTCGATCGCTTGGTTGTCTATCACTTTGTACTCCTATACCTGAACTTGTCTAGCAGTTGGTCCAAGTCGTGTCGGCCACTTGACCCACCCAGCCTTCCAAATAATTGTTTTCATTTTGTCTACCGGTTGGTTGTCTATCACATGGTCCAGCTCGTGTCGATCACTTGGTCCATGTCGTTTATGGGTGTCTAGCAGTTGGTCATTTTACAGATTTGTTCTCTCGTGTCGATCGCTTGGTTGTCTATCACTTTGTACTCCTATACTTGAGCTTGTCTAGCAGTTGGTCCAAGTCGTGTCGGCCACTTGACCCACCCAGCCTTCCAAATATTTTTTTATAGCTTGTCGAGCAGTTTGTTGTCTAGCAGTTTGTATGGTGCCCCTGTCAGCCATTATGGTTTATGCGCTAGCTTTTTTCTTTGTACTTAACGTTGTGTCCGCCTCACGGACGGGTTGGAACTTTAGCATGGCGCCATCTTGGGGCGCTAATGGAACTTTAGCATGTCGCCATCTTGGGGCGCTAATTATTTCTGTTTAACGTGTAACTTATTTTAAAATAGTTGTTCTGCTTGCTAAAAGTTAAAGATTTGTTACGATTGTGATTCTTTTTAAATTGTTACTCAACTCGGGGGGCGCGAGCCCGTGCACCCAGCACATTGGTCATTACAATAATAATAATTAGATTGAACTAATTTGATTGGGATCTATTGTAACAGGTTAGGTTTAGGTAAATCATTTTCTCTGTCGCGCCTTACAATGGCAGTCTATTATAAAACTTCATACTTATGTCAATATAGTGTCGGCATCGCCAGGTCGTGTAGACCTATACATATTACTTGTATTTAACTTTCCTGCTAGGTTAGTCGCCTTCTGCGAGGGTCAATTTAATTATGACTACGTTGGTATTAATCATTCTGTTTTCTCTTAACGACTTGGGGTCTTGCCCCTTTATTTATTGTTTACTTCGGCCCTTATCGGCCAGTCACTCGACTTTCCTAGAGTGCCTCGCTCTTGTATGTCTGCTAGTTGTTTGTAGAATAAAATAAACTCTCTTGTAACTTACCTACCTTTTATTTATTGTAATTTGAACCTATCAAATCATATGAAGGGGGGGTTACAAGAGAGTATATCCCTAAATTTGTATTCATTTATTTACGATGTGGTTAGAGGCCCCTAAGCCCAGGGGTGTCCAAGTACAGTAGCCTTGATACACAAATGTTCTTTTTTAGGCCTACGCACACTATATATTTAAAAAAAAACCAAGGTTGGCATGCTATCAAGTTTATTTAGATTAAAATTGGGTCAGGAACACAATTTGTCGTTTTTACATGACATGTTTTTAATTAAATATATATTAACTATATTGTCATATTGTGGCAATTTGGTATTATATAAACAATTATGTTTAGAATAATTTTCTGCCAATAACAAAATCCCATCCGATGACCATGTTGGCGTCATTTATACCATTTCACTACACAACAGTCTCAGCGCGCATTGATTGGTCGAATTACACAGACTAGTGTCGGAAGTAGTACGCAATTAGCACCTGTTCTATCCTCACAACTAGTATGGTAGCCAGTATCAAGTGGCAGAACCAGTATACTTTTTATGATTCACACGACGCTAGATGATGACGTGCTAACTAGTGCTAGCTAGCACACTGGAGTTCAAGTACGAGCTAGTGTCGTGTGATACGGGTATTATGTCGGCGGGGTCAGACCGGCACGATTACAGTGCGGCCAACCTTTGTCAGGTTTCGTCTCTATCCACGGATGAGCAGTTCTTCCTTTCTTGAGCTACAATAAAGGGCTCTAATAAAGTCACAGTCGCACTGATCCTATTCAGTAGAGGTGAACAAAGAGGACCATTCCACTTCCAGACCACCTCGTTCGAAACACAATAGCTCCTACGTGCAAGTTTCATTTTAAAAAAAAGGACAAATTTTCAGTTACTTTCTGTCCAGTACGATTTTTATGTTATAATACCAGTACCAGTAATAATACATGAAATTAACTAAGATAGCCAACTATAATGAATTGAAAAAGGACCCTTAGACTTGCGTATAAAAATAAGGAATTTTGGTTTAGCGCGTCTATTTTCTACCACTGACCAGGAGTTGTCCCATGTTAATGGTCATTCTTCACTTATATTTTAATGCAGAGTCTGTGATGGACGGTGACTCGGTTGTGACTTTATGCTGCCAATAATACAAACACATTGTGTATTACAAGTGGCGGTGACCTGGTGGTCTAGGGGTAAGGTGTCTGACTTATGTGCTGGCGGCCGGGGTTCAATCCTCGGTCCCGGCACATATTTATCTGATTTACAAACCCTTCCTTCACCTCTGACAAGACATCTTGTGAATGTGGGGAATGCCAGGCCGCCACCGTGGTTCGGATTCCACGTTAAACTGTAGGTCCTTCATTTTATCTTACAATCACCCTACCATTACACATTAGCGTAAGTGCGTATAAACCGAACGGGTAGTAAGACGCGGTGCTAGTAATAATAATAATAATATTACAAGTGAAGTATGAATGTACAATATACAATGGTCAAGTCATTAATGCAGATAACCGTGCTTCGATATGATTCCTGGTTTGAGCCTAACTTTGTACCCAACATATCAGTTAAACGAGTTATGAGATAGGTTCTTAAAAAAAATATAAGTCCATTCCCATAACTCAAGTAAGAAAAATTTATTCGCAAAGCTTTACGAACGATTTACCCTTTCTCTCTTTTTTCTTCTTCTTCTTCTTTTTCCGCCGCAGTGATTTGTTTGCAGAAATCCCCGACAATGAAGTTAGCTGTGTCACCGACTTTCTAAAGCGTTTCCTCCTTCTTCGCCCATCTGATTATTAATTCATCCTTCCTCCCCCTCCTCCCCAAAGCCCTGTATTTGTCGTCCGCAGCGCGAAAGTGGTCAGAGTCAACCGGTTTGTGTGGAGAAGCAGAATAACCTCGTGGGAATGAGACAGACAGTTCGGGGACCAGTGTTGCCAACTCATATAACCAAAATCCCGTCAGAATCCCGTCAACATTATTTATTTTCTCTTCAGATGTAAACAAAACAAAGCTATATTTTCAAATGTTAAATTTTAAAAAAAATGGATCTCTTATCAAAGAAATAAAATGTTTAACCTACTTTAAATCTATAGTCAATACATGGTAAAAATATCTAACTGGCTAAAATGCCTGACGCAAAATAAATTTTGTTGTAAATTAGTATTATAATTAGAGTTGGGTTGGATACACTAGTTTACGAATCCTAATCTAGAATCCGAAACTGAATTTGAATCCAAAGCTTGGAAATATTATGAACATAAAATGATATTTAAATATAATATAATAATATAAAATACAAACATTAAATAATTATTAACCTGTTTTATTATAATCCATTCATTATAACTTTCTTACATTTAGTTAAGTGCTGAGTTACTGTTCTGGGGCCTGGTTGTTAATTCATCCTATAGTTATGATTGGTTCTGAATCACCAATGAGCACCTTGAGTATTAAAAAAAAAATTTTTTTTAAGGATTTGATTATGGAATCTAAAAATTTTCTCAAATCCTCGAATCTTGAATATCCTTAAGGATTCGAAGGTCTTAAATACTTTTAGAGCCCACTTGGAAAGAACAGAAGAGCTACCAACTCAAAACTATTTCTATTTACCTACTTCACACTTAGATTATTTTAAAATCAATAAAACAATAAAAGAAAACCACTAGAGTAAAGGTTATTTTACCAGATGAATAAAAGATTAAGTTTAGTTTAGAAAAAAAAATATCTAGTAGTTATTTTGAAAATATTAACAATCAAATCTACTTTTAAAAACGCTTACCTTAGCGGGAAAAGGCAAAGTTGGCAATGGAAGCTTATTAGAGGACCCCGATCTCTCCACCAGCAGCAGGCTAGTCCCACACGAAACACGAGATTGACGCCTTGGATCAGTTGGCCACTGAAGCGGGTCGCAAGAGATACATCTTTGTCATTCGACTTTACCGTGTTGAGAATGGGCCTATAGGCTGTGCCTGGGTTGTCCTCACGAACGTACCTACCTACCCTTTTAGATTTCAAATCACCTCTCACTCGCCCTTCCTTTTAACTCATTCTCGTCCTTGTATATGGCCTTAACTGCTAATAAACGTATAAACTATATATTTTTTCACAGTCGCATCAACCATCAAAACTCTATGTTGGACTCACGTGCAGAAGTCAAAAATCGGTAAACTATCTTTTAGTTTCTCTCGACCCTCGGAAAGAGAAGTATTAAGTCCGTAATATATATATATATATATATATATAAATATTGAACTTTAGATTTTGATAAAAGTTAACGTTTCACGCGACCCCCTGAAACTGAAAAAGTGGTTTTCACGATGCCCTCTATTTGTGTATCTGTCTGTATCTTAGCATCGAGCCGAAACCATTTTATCGATCGGGCTAACACTACTTGGTATCTAGGATTTTCATTCGGATATCCCAAGGTTTTTTTGTAATTAAACATCCAACCCTGAAATTAAAAAGATAAATAAATCGATTATCTCCAAACCTTTCATAATAATTTTGATAACATGTTTTACGTATACACTATTAAACATTACACACAAAATTGGTTACTCAGCAGAAATTTCCGATTTTGATCATTTCTCCGCAAATATTTGAGATACAAAATAACTTATCAGTGTAAAATCGTAGTATTATTCAAAACAAAAATATTTAATATGAGATATTTTTTTAAACCTATATTTTCTGAGATATAAGCCAATATATATTTTGACTCAGGTCTTTGACATGTTAGATTAATTGTTATGCTCTTTGGTGGAAGGAGAAGTTCCTCCCCCCCTCCCCCATTTTTTAATGCTTCTATAACAGTGTGTATTATTTCTCTTATTCTATTTCATGGCGTATTTCTGCATCAATGGCTATTATTTCGTTTTACAAGAGTTTTTAGCAAATATTTGTCATTGCCTACCGACTCAGTCCCGTGGAATTACAACTTGCTACCGGTTACTTTTGTGTTCAGCCAAACTGGGTCCCAGGCAGCGATTGTACTCTCTGGGTCAAAACAAGAGATTGAGGGGTTTCAAATAAATTATTAAAATAAGCACTGATACTAGCAGATACAAATCAAATTCTAAAAATATTAAGAGCACCAAAATTTAAAATTGAACAGCACTAAATCTAATTGAATATTCAAACACATGCAGGCCTATTTAACGTGAACACACATTTAAGTAAATTGAAAGAATTTAAAAAAAAAATTAGGAGCACGAACATATTAAAACAGAAAAGACTGAAATTTGTATGAGACACATTTAATGAAATCTGAAACAGATATGTTTTCTGCCTTTAATTGTTGCATTTTATCTTCTACAGATTATTTCCTTAGAATACATTTCCTCCTGTGAGACACTTTATTAGTACTATTAACTATGTCATTTACTTCGCTTTGTATCTCTTTCAGTGCAGGTATTACTAAAAATATATTGGATCGGTGACGATAAAACATTGAGTTAAACTTCGAATGGAAAACCTCGTACTTATTTGTAGTTATTATTGGACTTGAAGAAAACTCTCACAATCAAGAGAATCAAAATTTGTAAGAAAGTAAACTGTGAAAGCTTGGACTCATGGTTCTTGGGTTTGAATGGACGTTAAAACATCGTGAAATCTTCGCCAATATGATTGGGCTCAAGAAATGGGAAAGCAAAAAAGAACTTTAAGAATTTGCTGATTTCAGAATCTTTCTTCTTGTACTCTACACTTAAACCCAATACTTGCAATTTATTAAACCAATTTTGACCTAAGTGAAATTGGTAAAATTTTAAAGTGACATTTTACCAAACTTGCAAAATTGCAATACGAATAGGCTTTTCAAAATCTGAATGGATTCAAAGAGGACATGTAACATCACTCCCAGTTTACTACAATCATATATCACAGCCTCGAGTGCTTTGGAGTAACATAAAGTAGACTTGTGAGGCAGTAAGCAAAAACAACACGAAATATGATTTCCATTTATCATTCCATGAATTATAAACATTTGTTGGAACAACTTAGGCACACTCTTAAAGGTTCCATCAACAAACACACTTTAAAATTGTGAAAAGAACTTTAAATTAATCTCACAATAGAATATCATAATATTATTTTCACAATAATTAACTAGCAGAAACGTTTATTTATTTGTTTTTTACAACGAGGCTCTATGAACTTTCGTATAGTTGTATAAAATCTTTGGGTAACTTAGGCACTACAAGGAACTAGCTCGATTAATATTTTTACGAATCTACTGGAGACCATAACTCGTTAAGGTTTAATTTTGATAATTTATTGGGAGTCCACGGTGTAAAGGTTTAGAAGGCCTCTAAGTTGAATTTTCCATTGCTTTGCGTTTAAATTGATGTTTAGTTTCTATCGATTTAGTACACTTTCTGATCCTGGTTCATAGTCATGATCAATCACACTCTCAACATTTGTTTTATCCTTAACTTAAAAAAAAAAACAGTTCACTTTGGTTGGTATGCAGCCTTATTTGTTCTAGAAGGCGAGAGCATTCACCACCAGGAAGGGAGGAGGGAGTGGGGGTGACGGACTTGGTTCGCAGTGACAGATGACAAGGGTCCGCCAATCAGTCCCGACAACTCCTCGTACGCTGACGTCGTCTTAACCGAGTTAGCTTCTCTGCTATCTCCCGTAGTTCTAATTTACCCGTCAGGTTCCCAGCCACATATCGGCCATCAAGTGGAGGGATACAGCAGGTTTTAGACACAAATTGCTGGACTTTAAATCTTCTTCTATTAATCTCCTTTCTTCACAATAATTAGGGTCAACAGATTTCAGATGAAAATAGAAAATGACCTCCATTTATTGAACAAAAATATCTCTTTAGGTCATTCGACAATAAAAATCTTACTGCGCAAATTTTAACAAATGTATTGTTGCCTTCATGTCATTACAATTCACTAGTCATAAAGGGTAAAACTTGATATTTTATGCTTTTGGCGTACCATTGTTAAGGTAAAGTAATTACTGTATGGGGATGAAATCTAGTATGATAGACATTCATATGAGGTGTAAACAATGTAATATATATAATCTTTATAATATATTCCCTGTGTACATCTCATTTAACTGTCTATATATACTAAATTTCAGCCCCATACAGTAATTACTTTATCTTAACAATATTATACAAAAAGCATAAAATAGCAAGATAAGTTTTTGTAATTATCTAGCTAGTCTAAAGATAAAGGGTAGATTACTGAATTGCAAAAAGAGAAAAAACAATCGATTTTCTTAAAATCCGCTCTAACGATTTTGGTTAAAACTCGTAAATGAAACCTGTTTAACATTACAAACCAAATAGAAGTTTCATTTTTCAGTGAAAATGACTTTGATCATACTCTACATTAACGTAAATTTCCATATTTCATCATATATCTGTAACTATTTGAGATACGAAATAGTGTATCGTTGTAAAGTTGTAGTACCATCAATAATAACAATTTTTTTTAGGGGATCGCGAGTTTATCGTTTGATTTATGATGAACAGATTTGTTACTTTTTTCAATATGTTTCTCTAAAAGTGTAGAGTATTTAATTTATGTTCAATGGTGAAATGTGATGTTTTTTTTCCGTCAGGTTTCTACTACAATGTATGTTATTTAGTTTCACATATCTTGCTAGTTTTAAATAAATGTTTATATTTTTAGAAAAAGGAGGTAGAAATGTCTGCGGTACACCGTCCCATTTATGTAATATTAAACATTTGCATTATCTTAATTTAACTATTAAAATAATTTATATTATAACCTTTCTAGGCTATCTGCTAATTGGATAAGGATGAGAAATTTGGGATTTAAACTAAGTGTATCCACATTTGCGTGGATGGAGAGTGGGAAAAATTTAGGGGGGGGGAAACATTCAATCGGAATTTCAAGCTCATGTGGTCTGGTTCACTGATATCAGGGTTCAAATTCCAGTCGAGTGTACTGGTGATGTTCCCTGAATTGTTTATCACTATTCCTTAATGACAAATAATGGTACATTTCTTCTAAACACCACCTTCCTCATTCCTTTCCTTAATAGCCTAATTAAAATACGTGTAGCCTTGCTACCCGGTCGTGCCGAGATCTAGCTTTCTTGCTGAGATGGATGCGTATGCCACTGTGTGCGCCTACCTATACCTGATGAAACTGCATTTATAAGGAGGTATAGAACCAATCACAGACCTCAGAATAGTCATCAACTAATCTTAACATAATAAATAATGGTTTATCACAATAACACATATATTATCCATACTATTTTTTAATTACACTAAAATAAAATCACTTAAGTACTTGAATATCTGTACTTACGTGCTCCTTGAAGGATTAACCACGAAAAATCTGGTATACCTTTTAGCTGAAATCGTTTCAAAAAATCCTATAATTTCTCAAGAAATTACTATAGTTTCTATGAAGCTACGATGTTTCCTTCAGCAATACCAGACACATTTAGGAATCTACTTCTATTAGAAGTTCTCAGATAGTATCGAATTAAAGTATGTCTGAAAAGTTCTGATAATTTCTCGGCAGTCCTAGGTAATCCCAGTAATTTCTAGGAAGTATTTCGTTACTCCCTGAAATTTCTAGGCAGTGTTTCACCTGTCTTTGGTAATCTATAAGAAGTATTGCAGTAACTCCCATAGTTTCTAGAGAGTATGATGACAGTCTTTGTGCAATTTCTAGGAAGTATATCGGTAGTCCTTAAAAATTTCTAGAAAATATTTCGGCTGTTTCGGTAATTCAAGAAAGTATTTCAGCAATCCCGATAACTTTTAGGAAGTATTTTGGCAATCCTTGTCATTTCTAGGAAGTATTTAGACTGTTCCGGTAATTTTAAGAAATTATTTAAACACTCCCGGTAAGTTCCAGGAAGTATTTTGGCAGTCCTCGCCAAATTTAGGAAGTATTTCGACTGTTCCGGTAATTTTAAGAAATTATTTCAATACTCCCGATAATTTCTAGGAAGTATTTAGGCAGTCCTTGTAATTTTTATTTAAGTATTTTTGCCAGTCCCTGTAATTTCTTGGAAGTATTTCGGAAGTCCTGCGAGTTCGATGTCTCATGTAAACACTTTTGTTCAGTGGTTAACCCTTCGAAACACCGCCTTTCCTTTGCGGGGTTTACCTGACGTTGCTGAGAGGACCAAACGTGTCCTCAGCCATGACGTCACTGACCGATCCTCGGAGCGATTCCAGCCGGTCCAGACGCCTCTCTGTGTGCTGGCACGCCAGCTCCGTCTGGCTGTTCGCCTTGATGAACGACTTAGAGCTCGCCATGCTGTGAGGTCGGTTGCAAGCAGTGGCGAGGGTAGAATCAGTGGACGCACAGCAGATAGAGACAGAGAGAAGAAACAGATGAAAAGCAAATTTGGTGGTAGAAAGAGAGTACAAAATATTAGAGGAGAATAGGAAGGCAGCATAGTATATAAAAGGAGGCTATGAAGGAGCACATCACATTGAATATGATAATGAAAGAAGTAAAGGATTAGATTATGAAGTAAGTACAGTGTAAAGGAGGAAATCATGACGAAAGTCCCATGTGAAGGAGGAGAAAATGAGGTAGGTCCAGTGTAAAGGAGGAGAAAATGAAGCACTGGTAAGAGCACTGTAAAGGAGGAGATTATGACGAAAGTGCCATGTAAAGGAGGAGATTATAAACAATGTGCAACTAAGTGCATAAAGTAATTATGAAGGATCATACATAGTACGTAGAATACATAAGAAGGAATCAAAGTACATAGGAGACTATTAAGGAAATATAGTGCACTAAAGGCTATTAAGAAAGCATATTACATAGGGATTTATGAGGATAAGTACGTTAAGAAAAGTTATGAAGGAAGGACAGTGTTTATAAAAAGGTTATGGGAGGAGCACAGAGCATATATAAGTAGCTTATGATGGGAGCATAGGGTGTAAAATACGTTATACTTGAATTACTCAATGACATTGACGTAACTCAGAGAATAAGACAGTGGTTATAATAATAATGAGTTTAGAGAAGAGCTAAAGTAAATAAATTAAAGTATAACAAGGATGACGAGGAGAAAATAATGCTGAATGGATATCATAATATCATAATATTATATAGACAGTGAAATTTGAAGGCCAACACACACAATCTACATGACAAACATAATGTAAATATGATTAAATAAATAAAGGTATTACTTGGAACGATTAGTATAACAGGAAATTATACATTTCTAGCATAATAATATGATAAACAGGAACACAGAAATGAAGGGGAGATACAAGTGCAGTATTTAGAGTGTGATTGGAGCCATAAAAACAAGTTGATATTAGTCATACTATGACTGCTGGGAAATAAAATTTTACTAATCGAATTATATATGTTTAATACATTCAGCACGTTTGTTAACATATTTATAATTTATTTAGTGCAAAGAAAACTAAGTTCAATTACAAATAGGGCTGCTACTTTTATTACTATTAATTAAGGAACCTATTCCACTTCTTCCCAACATTCTAAATATTAAATTTTATTTTATTTTTATTAATATGTGTTTGATATAAAACGATTTCTATAGATTATCTTTTGGTGAGCTTTGATTTTCTATACAAAAGGGGTATTAGAAACAAATATAATATTTTATTGCCCAACCCCTTAGCTCAGTCAGTAGAGAATTTGACTACTGAAATAAAGTATTGGATTCGATTCCCGTCATGGATGAAATGTGTATCATCGGTGAAAATAGGGATTCCCTTTTCACAATCATAAATTAATGGCTAGGGGACTAATTGTTGTGTCTGTTATATAATATCTTTATTTTTGCACCACGTATTTAAACTTATGGGGTAGGGATGATTTAGGTAGAGCTTAGAGGATGTGTACTCACATTTGTGTGAAGGTAGAGTGGAGGAAAAAATACCCTCAGTGCACCAGGCTGGGATTAGAACCCCAATCTCTCAGGCATCAGCAAGCCAGTATTTTGCGAGAGTTATGCCATAGACCCGGTGTGGATCACCAATCATCACAAATGGCGAATCAGCCATTAAGTGTGGCTAATTTGAGTTTGCCAGCTCTGTTAGTAAAATATACTTTTTCCTGATGGCGTGTACTAGTGTACACTTAACCATTGTCCCTATTGGAAGCATTTCACATGTGCTTTGAGCTCAGATGTTCATCCATTGTTTCCACAACTGTCAGATAAAACGGGTTGCTAAGCTTTGCATTAAATTGTCTTACATTTTCAATATGAACCATTAACCTCATTTATGTCTGAGGCAATTGAAAAATAGTGGTCAAAGTGTACATGTTTCTAATAATCTTGTTTAAACAGAGTGTCTTGTTTTAAATGTCAGATTGAGCAACCTAGTTTCTAAATTTTTACTCGGTGGAATGGTGTGGTGAATTTCACTTCTTATTCGCCACACATGAGGAGGCTACCTCGAAAAATATGTTTCCCATCTCTGAATTGGTTTAAGCGACCATCATAGCGGGTAGTTCCACAATTCTAGAGTCGTGTGCTGATATAATCATTCGGTTCATAAATGTTCGTTAAATATTCCAAATTAATAATAACCATTTTATTTCCTTAAAGAGAATTTTGTTTCAATATTTACTTAATTTGATTTACTTACTTTTTTTTTTACAACCGCATTTTACTACCCTTTTGAGTTATACGCTTATGTAATAATTACTATAATGTATTAGGGATTGGGAAGGTTGGAGTTATAGGGAGTGTAACAGCATTTGCGTGGAGGGAGAGTGAAAACCCATTTAGGGAAAAACACCCTAAATATATCCAACCGGGATTGAACCCAGATAGCCCTGTCATCGGCAGTCTACTCTATTGCGAGACCTTAGACAATGCGGTCACTGAACCAGCTTAGTGTTAATTAATAATTTAGATCTACTGAAACACCACACAAAGTGGCCTTTCAAATTGTATGAAAGATGACAATGTTGAGAAAGGTTCAAAAAGGTAATTCCAAAGAGTTAAAGACTGTGCACACCCTACGTTTTTGGCTGGATGTAGGGTGAGAGAAGGGAACTGGGGGAATCCCGCCGAATTCAGTCAAGTATGGTGATTCATCGTTCTTTGAGTGCGTTGTAAGAGAGAAAGAACGAACCCGCCATAAATTAGTTAATTTCTAAGATAATATTGCATCTTTTGTCCATATTCAGCCAGCCAAAGTGAAATATGAAAGGGGGAAATTAAGGCGTGATTATATCGTATCCTACACTACATAGGTTCGGGTGTTTTAGCTGGCGTAGATGTTTTTCTTATCAGCAGCGTATAAGCTACAAGGCCTAACAAATGCGGCCCTGAGGTTGGGTTAAAAGAGGATACGGCTGTTTTTCGTTGGAAGGGGTGTATATATAATTACTTTCGGCCCAATGCACACTTTAAATACGTTGCTCTTTATACTTTAGAGCAAGCTGTTGTTAGTACATACTTCTGAAAGAAATAATGTTACCATTAAGATTAATTAGTAGATCTAATAAAATTAGAGGCTAAAAACAAGCCAACCAATGTAAGAACTCGACCGTTTTTTTTATGTGAAGGGAAGGGTGAAATAATATTTATGTTATTATTATTATTATTATTATTATTATTATTATTATTATTATTATTATTAGCACCGCGTCTTACTACCCGTTCGGGTTACACGCACTTATGCTAATGTGTAATGGTAGGGTGATTGTGAGATGAAATGAAGGACCTACAGTTTAACGTGGGATCCAAACCACGGTGGAGGCCTGGCATTCCCCACATTCACAAGATGTCTTGTCAGAGTTGAAGGAAGGGTTTGTAAATCAGATAAATCTGTGCCGGTACCGAGGATTGAACACCGTACCCCAGCACAGAAGTCTGACACCTTACCCCTAGACCACCAAGTCATCCCATAATATATTTATGTTATATGATATATTTTAATTAGGTCCTACACGTCATTTTTTTTATCCCCACGTCTTACTACCTGTTCGAGCTATACGCAAATGGGATGACTAATGGGGTAGGGATGAAGGAGGAAGCATTTTAGAGGTAATCTACCTGCATTTGAGTGGAAGGAGAGTGGGAAACCATTTGGGAAAACCATCCTCAGTAGACCCGACTATGATTCAAACCAAAATCATTCTGTCATCAGCAGGCCAACACAAGAGTGATGCCTTAGAACATTCGGTCACTGATCTGGGTAATACACATCTTATATATCTTTGTATATCTGCATTATTTTGCGCCATCCGTGTACTGCAACTCATTCGGGAAATACAAATACTTGTTTTTTCTTAAAGATCTTTATAAAGTGTTTCTATTTGCATCCGGGACGAGATTTGTTATCTGATAGTATACTCCAAACCAGACGAGCTATGAACCAGAATCTCTCAAGGATGGTAAATCTAAATCTCACGCCTACATGCATTCGATCATTTTAAAGACCAAACACAGTTTTTTATGTCTTCGCCGAGTTTATAAAGTCTGTTAATGATAGGTTTTTATCTGAATGACAGTTCAAAAATCATATGTTTAAGTTTTGGGTTGCCAACACTTGTAAAAGATCACAGTTTTGTTATAAATGTAAAGATCTTTAATTGCATGATATATTTTACATTTAAAATAACGTAAACTTAAGTTTTCTTACACTGTTTCATAACTTTTAATAAACTACTTTTGCCCAATCCGAAACAATATTTTAAGCATAATTAAATGTATTTTTCTCCGTTCTGGAATGTTATCTATGATGTGTAATATAGTGCATATATTAATACCTTTTAATACAGGCATTGTATTTACTTATAAAAGAGAAAATAATTGTCTTTTTTTATATATATAGTAATTTATTTTATGATTATTTTATCGTATTTCAAAATATTTAACAAAATAAAATATTTTTATCCACTGCGTGGGTGCATCATTGTAAAGAACTGGTTTTCGTCATGTTCAATCACATGGTTTAAATTTGTCGGTCGCTATTTTGAAACTATGTTAGTCAGACTTTTTGTAAAAGTGATGTGAATAGTAATTTTTTTAAGTGGAATAAAACGATAAATAAGCTTTGTGCCTGACCTCAAATAAATATATAAATAATATTGGCCTAAATTACTGTGGCTAACTATCAAATTCATACATTACCATCTGTTTTCATTACAGTTATCTAAAGTTACAGATTTCTGCTGTTGGCGTAGGGATGTATTAGGGATTATTTCTAGTAACTTTTTGAGCTGTCATCCAAGTAAACTAAGGTCGTGAATGTATTATAGCCTTATAAGAAAAAAAAGGGGCTAGTCTGACTCAAATGTATATATATGTATATGTTAATTATTTGATTTTTATATCTTAGTTAAGTTGTCTAAAATAATTATATCAAAGGTAATATTTTTCTTTTTATTTCATGTATTTTATTTTATTGGTTAATTTTGAGAACACATCCTTTTTCTAATAGCTATATATACAAAATTATTAGAGATAAAATGTAAAAAAATATATATTAATGAAATGTTTACTCTTAATTAAAACGTTAGCTATAGTAGGAATCTGGTGGAAAGGACTCTTAAAAAATGCTAAAAAATATTTTGCGGTCAACATTGATAATATTTTACTTTTCTATTAGTATTATTTCATATACTATCTATGAAAAGTCACATGGCTTGGTGTATAAAATATAATTTTTTTTTTCAGTAGATGTCAAAAAAATTTCCCTCTTATCTAAATCAGACTAAATACAAGTATTGTAATTTTTTTTCAGAGTAAAAGAACAACTAAGAGGTCTCCCTTAAGTTATGTAAAGTTTTTTTAGCATGATTTTTAACCTCTCCCCCGCCCCTCCCACGTAAGAGACCGTAAGATTTTCCGTCCGGCCCCTCCCCTTTCTATCTTAGGTAATTTTTTACGATTTGGTAAATTAGATTATCTTAATCGTTAAAACCAAAAGTAAGTTGCCATGTGTGGTGTAATTACTAGTTAGCTATCTCTGTCCAAAGTATTAAATCTATATTTCAATTATTTAAAAAAAAAACAGTGAAATGTTTAGATTAAATTGAGGTCAGTCTTTGAATGAAAATGAAATGTTTTAGACTTTTCTATAATTTTTTTTAAAGATTTTATTTTGCCATAAACATTGATTAAAAAACCTTACGTAAGATGGATTCTGACTTTCCCCCTGCCTTCCTCTTAATAAAACACTAAACTTCCCATAACCCCCTAAAATCCCTACGTAATATAAGGACGGCCCCTAAGTCGCCCACGAATAAATTTGTCGGGTGACCTGGTGGTCTAGGGGTAAGGTGTCAGACTTCTGTGCTGGCGGCCGGGGTTCAATCCTCGGTCCCGGCACAGATTTATCTGATTTCCAAACCCTTCCTTCACCTCTGACAAGATATCTTGTGAATGTGGGGAATGCCAGGCCTCCACCGTGGTTCGGATTCCACGTTAAACTGTAGGTCCTCCATTTCATCTCGCAATCACCCTACCATTACACATTAGCGTAAGTGCGTATAACCCGAACGGGTAGTAAGACGCGGTGCTAATAATAATAATAATAATAATAATAATAATAATAATAATAATAATAATAATAATAATAATAAATTTGTCAAATGTATCTTAAATATCCGAGATTAGAACAAGATTTTAGTATGACAGGTATCTTACTTTGGTTGACTTTAGAAAGAAAGGTGCATTAAAAATCATGCTTCAAATATGCATTTTTTCAATTAGTTCATTTAATTAGTTTTGGGTTTCATAAAATGCAACCGTTAGTAATATTAAAACTGTTTTGTAGGTGGACTAGAGGTCTACCACACCTTACTAGTGTGGAAACCATTGTCTTATATTCTTCATGTCAAGATAATTAGGATCGTTCTCAAATATCATTGTTTGTGTAGTTTTTGTTGGTTTGTTAAAACATGTTGATGTTCGACGCCTACCTGAACTTGTCATGACCGTTCGTCAGCCCAGACGAATCATTCATCTTCAATGCGTACAGGTTCTGGGCGAAGACCTGTGGATTTATAAAACATTACTTTAACATCCCATAATGTACGGAACATTCTTATTATTGTCTAACATAGCGTGAACATTATAAAAATAATAGTATACCTACACACAGTTTACACCCTAGTTTAACCTAGTTTGGGAAATAATATTGATAAAAACTAAGTTAATAGTAATATATTATGACTGTAGGTGACCTAGTGATCTAGGGGTAAGGTGTCAGACTTCTATGCTGGCGGCCGGGGTTCAATCCTCGGTCCCGGCAAAGATTTATCTGATTACTAAACCCTTCCTTCACCTCTGACAAGATATCTTGTGAATGTGGGGAATACCAGGCCTCCACCGTGGTTCGGATTCCACGTTAAACTGTAGGTCCTTCATTTCATCTCACAATCACCTTACCACTACACATTAGCATAAGTGCGTATAACCCGAATGGGTAGTAAGACGCGGTGCTAATAATAATAATAATATATTAGGTTTTTTTAGCACCACGTCTTAGTATCTGTTCAGGTTATACGCCTATGTAATAATTTCGCTAATAAGCTAGGGATTATGAAGGCTTAATTTAGTGGATATGCATCCACATTTGCGTGGAGGGATAGTGGAAAATAATTTATAGAAAAAACACCTTCAGTGCACCTGACCGGGATCGAACCCAATCTCCCCATCTTCGGCAGTCTAGTCCAACACAAGATTAACGCGTTAGACCATGCGACCACTGAAACGGGTATATATATTTTTTAACTCTTTTGGCAATAATGACATGTTTTGCATTCTTGATATCCCAGCCACGGGAAAGGATGAAGATAGCTGTGGTTAAATTTTGGGTGTATTTTAAAAATAGTAACGTGCTCTAATAATTAATTAATACTGCAACTTTTATAAAAAATTAAGCAATTACTTTGTTATTTGCAGCATTATGTTTATAGTTTCACTTAAGTAAATGTTTTCATTTGTCAGCAAGTTAATTTAAATGTTAATTATAATTATTATTACTAGACCCTATTATTATCATCATTATTATTATTATTATAGCTCAGTGATACGTGTTCCAGCTCTCTCTCTCTCTCTCTCCTATATATATATAATTAGCGCCTGAACAATTTGTAGATGGCAATCTTCTTATACTCTGCAGTATAAAATATTGCATAGATTAATATAATAAGGCGTTACAATGCCGTTCATTACGGTAAGCCAGTCTCTTTATTTCAGCCACAGAATTGTAAGTTTTTTTCACAACTACTGGATTTGAATACCAAACGAATAAAAATCTTTCCAGGATAGCAAAAATATTAGCATATTACTGTACCGTGGTCGCATACTACACCGCCACCACTTAGTTCGCCTGGCTACTCACCCTGTTTTACTGCCCGGTCGGAGAACATATTCGAGGCCGAAGGCGAGCTTTTTCGACCAGTGCGATCTACTTACACCACAAAACAAACTCTATCTAACTGGAAGAACAACCTGGTGTTTCATCATCAAGATCGATGGCAGTGAATAAAGTGCGTGCGCGATCTGATAAACTTGGCTAGCTCTCTATCGTCGTGTACTCGTCACCCCCCCCCCCCCTCCTGTAATCCAAGACTAAGACTTCATGGCGTTCTGCGCAGGCGCCGATTAGGTCTTCTAGTCGCCGATTGGACAATATGATATCGAATTATGGCTATTCATTCCAACCCCCTTTTTTTTCCCCTCTGAATTCAAATGAATAAAGGCGAGTGTTTGACATGGGAAAAATCACTCTTTGATGCCACTAGCCGTTAGAGGAACTAATACTCCCAACAATGTAAGTTGACATAATGATGGCGAGCTAGTTAGAGATAAGGCATCGTTAGACGGTAGACTGTAGGTTATAAATAGATTCTCCAGTATGTGAACAGTTTAGCAGAACTAAATGTAGTACTTTGGATACTTGTTGTACTATGATGTTTTGAGTAGATGTTTACTACGATTAACCTCCGATATGTTTATATACCTAGTTTCGCAGGTTAACCAAAATAGGTTTTTGAGAACTAAATTTAGTTGCTTAGATATTTGTCATAGTATAATGTTATGATTAGAAATTTAGGACAATTTTTTGTCAATATGTTTATATGTCTAATTCCGCAGGTTATACAAAGTAGGTTTTGGAGAACTAAATTTAGTTGCTTAGATATTTGTCATATTATAATGTTTGATTAGAAATTTAGGACAATTTACTTTCAATATGTTTATATATCTAATTCCGCAGGTTAATCAAAGTAGGTTTTGGAAAACTAAGTTTAGTAATTTTAAATATTTGTTGTGCTACATTGTTTTGATTAGCAATTTATTTCAAGTAACATTCAATATGTTTAAATATTGAATTCTGTGGGTTAACAAACGTAGGGTATGCTAGTTTAGGAGAACTAAGTATAGTACTTTAAGTAGTTGTCATGATATATTGTTTTGACTAGTTAATCAGGAGTATCTATGTTTTGATGACCAGAGCGAGTAAGAATGCGCCAAGCTTAGATTCTAAATATTATGTCATATATATATATATATATATTTTTTTTTATTTTACATCTTGTTATATTGTTAAATAAACTGGCCAAGGCTTAGTATCTTGTTATCTCCTGTTTTGTTTTTGCGAGGTCCCTGCCTTATATACAAGTTGTTTAAATAATCAAATAGGGAATATATACTTAACTTGAGTGGTGGTCAATAAGGATCCCTGTGATTTAACTAAATAAATGCCTAAACCATTTAGGGATGGTTGAGCTGCGCCACTCTGCTTCACAGGGTTTTATATTTATATTTATATTTATATCTTTTTGATCATTGCACTCATATTGTTGTTTGTTTGTTACAATCCTCGTCCTACGCCATGGATCGGACACCGCTGGACACTTCTGAAATACTTGGCAGTAAATCTCAAGTATACAAGCTAAACCGAGAGGCGTTAATTGCGGAGCTCGTGGGCCGAGGGATAGCTGTTAACCCCGAATCCACTGTTCGTGAATTGAGGACCATGCTGTCTCGGGAGTTGGGTGAGAAAAATCCAGTATTTTCTGACGTTGATAATAGTGATGTGTCCGGTCAGGTGGTCGGTAGGAATAGGGAGGTCCCTATGACCAGTGTTGAGAGGCAGGCCCCATTAGATCCTGTTGGTAACACATTATCTCCGCAGAACCCACTCTCTAACCATGTTATTGTTCGGTCAGACGGTTCACATGATAGTAGGACTCGGTCCAAAGTAGTCAGTGATTGGTTGAATCGCATTCCTGTGTGTGATGGACAGAATAGTTCCGCGTTATTCGCTTTCCTGCTGGAAGTAAACAAAGTCCATAAATTACGTCTGGTTGAGGACGCGGAAATATTAGTGTTATGTCTGGGGAAAACTTCAGGGTTCTTAACACACCTTATCTCCGAGGGGATAAGTCAGGGGACCCCCTGGGTTACTGTTATGGATAACATATTTGACTCTCTAGTTTCTAGGAGAGAGAGGGAACGTTTATGTTCAGAATTCGTGTACCGTTCCCAACTTCCACACGAGTCTCTTAGGATTTTTATTCTTTCTGTGTCAGAAGCAGCGAGCATCCTCAATTTAAAACTTAGTGAGCGACAAATCGTAGAAATTATTCTAGAGAATGTGTCGCCTCTTACTAGGAGACATTTTGTATTTTCCCAATTGCCGTGTTCCTTTTCAGAGTTGTACTCTCTGGCTTCCAAAATTGAGGGATCACTTTTGGGTGAACGGGAATATTTTGAGAAGCACCCTATTACTGTTTCTAAACCCTCCGCTTTATCAACCCCTTTTTACCCGAAGTCAAAAAACAGCTTGGGTCAGCTTACATATTCTCAGACGCCCCCCGTGATTAATAGACCTTATAATAGTAAACCTACTGGACATCGAGGAGGGAATAATAGTCGCGACCTATCTCGAGTTAGATGTTTTGGTTGTAAGCAATTAGGGCACCTCCGGTACCAATGTCCGGCGGGAAACGTGTGACGTGTAACCTGAGGAGTGGTAAAGTTACACGACGCTTTACTAATATTAATAAACCACTCGAGACCCCTATCCCCATGGTCGAATTTTGTATTGGGTCAAATCACGGTGCCGCTTTAGTCGACACGGGCGCTAACGCATCGTTCATTGATGCTGAGTTTCTGAGTAGCATCCGGGGTAGTAAACTCAAATGTGACGTTCAAATAAATAAGTGTGCTCCTCGTACATTTGTTTTAGGGAATGGAAGTAGCATTATTATTGACAGATTTGTTTATCCGTCTCTCAAAATTAATCGTTTTTCTTGGAAAAGAAAGTTATATGTTGTAAGCAAACTAGTATGCGACGTCATAGTAGGAATGGATTTTTTGTGGGATACTAGAGGTATCTTAGACTTAGGTTTGGGACATTTAAGTTTTGGGTTTAATTCCCAGATTAAAGTGCCATTGTGTCTACGTTCTAGACCCATGTGGTGTAGTCACTTAGGAAGCGATGAAGATCGCGTTAATACCTTGATTAAGAAGTACTCGGATGTCATAACACCCGTCTGGGGAAAATGTGACATACTCCCCTATGATATTGTAGTCACGGACGAGATTCCGGTTAGGTCAGGTCCCTATTCATGTAACCCACCCAAAATGAAAATATTTCGCGAGTTGATAATGGACTTAGAACAGAAGGGGGTGATTAGGCCATCTAAATCCCCGTACGCTAGTCCGGCATTTATTATTCCGAGAAAAGGACAAGGACACAGGTTGATTGTAGACTATAGGAAGGTAAATAAAAAAATCCAGTTTGATCCCTACCCCATGCCTAGTGTGGAGAGTGCGTTCCAACATCTAGGGGGCGCTAAAGTGTATAGTCTCATTGACTTGAATGCCAGTTTTTTACAATGCGCTCTCACAGAGCGGTCAAAGAAGTTCACGGCGTTTGTTACCCCTTGGCAATTATACGAATTTAATCGTGTGCCGTTGGGCGCTAGTATCGGTGGCCAGGCATTAAGCCGTGTCCTGGATCACATCTTCTCAGACTTAAAATATAAGTTCGTCTTTAATTACCTTGATGACATCTGTGTATACAGTAATTCTCTTGATGAACATCTTGAACATTTAGACATTGTACTGAGCCGTTTGCGTCTGGCGGGTTTGACTGTTAACCCCGACAAGGTCACGTGGGCCAAGCAATCTATCAAGTATCTTGGGTATATTATTTCCAATGGGAATATGCTGGTCGACCCCGAAAGGGTGAAACCCATTGTCGATTACCCACAACCAAAAAACATAAAGGGTGTGATGCGTTTCATTGGCATGTGCGCTTAATACGCACGCTTTATCCCGCATTTCTCTGAAATTGCTGCCCCCTTAAATTACTTAAAGAAAAAAGGTGTCTCATTTGTCTGGGGAGAGGAACAATCCCGTGCTTTCAAAACTCTCAAGAGCAAACTGATCAGCCCCGAGGTCTTGCACATGCCCGATTTCACTTGCCCTTTTCTTCTTCATGTCGACGCTTCTTCTGTCGCCCTTGGCGCGGTTTTGTCCCAGAGAACTGCGGACGGTGTTCGTCCCGTGGCCTTTGCGAGCAGAACCTTGTCTCAGGCGGAACAGAAATATAGTGCTTTCGAGAAAGAATGTCTGTCATGTGTTGTGGGCGTTGAGAAATTCTCTGACTATCTAGAACAGCGCGAATTCGAACTATACACTGACAACATGGCGTTGTCATGGATGTGGCGACACCCAAAGCAGTTAGGAAAGATCGGGAGGTGGGTGCTACGCCTTTCGAAATACAAATTCAGCACGCATCACGTTCCTGGAAGGGATAACGTGACTGCTGATGCCCTATCTCGGATGGCGGAAGATCTGGAGCCGATTGAGACCCAAAATATTGTACAGCCTTTTAATGTAATTCATTCCATCCCGGAGTCATTCATCTCGATTCGAGATCATCAAGGGAGTGACTCGTGGTGCTTGGAACTAATAGATAAAATAAATAAGGGAGAGGAGGTGGGTCCTTATTCTCTTTACAAAGGACTTCTTGTGATATCTAGTGGGAAAGGGAAAGGAAGGAAGATTGTTGTCCCGACTGTGGTACGCAAAATGTTGTTGCGTTATTTCCATCATTCTATCGTTGGTGGTCACCTGGGTATACTTAAAACTTATCGTAAAATTTCTAGGGAGTTCTTTTGGCCAGGGATGTACAGAGATGTGAAACAGCAAGTTAAGCAGTGTGAAGATTGCCAAAAGGCAAAACCGGCGCAGAACACGAAAGTTGGGCTTCATTCGGCCGATGTGGCTCAACTTCCGTGGGAAAAGGTGTTCGTCGACTATGTTGGCCCCCTGCCCCGATCCTCCTTAGGAAATACTTGTATACTCATTGTGTTGGATGCTTTCTCTAAATTTGTGATTATTTTACCGTTGAGGGACATGAAAGCAAAGACCACTGCTAACGCGCTTGCTAGACGCGTGTGGGCGATATTTGGTGCCCCCGAAGTTTAGTGAGCGATAATGGACCCTGTTTTAGGTCTGCCACTTTCAAAGACTTGTGCTTTGGATGGGGCATTAAACACATTACCACCAGCCCCCACTATCCTTGCCCTAACCACGTGGAGCGTTTCAATAGGAATCTTAAGGTGGCCTTAACCATTTTCCACTCGGTTGATCATGCTAGATGGGATCGTGATATTGAGTTCTTAAATGTCGCATTTAATTCCGCGTTTCATGAGTCAACCAATGCCTCTCCGGCTTCGGTGTTCCTGGGTAGAGAACTCAACCACCCTCTGTTAACGGTATGGGATGTGGACCCCTTGCTGGGCGGGGATGAGAAGTTCTCGCATAAAGATAGGTGCCAAAAGGCCTTCGAAGCTTTAAAAAGGGCCCATAAAAAGGTGGCTGATAGGTATAACCTTGGACGTGCCCCTGTTTCGGTTGCTATTGGAGACCTGGTCCTCAATAAAAGTTATCCACAGAGCTCCGCAATTGACAAAATCTCAGCAAAACTCAGTCCGAAGTGGAATGGTCCATGGCGAGTGGAGCGCTTCCTCACCCCTGTAACTGTACTGATTAGTGATGTTGGTGACCCTCAATCACCAGGCGGGCCCACGTATCTCAAATTAAATCCTGTGGCATCAAAGAGTCCTCATCCCTGGTCCAGGGATGAGTATGTGTGTGAGTCCGTGCTGTAAAAGTGTAAGTGTTAGTATGTAAGTTATTTATCATCTCCGGGAAAGCCCGCAGATTAAGCAACAGAGATAATTACCAGATTTTGTAAACTTAAGATTATAAGATGGGATCTACTAGTTGAAGCAATGTTAACTCCAATAAATGGATGATACCCTCGCAGGAGACATCATGATCTAGTATAGTCCCAGGGTTATAGCAAAGTAAATTTACTGGAGAAATCTTTACAACAGGTTATATAATGACTGTATTTTTTTAATTGTGACATTGAATGCTAGGTTAGATTTTTGCTTGTGATTGTAATGCTTTATATTATATCAGGTTGTGTACGGCTAATGGAGAGGTAAAATTCTGGTGGTGTTCGTTGGGTACTCGCTTTGTGTTTATTTGTTCAGTGGGATCCTTCATCCCTCCTTCATTCCTGTCGTCGAGCCAAAGAACAGAAGAGCCCGAAATGCCTACGGTTTAGTACAGCGCAGTTGCTGGGGTGGCGAGGACAGGCTGAAAGGCGTGGAGCAATTGCCAGATTGACGGAGAGCGGTGTTGGCCAGCTGCTGATACTGAGATCAAGGAAGACGTCTCTTGGATCGCTGTGTCAAAAGCTTGGACCACCTGAATTCCTGAGAGCGGAAGAGGCTGCCTCGTGTAGGGGCGGAGGATTTGTACCGTGGTCGCATACTACACCGCCACCACTTAGTTCGCCTGGCTACTCACCCTGTTTTACTGCCCGGTCGGAGAACATATTCGAGGCCGAAGGCGAGCTTTTTCGACCAGTGCGATCTACTTACACCACAAAACAAACTCTATCTAACTGGAAGAACAACCTGGTGTTTCATCATCAAGATCGATGGCAGTGAATAAAGTGCGTGCGCGATCTGATAAACTTGGCTAGCTCTCTATCGTCGTGTACTCGTCACCCCCCCCCTCCTGTAATCCAAGACCAAGACTTCATGGCGTTCTGCGCAGGCGCCGATGAGGTCTTCTAGTCGCCGATTGGACAATATGATATCGAATTATGGCTATTCATTCCAACCCCCTTTTTTTCCCCCTCTGAATTCAAATGAATAAAGGCGAGTGTTTGACATGGGAAAAATCACTCTTTGATGCCACTAGCCGTTAGAGGAACTAATACTCCCAACAATGTAAGTTGACATAATGATGGCGAGCTAGTTAGAGATAAGGCATCGTTAGACGGTAGACTGTAGGTTATAAATAGATTCTCCAGTATGTGAACAGTTTAGCAGAACTAAATGTAGT
Organism: Timema cristinae; assembly: GCA_039000515.1. Classification (NCBI taxonomy): domain Eukaryota; kingdom Metazoa; phylum Arthropoda; class Insecta; order Phasmatodea; family Timematidae; genus Timema; species Timema cristinae. The sequence goes on from JBCFYV010011172.1 coordinate 117,482,902, forward strand.
ACTTTGGATACTTGTTGTACTATGATGTTTTGAGTAGATGTTTACTACGATTAACCTCCGATATGTTTATATACCTAGTTTCGCAGGTTAACCAAAATAGGTTTTTGAGAACTAAATTTAGTTGCTTAGATATTTGTCATAGTATAATGTTATGATTAGAAATTTAGGACAATTTTTTGTCAATATGTTTATATGTCTAATTCCGCAGGTTATACAAAGTAGGTTTTGGAGAACTAAATTTAGTTGCTTAGATATTTGTCATATTATAATGTTTGATTAGAAATTTAGGACAATTTACTTTCAATATGTTTATATATCTAATTCCGCAGGTTAATCAAAGTAGGTTTTGGAAAACTAAGTTTAGTAATTTTAAATATTTGTTGTGCTACATTGTTTTGATTAGCAATTTATTTCAAGTAACATTCAATATGTTTAAATATTGAATTCTGTGGGTTAACAAACGTAGGGTATGCTAGTTTAGGAGAACTAAGTATAGTACTTTAAGTAGTTGTCATGATATATTGTTTTGACTAGTTAATCAGGAGTATCTATGTTTTGATGACCAGAGCGAGTAAGAATGCGCCAAGCTTAGATTCTAAATATTATGTCATATATATATATATATATATATTTTTTTATCTTACATCTTGTTATATTGTTAAATAAACTGGCCAAGGCTTAGTATCTTGTTATCTCCTGTTTTGTTTTTGCGAGGTCCCTGCCTTATATACAAGTTGTTTAAATAATCAAATAGGGAATATTTACTTAACTTGAGTGGTGGTCAATAAGGATCCCTGTGATTTAACTAAATAAATGCCTAAACCATTTAGGGATGGTTGATTACTACATTATATCTTTAAAAAAAAACAGTCACTTTATAGCATTGTCCAATTATACCAACTCTAGTTAAAGGTCAGATATATTTTATCTGTTAGATAACGATGATAATCATTTGATATTTAAATACAATGCGTACCAAACGGTACTAGCTTAAGTAGTTAATAATATAGCTTGAAGCAGACGTTGTGTCGTGGAGAGGTTTTCTGTAGTCTACTTTATACAACAGTGGAACTGAAACCAGTCCAACCATTTTACTTTATTTAAAAAAAACATACATTTCTTTTAAAAAAACGTGCACTTTGTAATCAATTTTGTAAAATCACATAATAAACTAACTTAATATAGGTTGTACTACACAAAACTACGTTCCTGACCTATTAATATAAGATGGGAGCGTAAGGGATGCGAAAAAAAACCCAGTGTTTTTGCAGTTTTTTAAAGCAAAACTATTTTTTTGAGACAAGATAAACCGAATAATTCTCCAGTAGAATGATATAGTTTAATTTTCTTCACAAGGTAACATCAACCGTTCTTAAATATATGTCATGAGCATAGCGGCAGTAGATGACAAACTTTTTAAATGAAGATAAAAAGTTGTCATTAAGTTCCAGGACTCCTTTGACAGATATTCAAGAACTGTTGAGGTCACCATATTAAGAGTTTTAAGCCCTGTGTTTGAACTAGAGTAATACTTATTTGATCTATTTTAGTCAAAAAATGTTTTGTTAAAAAAACCTACAAAAAACACTGAACTTTTCTCGCGTCCACTACATCCCCACCTTGAAAAGTTTCTGTTCGTTCAGTTGACAGTACATTCATGATAACTATTTAGGAACTGTTGAGATTAAGTATAAAATCAAACTAAACGTATATACTGAAGCTGTATTTGATTTATATTGGCCATAAAAGTTTTTTACTATAAAAATACTGACCTTGGTTCACGTTCCCTTCCACTCCACCTTAAGATTGACGTCTTTGCACATTCGGCCACTATACGGGGCCCCCCCCTTTTTTATTTGCTCTCCACGTCTTACTACTTTCCTACACTTGATATCACCGCTAAGGGAACTGTAAGGTCAACGGAGGAAAGCTTTATCCCCACTCTCTCTCAGTTAACTGTTGCCAAATCTCCTCATTCTCGGTTATATCTTGAAGTGGTGTTCGGGGGGTAAAAAGGATATATTGGCAACCTCGATCAACGAACGTCGCAAAACTTGTCTTATATTTAAGGAACGATTGAACAAAGAAAATAAGATAACGACAACGCTTTTTTTTTTTTTTCAAATACTAACCATGCAGTTTCCTCCAGAATTGATATACAATGTAGACCATTCCAGTACTCATACTAATGGGGTAGGGACAAGCAGGGTAGAATTAGGAGGAGATGAAACCACACTATCGTGGAAGAAGTGTTGGGTAGCATTTAGGGAAAAAACACTCTCAGTGTATCCGACTGGGATTTGAGCCCCTAACATCCTCGTCACAAGTAATCCATACCATTGCAAGTGTGACACATTAGACCACACAATCATCGATGTCTAGTCCAATTTTATAAGGAATGAATTCATCAGGGAGATAGAAAAGTTGCATAGGCTTATTTAAATATATTATCCATATATATATATATATATATATATATGGATAATATATATATATATATATATGGATAATATATATATATATATATATATATATATATATATATATATATATATATATATATATATATATATATATATATATATATATATAATCTATAAGAATAGTGGAAGGATTGAGGAAGATGGAAGCATTTTACTAAACTGACACGGGAAACTCAGGACAAAAGGCTAGTAACAGTTGGTGATGATATTATATACACATTATATAATCCACATATATTATATACACACATAGCATATATTATGTTATGTACACATAGATAATATACACATATTATAGGCCTATACATATAGGTCCAGTCATGTTATCCGCACCTATCACGTTTGATAGATACTATCAATAACTATAAAACAACATTTTAGTAATGGTAGTAATTTTGGGTGCAAAAAAAGTTTTCATTTTCTAAATCGCTATTTATATGAAAATTGGACTGTACTTTATAACGATGCTTCTCAACATGTTTATGATAAGTCTAATAAAGAGCTTTCATCCACAGGTCGGTGGTAGCTTGCATGATCGTTTAGTAGAGAGTGAGTGAAGCGAGTATATTTATTATAAAAAGAGAACAAAGTTTGAACGACGTGCTTGGAATATCAAACACATGACGTGACGATGTCTTCGGGAGGTGTCTTGTCAGACGTGTTAGAGTTAAGAAGGGTAAGGGGTAATCTGGAACACTTAATGAATGAGGGGGTGAAGCTGGGTTTACACACCTTTCATACCTACTCCTTGTAGATAAATGTACCCTACCTGCACACGCGTTAAAACTACCAATTACAGGATTAACCCTTTTCCTCTTCCTTGGTGGTTTGTATTCGGAATATTTTCCGCGTGACAAGCATCCATCTTTCTCCCATTATTACCGGTGGGGTTAAAGCTATAGCTTCAATCTAAGAGAATGAGATACTTTTAAGATACCTCGAGCTCTTGAGCAAACAAAGTAGTCAAAGTTTCGATAAATTATTATTAAATAATAAAACAGATAATAGCAGTGGTGTGACATGAGATGTTTCAAGAGTAATCAAAGCTTGATTTTATTTTAGCATCGCGTCTTACTACCAGGTAAGATTATACGCTTATGTACTAATTACGGTAATAGGTTAGGTATGAGGGAAGTTGAAATAAGAAAAAAAGTGTACCGGCATTTTCATGGAGAGAGAGAGGTGTGTGCAGAAACACTTTGTAAAAATAACCTCAGTACATCCAGCTGGAATTTGGACCCCGATCTTCCTGTCATTAACAATATAGTTTAACACGAGAGTGACGCCTTAAACCAGTGGTATTCAACCTGGGGTGCGCGTAGCCCCGGAGGTACAGTACGTAAAGTTTAAACGAAAAATATACATATCACATTTAAACTTGTTATTAATACTTTAGTTTGGGTGTTATTTATTTTATATGCAGATTAGAGAACATGTAAAACTATCCACCAACAATTTTGGGGGTGCAAATGTTAAGCTAAATTATAACTGGGTGTACGCGAAAAAAAAAGTTTGAATAGCACTGCCTTGGACTATGCGGGCACTGAAGCAGATCAGAGCTCATTAAACTTGTACTTGTTAAATGATCTCACCTACTCGCTCCACATGTGAACATTCATACACAGGCTCTGCTCTACATGCTTCACATGAGAAATATATTTCCGTTGATAGATGTCCAATGAGTGTTCTTCTGAGTAATTATAACCATTAACAGATACAGTTTTTACTAACTTGTATTTCCCTGATGACATTACAAGATATACCAATGACTAATTAATACTATCCAATCAATGAAAATGAATCAATGATAAGGATGTCAGTCGTTCACATAAGTACAATTTTAATCATATTAAATTTATTTGAATGATGATTAATGAAGCCTGAACACGGGAATCGAACCCAACATATTTGGCTTAGGGCACCCATGCTTTACTACTTAACTATTCAGGATTTGACCCTTGCCCGAGCATTTTTCAAGTATACCTACTATTTCTATTATAACTCTGTGAAAGACTGTCATCCATGTCAACGATAACTTCTATCAACTGTGTATATCACCAACCGTGTAGAATTCAATCTTGTACAGTACATGCGACAGCAGAAATGCTGACCTTTTATTACCAGTAGATGTGTTTCTGATAGCTCTAAGTTGTCAACAATTTCCCACGTATGTTTCTGATAGCAATAAGTAGTCAACAATTTCCCACGTATGTTTCTGATAGCACTAAGTTGTCAACAATTTCCCACGTCTGTTTCTGATAGCTCTAAGTTATCAACAATTTCCCACGTATGTTTCTGATAGCACTAAGTTGTCAACAATTTCCCACGTCTGTTTCTGATAGCTCTAAGTTATCAACAATTTCCCACGTATGTTTCTGATAGCACTAAGTTGTCAACAATTTCCCACGTATGTTTCTGATAGCACTAAGTTGTCAACAATTTCCCACGTCTGTTTCTGATAGCTCTAAGTTATCAACAATTTCCCACGTATGTTTCTGATAGCACTAAGTTGTCAACAATTTCCCACGTCTGTTTCTGATACCTCTAAGTAACCGACAATTTCCCACGTCTGTTTCTGATAGCACTAAGTAGTCAATAATTTCCCACGTCTGTTTCTGATAGCACTAAGTTGTCAACAATTTCCCACGTCTGTTTCTGATAGCACTAAGTTGTCAACAATTTCCCACGTCTGTTTCTGATAGCTCTAAGTTATCAACAATTTCCCACGTCTGTTTCTGATAGCACTAAGTTGTCAACAATTTCCCACGTATGTTTCTGATAGCACTAAGTTGTCAACAATTTCCCACGTCTGTTTCTGATAGCTCTAAGTTATCAACAATTTCCCACGTCTGTTTCTGATACCTCTAAGTAACCGACAATTTCCCACGTCTGTTTCTGATAGCAATAAGTAGTCAACAATTTCCCACGTCTGTTTCTGATAGCACTAAGTAGTCAACAATTTCCCACGTCTGTTTCTGATAGCACTAAGTAGTCAACAATTTCCCACGTCTGTTTCTGATAGCACTAAGTAGTCAACAATTTCCCACGTCTGTTTCTGATGGCTCTAAGTAACCGACAACTTCACATGTCTGTTTCTGATGGCTCTAAGTAACCGACAACTTCACACGTCTATCGCATACTCTGCCTCTGTAAGTGATGACTTTCTCTGAGCGGGAGACGAATATTATATAGTTCTGTAGTAGATCATTGCACGCTAATTAAACTACCCTGGGTTTGATTTTTATTTCTAGGAGTGACTTTTCAACAATATTTTATATAATTAATACTTATGAGGACGTTTATCCAAGAATTGAACCCCTAATTTGTATATAAATAGTTTTAAATAAATGTAAAACATTTAGATTTTTCTTTTTTTCGAATAAGGTTTAGTTTTAGATTAAAATCTATCAAGAGCACACACAAGATAGTGGCCATACGGTTCAAGGTGTCACACTGACAGCAGACTAAATTTTCGGTGATGTAAAGGTCAAAATTAGATCAACTCGTTAATAACTCTGATGTTAAACGTACAAACAAAAATAAAATCACGTTTAGACCAAAAAAACAAAACTAATTTAAATATATAATACAAACGTGTATTTATATAATGATTTCAGTACACCCGGCTTGAATTTGAATCCTGGTATACTGAGATTTTTTTCCCCTTAAATTATTTCCCACTTTCTTTACACGCAAATGCAAATATATTTACTTTAAATTCTACTTTCGTAACACCTAACTTATTAGTATAAATGTGTATACAGCCCTTTAGGGTAGTAAGACGCAATTCAAGTTCACTGCAGTCAAGAGGTTTACCAATGATTTCCTAGAGACGCCATTTATACTCCTGTTAGAGAAGTCTTTCGAGAGTTGTAAGTAATTCCCACTAATCGCCTTGGTTGGAAAGTTTCTAACCTCTCTAACCAATATGCAAGGAGGCGGAGGGTCACCTCTTTGGCGACAGAATAAACTGACGGCTTAGTCTTCACCCCCACCTCCCCCTTATAGGGAATGTCTGTAGACTATCTGCAAGATTGGATCGAGGAAAGAGATAAGTCCTTAAGTATGTGTCGGAATAGTTCTACAAGTTACCCAGGCTTGTCTTATTACTCTCTAATCAACACGATGAGACTGATTCTATAGTCGGATCAACATAAGAAGAAACTTATCTGACAGCTCAAAAATCTACCAGATCTACTTTTTATGATTAATGCCTCTTTTTATTTTGCAAATGTTTTCATTTGACAGAGTTTAGACATTAATAAAATAAATCTAATACATTTATTTTAAAGTTGAAATCATCTAAATAAATAAATAGATATATAATATAATATATTTAGGTTCGGAAAATTTGATCAAGTTATATAAAGCTATCTCTATGTTGCGAACCTTGTTATTGAAGCTCCCAAACTTACCTCGCCATTTTCCGGGGGGTCCCCGTTACCGAAGGTAGAGGTGACCACGAGAATAAGGGCCTCATGTTCGATACTGCTGATGTCATAGTCGTCCAAACAGTACACCTGAAATTTGGAATCAAGTTTATTATAGTAAACAATCTGCTATATGTTAGTGTTTTTTCTTAGGGTCTTACTACTTGTCCGGGCTAAACGCATACGCACTAACTACGCTAATGTGTTAGGGATAGGTAAGGTTGAATTTAGAGGAAGTCTATCCATATTTTAATGGATGGAGAGTGGAAAACACCAGAGCAGGACTCAAACTCCAATCTCCCTGTCATCGGGGGTCTAGTCTATTGCGAGAATGACGCCTTAAACAATGTGGCCACCGAGGCAGGAGACCACAAGTAAATATGTTTGTATTTTCAATAACGTTCAACTTTAGAATAGATACACACTCAGTAGTACCCCGTAAGTTAATTTATCATTGTGAAGAGGGAATCTTTATTTTCAACAAAATACATTTTTTTTAAATCTTGCTGGGGATCAAGCCAGTTACCCTTAGCTCGGCAGTACCTTGTAATACTGTTTTACCTTTATCTAGGTTGTCCCGACGCACCTGTGAGTTGAAGGCGTGACCGAATATCTCGTTGAGTTTCTTGGCGTACATCTCCGACTTGCCGGTCTCCGTGGCGTAGAGCACCGTGGCCTTGATACGTCGGGACAGCGCGTGGCCGAACAGCTTCGACGTAAACTTCACCGCTCTGAGTGAGACCCACACACACATAATAGATGTACCTTGATTTTCTTACGAATGGACAGTGGGAGCACATTTTATTCATTTTAGATAATACTTCTTTTGCTCAACATTGATAATATTTTACTATTTAAAAAAATTATATTGTATATATATTTAATAACCGTTCGGGTTATACGCTAATGTACTAATTACGGTTTTAGAGATGAGGTAGGTTATATTTTTAGGAAGTGTACCAACATTTGCGTAGAGGAAGAGTGGAAAAACATTTAGGGGAAAACCACCCTCAATACACCCAACCGAGATTCGAACCTCAATCTCCCCGTCATCGGCAGTATAGTCTACTTACTGCAAGAGTAGCGCGTTAGACCATGCAGCCACCGAAGATGATTTTATAGACATTGATAATACAGTTATATCAAAATTGACAGCAATATATCGCATGACTTGACGTATGAATACATAAAAGTAGATATAATACCTTTTTATAACTGTCAACCATTCGTAAAATAAAAGGGTATACATAGGTACAGTACAATTTATCTACTTTAACGTATTTATACGTCAGGTCATGTGATCTACAGTTGTCTTATTTTTGATAGATATTATCAAATACCATTACCTATAAAACACCACTAATATTATTGTAAAATTGTATTAATGTTGGCCGTAAAAAAAGAGGTTTGTATTTTCTAAAAGGTATTTTCTACCAAAATATTACTGTAGTTCAGGGCACACACCACAGGCAGCACTGTTTTATTTTAAAATAAAGTTGCCTAGTCCGCCCCCTCTCCTCAGTTCCTCTTTTCTTCTACTTGGTATAATTCAAAGGATGGTAGTGGGAGTAAGAAACATCTCCACTACATCCAGTCGTTCGAGGGACGTCAAGACTGAAATGAGCAAGGGTATATCTCTCTCACTCTATCTCACGCTAAACACGGGCCATAGCTTGTAACACTGACGATAGAACAACGACTCATCCTTGACTCGATTAATTTTACTCGATTAGTCGGAGGCAATTAGTTTCTTCTTCTTCTTACATTTAACAAGCCTGTACTGTGGTTGCTAATAGCTCCTGGAGCCATCCTGATGCTAATGGTTTACGAACCATAATACATCTCCATTTTATGCAGTATTTCTCAATAGGTGGTGCCACGGAAAGCTAGCTAATAAATTTGTAATAAAAAAAATTTTTTTTTCATCAAGATCTTGCACACTGCCATACATCTAAAAATGTTTAAAAAAATGTATGGTAGAAAACATGATTGAATGGTTGAAATGTCCAGGAAATTCACCATATCTTCACACAATAGAAAATCTTTTGTCAATTTGCAAATATAGGCTAAGAAAAATGGATTGCACAACCAAGGACAAGATGATTTGTTCTATAATAAGAGAGTGCTTTCACGACCCTGAAGTAAAATAAATGCATGAAAAACCTTTTTAAAAATTCATTTTAGCTATTTTACTTGCACTTTCTGAATCGACTGATTTATCAGCAAACGAGAATTTCTAAGAGCGAGAGAGAAAGGACCTATTAATTTTGCTGGAAAGGGTATTTTCATATATATATATATATCCACATCTATTTTACATACCACAATAAATATGGGACCGACAAGTATACTTCCCTTCCAAAGGAAGTTGTGCTACGGATTTTTATCGATTAAGAAAAATCTGTCGACCTCGGCTGAGTTTGAACCCACGAACACCGGGCCCTGAGAAGAGCACTTTACCCCAAAGCTACTGAGGTCAACGCAAAAAAAAAAAAAAAACTTGTGAACTCAATGTCAAAGAGACTTGAAATGGTTATAAAGCTAAAGGAGATCATATTAAGAATTAAAATAACAAAATTTAATGACAATAATGTATGTTTAAATTGAAACAAATCTAAAATAACACTATAGTTTTGTTCACATTAATTCACACAAAGGTGTGGGCTCTTTTCTCTAACGTAAATACTCTCTAATATCCACGAATTTTCCAGAATCGTTTACTTGTGTAATGTATTTATTTGTTAAAAACGAATCATTCGTCCATGTTTTTACTATTTTTGGGCATTATCCTACACATTTCCTGTATAGCCCCCGGGGCCAATTCCCCAAGAACTTATGCGGCCCTCAGCCGGGGAAAAGGTTGGACATGCCTGCCATAACGCCTGTATGATCATAAGGTTTAATATCAAGGGTGATACGAAATATAGAGGGCGTATCAAAGGGTTCCACCATGTTAAAAAGGTTTAAAAAATATTATACAAAATCTTGATGTTCCTTAAAGACCCTCAGACGTAGAAGCCCAGAGCTTAAGGTGGTGTGGAAGGGAATGCAAGTTAAGTTAAGTCATTTCTGCAATGTTTATGAAAACATTTTTTTTGGGAAAAATAAAAAAATATATTTCTTCAATGAATACATTTTAATTTGCGTTTTTTCACCTAGTATTCTCAATAACTTTTGAACATTTGTCAGATGATTAATGATATTTAAACATAACACACCCTCTTCCAAGTGGATTTTTTTAATGGTTTATACTGCTTCTTCCACGCAAATGCGGGTAGATTGCCCCCAACTTAACATGTCCCCACGGTATTGTTGTCAGTGCACCTGGATACGAGCCTAGGGGTCCCAGGTTTGATTACCAGCTAGTACTGTGGGTATTTTTCCCGAAAAGGGAATTACCCCAAAGGCCACTAGGATTTGGTTAACTAATCTTAAGTTAGGGTTAAGCGTTTCTACTTGTCATTTGCCCTCATATTCACTATCACTATCATCTCACCGGGACATGGAAAGGGCCTCCCCGGAAAGGATGCACGATTGGTACATTCGGGCGTCTCCTGGGTAGCGGTACATTAGTACTGGCTGATCTTTCCACTACTGAGCCATATATTGATGTAGCCCAGACGCGCGATATTATTATTACTTTTAAAAATTTTCCTCCCACATCTATACCCCCTTAGAGTAATTATCATACATGTGTATAACCTTAACAAGTAGTAAGACGCGGTGATAAAAACACACACTAAAAAACCCTTCTCAAATGAAGATAAAAAGTCATGTAAAAATTCGTGGTGCTTATGACCAATATTCAAGAACTGTTGAGACTTACTAAATGTAGAAAACTACGTACCCACTGAAGCAATATTTTATTAATTTTTAACAAAAACGGTTTTTGTTACAAAAACCTCAAATATTCGGGCCTTATCTAGAGTTCCCTTCAGCCCACCTTTAGACTGACTGATATCTTAACGAGCTTAACCATGGTGAAAACCATTATTTAAATAAGATCATAAACAATATATAGATAAAGTTATATTTTTGTGTGGATTATATGCCATTCGCAAACAAAAACAAACAAACTGTACATTAAAAGATTTCACCTGCACACAGGAAAAAACCAGGTACATCAAAGATACTGGCTTGAAATAATTATGAGTGGTGCATGACCCTTGGCATAGAACAAACCTGGATAGCTCACCAGTGAGAATATTGGTGCGGTAAGCCAAAGGTCTCGGCTTCAATTCTCGTGTCTGGATGTAATATGACATATATTTTAATAAAATGAGTTTGCTCTTTTGGATCTTGGATTGGTCACACTGATAATGAATGTGCTTTCCACTGACATTTGAGGTCAAGGTTGGATATTATTGTTGAACGGTTTTAAAGACTCTCGCTATTTGAATACCCTTGTAATTCCTCTCTATCTCTCTTAATCATCTCCTTTATCGTTCCAGCATAAGCCGTTAGTAGACTTATAGAACGAGAATAAGGTAAAGATCGTCGAAACAATCGCTCGTCTTCATGCGATAACAAATTCCTTTCGATGAACTTTGGTTCAAATCTTACTTAAGTTGTGTTGCACGAGTGTCTCGGATCTCAACAAGGTTTTACCTCTTAGGGGTTGCTAGCACCCTCTGGTCCAGTTGTCTAATATAATTTCCTTACTTGGGGTATTTTACGCGTTCCCTCTAAATCAAGGAAATATATCATAAAACTTATAAAATAATTTTAATTCCAGATGAAACACAACCTCCGATCCCCCAGTTATAAACTCGTCATCATGAAAGGGGAAATTCCATTTTTACCAACTATACATTTTTAAACCATGTCGGGAATTAAACCTAGGACCCCTAACTTGGTTGACTAGCGTACTATCAAGTGAACTAAAAAGTCATACATGTGTGTAGAAAAGTTTTAAAATAGTGTTTTATATGTTTGCTGTGCACATATGTGTATTAAATGTTTAATCATGTGTACATGTAAAGGTAATCCTGTACAAGTTGGCTGGAAATTTGAACATGTGTGTGTAGGTCTGCACGTATGTGTGTATGGGTCTGTGCACATGTGTAGTACTATTCACGCGTCTACAGATTTGTACACGTGGGCCGGCGGTCTGTACACGTGTCTGGAAGCACATACATGCGTTTGGAATTGCATACACGTATCTAGAATTATACACATGTGTATATAATTTTGAACACGTAAGCTGGAAGAATGTACACATGCTTGGAAGTACAAATACTTATGTATGGAATTATATACGCGTATTTGTAACTATACGCACGTGTTTATAAGTCCGAACACCTGAGCTGAAAGTTTTTACACGTATTATGACTAGTCAGAAGTGTACCTGGCGATCTGCTTGAAGTGGAACTTCCTCCTGGGTTTCTTGGTTTTGTTGGAGTCCCTTCCTTTATTCCACAAGTGGGTCTTCCAGGCCAGCTCCTTCAGGACATAAACAGGATTAGGGTTTATTTTAGTACATCATCATCAACTGTTTCTAAGGTGACCTGGTGGTCTAGGGGTAAGGTGTCAGACTTCTGTACTGGGGTTCCGGGGTTCAATCCTCCGTCCCGGCACAGATTTATCTGATTTCCAAACCCTTCCTTCACCTCTGACAAGACATCTTGTGAATGTGGGGAATGCCAGGCCTCCACCATGGTTCGGATTCCACGTTAAACTGTATGTCCTTCATTTCATCTCACAATCACCCTACCATTACACATTAGCGTAAGTGCGTACAACCCGAACGGGTAGTAAGACGAGGTTCTAGTAATAATAAACGGTTTCTAGCCTGTGGCTGAGTCATTTTAGTAAAATGCCTCCATCTCCCTCCATATTTCCACCATCCTTCCTCCTTTAATCTCTTCTTTTATTCTTATCCTCTCACTTGAACACTTTCTGTCATCTGCTTCTCCCTTATCTTTCTTGGCTTCCCTTATAGTGTTTTTACTACATGCATCATTTCCAACATTTTCTTTGGCATCCTCTCTTTTTCCATCGTTTTTTATAGTACAAAAACAAGTCAATACAAAATGGTTTCTCCAACAAACAAAAAAGTTAAATAAACTCATGACCTGCTTGAACACACTAAAGGTGTGGTGGAAGGGACCGTGAGTTAAGGTATGTGTTTTTTGAAGTTTCTATAGCAAAAATCTTTTCTGGCTATTAAATAGAATCCCACCAAACCATTCATGTAAGGAACTTACCAAGCTCAAACCACACAAATCCTTCGAATAATTATACAAAGAAAAGGAATGAGATCCCAAAGAGTGCAAAGTTCAACTTTTATTATTATTTAGCACCGCATCTTACTACCCGTTCGGTTATGCGATCAGGTGACCTGGTGGTCTAGGAGTAAGGTATCAGACTTCTGTGCTGGCCGCCGGGGTTCAATCCTCGGTCCAGGCACAAATTTATCTGATTACCAAACCCTTCCTTCACCTCTGACAAGACATCTTGTGAATGTGGGGGATGCCAGTCCTCCACCGTGGTTTGGATTCCACGTAAAACTGTAGGTCCTTCATTTCATCTCACAATCACCCTACCATTACACATTAGCGTAAGTGCGTACAACCCGAACGGGTAGTAAGACGCGGTGCTAATAGTAATAATAATAATAATAATAAGTTAAATGTATAGGAGAGCTTTAACTATAGGCTATAGTATCCTTTGAAATTGGAGCCTGAGCAACTTTCTTCACCACCAACTCACCTATTATTATCCTTTCTGGCTATACGAATTTATATTAACCACGCTAAGGGAATAAGAACTAGGGAGTTATAATGTAGAGAAAGTATACTTCAATTTGCGTAGACGAAGATTGGTAAAGCGTTTATGAAAAAAGCTGTCCTCTGTACACTCAAGAATTCGACCTTTGATATACCTATACATCTATCTTTCAGCCCAGTATAGTTTGAGAGTGACGCCTTAGACTATTTTACCACCGAAGTTGAGTCACATGAGAAAAAAGGGTGAAGGTTAATTCAAATTGAGTTAGCGCTTCTATTTGAAATACAATCGTGATAACTTTCTAATGCACTTTAAATAATGGTTAAATATATGTCTCTGTCATTTTAAAAATAATTTAAAAAAGTATTTGCTTGGGTTTGGGATGTAAAAGTCGTCCTGGAAAATGTATGTAATATGACTTTCCTCCTTTTCCCCCTGTACTCTTAATTTGCTTATATCTATTATTTTCCCTTCTAGTTAGCACAATCTTCACCTGAAGGTAACATCAACCCGCGTGTTGAGCGTCTCACCTGATAATTGTAGGAGGGTTTCAACTGGTAGTGCGCCATCTCCTGGTGGAACACGGGGTGACTGAGCCGGAGAGAGGGGGTACTATCCAAACCCAGTCGGCGGGACAGCCGTTCCTCAGGCGCAGCTCGTTCTCGTAGTGTTTCATGAAAGTCTCGGAGGCCGTGTGGTGATCCACGATCGTGATGTTACGTGACTGAAAACCGACAAAATACACTTCCTCGGAGCTGACAAATAGAGCCACGTTACGTCTACTGTCCAATTTTCATATGAACGGTCTTTTATAAAGAATACAATTTTTTTTGCGGTCAAAATTGATGACATCTTACTATTTTAGTAGTGTTATTTAATACAAATTGATAATATTGATGACCTGACGTGAGAATATGGGAACGAAGATCTAGTAGCTTTCCTAACTATCAGATAAAGTTTTCCATTTGAAATTTGGGCTGTACTCAACGTGAATTTTATAAACCTTTTATTATTTGTGGCTCCCGTTCGGTCTATATGTACAGTATATTTACACTAATAGGGTAAGGGTAAGAAAGGTAAAAATCTAAATTTGCATGGGTTCGGGGAGAGAGAAAAACAATTGAAGAAAAAAAACCCACCAAAGTAGCCTACACCGGGTCGAGATCCAAACCTATACCTCTCCGTCACAGGTAAAACATTTAATACGAGACTAACGCCTTTTTATGCGTACTCACCGGTGCCGGTAGCATTTTTTTACTATTATTTACGTTTAATCCAAGGATTATTTAAACAGTTTAATCTAAGATATGATAATAAAGATAGTAGTTTGACTAAGTGCACCATCATTAGCGTATAGAGGTGATGGAAAATTCAATAATAAAAATAACACGTGGAAGAAAATCTCTAATGCAGCCCTAACAAGCCACTTATGGACAACATTATGTGTATGTTACCTGGAAGCTGTGAAGGACAGCGTAGTTAACCTCAACGAGAGCTTTGTCCTTCCACAGAGTGAACGGGGTCCTAGTGTCGAGTCCCATGCGAAGAGCCACAGGCTAAAACACAAACAAACTCAATGAATTGACAAGAAGAAAGTATTCAAAATTACTTAAAATTGAATCGATCAAAGAGAGACGCAAATACTTAAGAAACCAAGTGGAATAAACCTAGATTTTTTTCTGAACAAAAAAGTATCATTATTAAAGATATTATACTACTTTATATATATTTTATACTATATATATATATATATATATATATAATATATAATCAATTAAATTCATAGATTATTTCCAAATGATTTTTAGCCTTGGCAACTCTAAAATACATACAGATTTTGATAGTAAAGAACTTTTTTTTAATGGATATAAAAGTTAATAAAACAATGTTTATATGTGAATACTTATACATAAAGTCATGTGATCTGAAACCGTCACTTTTTAAAGATATTATAAATATCTATAAAATAATTTACTTACTTACTTTATGGCATTAGGAACTCGAAAGTTAATTGCCGCTCTTATAAAAGTACGCCACCTATCCCTATCTTGAACTAGTTATATCCAGTCCACCTCATTACACCCTATCCAATTCAGGTCCATTATAATGTTATCCCCCCATCCACGTCTAGGTCTTCCCAATGGTCTCTCCTCATCGGGTCTACCAGCTAATTCTCTGAACAAGGTTCTAGATTCTCCCATTCGCGCTGGGCATCCTGCCCACTGTAATATAAGAGATTTGATTATCCTTACAAATTATTGTAATGAGCACAGAGTATGTAATTCATCATTATGTAAGCTCATACATTCCTCAGAACCTTCATCACTTTTTAAACCAAACTTATTCCTAAGCACCTTGTTTTCCAACACAATAAACTTATTTTCTTCGTGTAAGGTAGAGACCGCGTTTCACAACCAGAGATAACACCCGAAATTAAATAATAATAATAGTAAAGTAGAATTTTATAAATGTTGACAGCAATAATATATGGTTTCTATTTTTTAAGAGTTCCTTACTACCAGAATCCTAATTTAACGTGTTTTTGTAGGTTTTTAAAAAATTAAGAGTACTAACAGTGTTTTACCCTTATCCACATATTTCCTCTGCAGTATATTTAAATAATTTATTTTGATAACATTCTTTAAAACTTATATAAACCAAGAATTATATTTGAACATAATAATATAAACACATAAGTTGAAACATATAAAAAGTAGGCCTGCCTCTCACTACCTAACCTAGGCTGATTCCTGACGTTGCCTACTTGGAGAGTTCAAGGCTATTTTGCTGAGCAGGTCATATATTAACTTGATGCACCTAAGCAGTCTAAGCACTATTAAACTTTACCCATCAATGTATGAATTAGAAAGAAAGGGAAGAAAATGAACAGTTCACCCTGCTAAACCTCTTGTTTATGTATTGATAACACTTACCCTTTTCCACTGACAAGTTTAAACACTCACTCTACTATTAGTGCCTTGAAAACTTTGACTTACTTTTTAATTTTACCTTTTTATTTTTTCTTATTCTAGATAAACATATGCTACCACGGACATTTTTAGTATACATCTTGGCAGAAAGATTCCTACAGGCAATTTTTGGGGCTATGCCAAATAGCCTAAGTTGTAGAGGATTTATAAAAAAGTAGGTTTACAAGAAAACTACTTCAAAATAGGTGACCTGGTGGTCTAGGGGTAGGGTGTCAGATTTCTGCGTTGGGAGACCGGGGCTCTATCATTGGTCCCGGCACAGATTTATCTGAGTGTCAAATCCTTCCTTCACCTCTGACAAGACGTGTATTAATCACAACTTGTGAATGTGTGGAATGCCAGGCCTCCACCGTGGTTCGGATCCCACGTTAAACTGTAGGTCCTCCCTTTCATCTCACAATCATCCTACCATTACACATTAGCGTAAGTGCGTATAACCCGAATGGGTAGTAAGACGTGGTGATAATAATAATAATAATAATAATAATAATAATAATAATAATAATAATACTTCAAAATAGATCTGCAAATAATAATCTGTGACACTGTAGGTCTATCTTTAGAATAATTTAAAAATCTACGTGTTTTGTTTCAACATTTTTCTTTAAGCCTCTCCGGATAAAACGTAAATTCATTAATATGGGAAATCTTATCTCAACATGTCATGACGCCACATGTAGATAAGTACTTCAAACCTCAGTTCATTATTTTGTTTCCACTGTGAGCCCCTTTATTACCCGAGTGTGACCCTGCAAATCAGTACTGGTTGCAGAATTGCCTACCCAAGATATCAAACGGCGTTGATTAACTTTATCTCTACAGCAGAGTCAGAATATAAAAGCTCAAACGAAAGAAGATTACACGAACAAAAACGATGAGTAATGATTGATTAAAAAAAAACTAATGTTATATTTAAGGTATTCAACCGGGATACATCAACACCCTACTTACAAACTAGCTTGACCAATAAATATTAAACGTTAGCTAGATACGACAATAGTTGAGGTTTATCATGCTTCACGTCTAACTATCCGCCCGGGCTATCAGCATATTTACTATAATGTCCACTGTTGAGGAAGGGGTTAGTGAGGTA